>VZRF01004288.1:0-121673 GCA_013396875.1 Vireo altiloquus
TCCAGCAGATCAACACTCCTGCCAAACTTGGTTTGAATTGCAAACTGACTGAGGGTGCACTCAATTCCCTTGTCCATATCATTGATAAAGACATTGAACAGCACTGGCCCCAGTACTGAGCCCTGGTAAACACCAGGTATGACCAGTTGCTCACTGGATTTAACTCCATTCACCACCACTCTCTGGGCCTGGCCATCCTGACAATTTTTTACCCAGAGACAGTGCACCCGTACATGTCACATCTATGCTTTGCATTTACTGTGTACGGCTTTGACACTCTATTCCATGTCATGCACCTGACTTTTGCTGGTAGTTTTGGTGGTAGTTGATAATGCCATGCAACCAATACCTGGTTGGGTTTATTTTTTTAACATAAAGGGCAAGAAGAGTGTGCTGCAGGCTATAGCCTACCTCACAGAAGAAAAGGCACCATCGACTCTGGTATCTCTGGTTTTTCAAGCTGTTGCTGATAAATCTTTTCTCTCATTTCTGTTGCTATGGTGTTAGTTCTTTGCAATAACAAACCTTTGGGTGATCATGTCAAATGCAGAGATCATTCAGAGAGAGAGATGCTGAAAGGGAAGGGAAGTAGGAGGGCTCAAATTCCAGCTGATGACAAACAATGTATCAGTGTTTGTCTCAGCAGAGGGCCATCAGAAATTTTGCACTTTGCTTTCACTGACTTCTTTTTGGGTCTGATACTCCACTTGAAAGGCTTCTTTTTACCTCTTCAAATACTTTTTTGCCTTCTACTTTTACTTTTTTTTTTTTTTTTCTGTGTGCATAAAAGGAAGGTGGATCTCTTCCAAATTCCACACAGCCCTGGAATATTTGCTTTCTGCAGCATGGCTCTAAACACACAGAACGTATTTTTGCAAATGGTTTGATCCTCCAAGCCACAAAATACTGGATGAAGTTTTGAAGGTTTTTGTTGATGAAATGTACCTGCTGCCCTTGTTGAGGCGATTGAAGTGGTCACTGAACTTCCTTCCAGAGAAGCTGCTTTATCATGCTGTCATTTCTCACATTGCTGTACCGGTGACGGGCAGCAAAACACTGTTAAGGGGGAGCCTTTTTAATGCTTTCCAGTGTGCAAAGTAAGTGCATTTGGTTTCATTCTCAAAATATGCCCGTGCCGTTTAGCTGGCACAATGTTGTGAAGAAATTATCTTGCCCAGATGTCATATACTTCTGGAAAACACTGTCCTGGAAATGCCTGGATATGCCTTGAAGGCTTACTTCTGTTCTTGGGTCAAGGCTGAAAGGGAGGACTGTTTTCTGAGTGTTTCTGTACAGATTGACCTGAAAGTTCAGGAAGAATGTATAGGGGTAAGCAATCTCAAGTACTTACTTGCTTCTTACCGTTTTTCAGTCTGCAACTCCTGAAAATGGATTAATTCAGAATTTTGTACCTTGGCAACCGGGAACTTTCTGACCTAGTTAAATGGACCCTTTGTTTTGCTGTTTCCTTCCAGATGTGATAGGCAGATGGAAAAAAATCAGAAGCAGCAGCGTGGTCATCTGAGATTTCTTTTAAGGATATTAACTGATTTTTCTCGAGCTTGGTTACTGAAGTTAATTATCTCCTTCCATGTCCTTTAGCCAAGCTGCAGTTCACTTCATTTTGCAGACACTTAGGCTGTCCCTTAGCCATTGTGCTGCACTACTAGTGAGCGTGAAAATATGTCAGGACAGCCAGACCTTCTGTGGGCTGCCTCAGCTGGCCACAGCTTACCTGTCCCTGACCATCCACACCAAATCCGTCCTGTTGGCCTCTACCACGGCTTGTGGGGAGCGGCTGCCCACCTGTGAGCCGTGCCTCTGTTGGTCTCCTCGGAAGAGAGACGCGCACTGTCTTTTCCAGTTGTATTGGAATCTGCACAAGGACTTCAAAGGGCCCCAATCCATAACTGTTAGTAGGAGCATATAATAATGGGCAAGCAAAGGTGGTCTCTGAGGGAGGAAATGTCTTTCAGTTTGCTTTGGTGCTATAGGTAACTAGTTATTCTGCTCAGGAAAGCCTGGCCCAGATAAGAGAGCCTACACGAGAAAAGCAATTCAACTCCTTGGATCGGTCACATTAGCAACTAGCAAATTAATATAAGGCTGATAGATCTCTGCTGGTTTAGTTGTATTGGTTTTATCTTGTCTTATCTTTACCTTCTTTAAGGCACTCATTCCTTAATTCAAAGCAGGGCCGTTTCTGTAGGGTGGGAAATTAGTTGAACAAAACTCAAGCTAATAAGACGGAAAACAACATCAGCAGCAGCCTCTTCTGCCCAGCCTCTTCCTCTCCCTCTTGTGCCTCCTACACCCTTCTTTACCAGAGTTGAATAAAAAAGAAAGTTGCAATAGAAAGGATCATGCAGGTAAAATCAGATGCTAACTTTAGTTCAGTGAGCACACATCCATCTTTCCTCTGAAAGATGTTCCTGGTTTGACTTTTACAAGATTAAGTTGCCATTGATGCAGCAGGTCTCACAATTGGTTGAATTGAATCTCACAGCTTTTGTGCTATGAGCAGCCCAGTATGTTGGCTAGAACATGAGCCAGTTCTGGCACTTACACTGAACTAATGTTAAATCTGGTAAGTAGCTTCATGGGACCGTTAAATTTCATGAGCATCTTAGGGTCTGCAATGCATCATCTTCATCAAAACAGATTTGGCATTAAATTTAGACTAAATCACTTAGGGCTTTGCCCAGTCAGGTGTTGAAAACCTTGAAGAATGGAGATCCCACCACCTCTGTGGCACTCTGCAGTAGCCAGACTGCCCTTGTGGGAGATATTTTTTTCTGATTTAGTTGGAATCTCCATAGTTTTGATTTATGTTCTGATAAATCCAAGCCCTCACACTGGCTAGCTCTCTTAGGATCCTTTGCATGTATCCCATCGGGTCCAGTAGGCTTCTTTGCATTAATATTTCATCAAGAGAAAATTCCTCAATCCTTTTCCAGTGCAGGTCGTTCCTCTGCTCTTGAACCCTGTTTTGGTACTAGAACCAGGCCCTCTAACACATTGCCACCATGTTCATGCCTTCTTGTGCTGTCTGGAGCAAACTTTCTGCACACCCAACCCCAAATCTTTGCCTCCTTACCAGCTCAATAGTTGTCTCAGTAGCAGGTGAATTTCCACAGATCCTGTGTCACTTGCTTTTGTGTTACCTTTATTCCTGTCCTGGGCTCTGTTTTATGCAATTCCAGTGGGCAAAGGGCCTTCCTTTTATTAATGGTGTTAATCTTTGTTGGCTCATTCCTTTTGCATGTATGTGAATGTACCAGGAAACTATGTGAACGTACCAGGAAAGTGAGCTGAGGAGGCATATGTTGGCTTAGGGTGGAGAAGAACAGGAAGGTGTTTGGATGGAGGATACTTGCTTGTGACTTCACTGTTTTTTCATGGAATTAGAGCTACACTGCTGAGACATATGTGTCCGAGTAAAGTTTTCTAACATTCAATAAAGTGTAAATTCTCAGGGATTTGGATAACATACCAAAACAAAGGCACTGTGTAAAGAAAATGCCTTGCGTGTGGTAGCAGCATCTTGGATGGTGGCAGGGACAAGAGCTTGGATCCCCCATGTATTAATAAAACATTTCTCTCTGGTTTCTTCAGCTTGACCTCACCAAACCCATTGAAGATCAGGGCCCTTTGGATGTGATCATACATAAACTGACAGATGTAATCCTTGAAGCAGACCAGAATGACAGCCAGTCACTGGAATTGGTTCAGAGGTTCCAGGTAAGTCATTCTTTCGGCATTTCAAGCAAGAGGATGATTTTGGTGCAGCAAATTCAGTCTGATTACTGTGCAGTTTGTAGGGGTTTGATGAAAACAGCTGTCTGGCACACTGCTACCTTGCTACTGGTAGCCCAGCTAAAGTAGCTTTGTCAGTTTAAAATGGGCTTGCACCTTGGGAAGATTTGGTGTTGTCTCAGTAAGGTTAGTTAGAACTGGTTTCCCACCAAATGTTCATATGTCATTTCAAGAGTCTTAGTGTTGCTCACAAAGAGGAACAGATGTTTGCAGAGCACTTTATGTGCATCTCTCCATGACAGAAGCCACTGAATTAATTTGGCCCAGTTCTGTCTAGTCTTCCCAGTTCCTGGAATGCTAATTTCTGTAACATCGATATTACTGAGAGACTCTGTTCTCTAGTGCTGAAAATCCTGTTATATTAATTTTTTTTTCTCTCAGGTTTACATTGAAGGTCAGAAAATACACAGGGTGTAGTGGTACAGAGAACTGTTTTCCCAAATTAAAATTGTCTTCAATACTCATTCATTAGAAAAAGTTTCTCTCCCAGTGCTTTCCAAACTTTTCTGTTTTGGAAGATAGAAGGTAGGGCCCCTGTGAGCAGGCATCTGAATGATATCCTCTGTCCAATAAAGTAAGGACAGCTTTTACTTCTGCAGGAGACTGAGTTGTGCTACATCACTGGCAAGCAGGAAGCTTCCACAGTTGTAAAACATATGACCAGGAACCAGTGGGGCAGAGCACAGGCCTTTCTGCGTTGAATTACATGCCAAAATGTGTTTTTAGAGTATACTCTCATGTAATTTCGTACCAGGGCAGAAACTATCTGGAAATTGCTGCCTGTCTCCATCTGTCCTGTATTATTTTTAAGATATTGAAAATCATTAGAAATTAAAAGAAGCATATTCCCTTAGAAAAAGAAATTGTAAGAATACTTTTGTAGAAAGTGTGTGGGATAGGGTTGTTGTTTTGAGTTTTTAAAACTAAAATCAATGAGCAACCTAGAAAATGTAAAATGACCCTTTGCAAGAAAGCTATTTGTATGAGTGAGATGTTATATAAGCACTGTGATATTTCTGGCACCTACACACAAGTGGAAATAGTGTCGTTCCCTTATTGTTGTTTAAGTTGACTGAAAAAGTTCTGATGATCTTAACCAGACCAAACAGTGCAAAATTCATTATGCTTTTTTCCTGCTATTGAATATAAATATGACAGCAAGATGATACCTGGCAGCAGTCTTACTGTTGGCTCCATAAAGCAGTCTTCCAGGAAGCAGAGAGCAACGGATCCTTGACCACAGGAGGAGGAATGATCTGCCAGACTACATTTATGACCTTTTTAAGAATGGCTTTTTCTCAGATCTGTTTTAGAGGCCTTGACCATCTAATCTGCAAAAAGCTAAGGAGGAAACTGGCTTCATATTTACATGACTCTGTGTCCCTGCTCTCTGGAGCCTGTGATGAGCCCTTGTAGGGTCTGGCAGAGAGTGCTAATAGAACAGGAAGCCTCTTGGCATGCCATTTTATGACTGTTTTCAATTGCCTTGGAAAAAAAACATTACGGGAGAACAAAAATGGTATGGAGGAGTTGCCTGTTGACAATGGGATTTTTAGCTCCAGAAGACCTTTAGGGCTGAGCTTTCTGAGGTCTTTGTGCTAGTTGGATGTGGTATGGACTACAGTTTCTCAGGAGAATATTGGTGGGTGCAAACTGTTCTCCACTGCTCTGAAAATCAGTGATAAGTGCCTAGTGATCTCATCCAAAGCCAAAACAAAGACTGCATGCAGCACCTAGTGTAGTGCATGAGATGAAAAGTGGAGAAATATTTCTATTTGCTTTCTAGGATACTTTAATCATTATTTTGGGGATGATGATTGTTTGTAGAGATGATGATTGGTCTCCCTTCCTACCCACTCAGGGCTGGACTGATTGAACACAGGTAATTAGTTAACTGTAAAAATTGGTTGTAGTCCTTGGTGGTTCCTTCTTGACCAGAGGTACATGGAGGGAAGTTAGATGAAGAGGCAGAGCCCCCAGGATGCCTTTAACTTACAGTGCTACAGTTCTGCCTTCCTGGTAAGAAAGAAAACCAACTACACCAGTTCCTGCCTTCTAGACAAAGTCTATGGCTTTGAAAACTGAGTATGTTTTGGCTCATGTAAGACATTGGGGAATCTTTGTTATGCTTTCATTAGAGCAAAATGCTCTCTGAGCAGCTGTCTGTCATAGCTGTACAGGGCCTTGAGTAGCTTCATTCATTGCAGCTTCATATTGCATTCAAAATGATGGCTCAAGTGATGGAAAATCAATAGGGTTATTAATTTGTCTTTCAGAGCTTTCTCTGAACAGGTTCTCTTTGCATTAGCCTACTTAAAAAGACAGACTCAGATTTTATTCCTAGTCTTCTGCCATCAGGTTGATGAAAATTTAAAATGTTTCCTCCCCTTCTGCACTTCAACTCTTGACTCTCTCACTTTGGAGTTGTCCAGGATGGACTCTTCTAATCTTGATTGAGAAGCTTTCTTAGAAGGGTTTGAGACTGAGAGGAAGGAAAATGAGGGAGATACTTTGAAAGGGAAGGAGGTAGGGGACTTCTCAGTTGAGAAAAGGCAAGCAAAAAACTAAAGGAAAATATTATGCCTTAGTAATTATTTTCTAATTGGGGGGACAGGTTAATTCAAAATTGAAATGATCTATTTGCACCTGAATTCACAGGCCAATACCTGCATTTTACCCATTTGAAAAATGATGTCTTAAATTTGTTGGAAGAGCCTCATAAACAGCAAAACTAACTAACTAAAAATTAGTCATTCAAGAGCTAGATATTAGGATAGCTTCTTGTAGGTAGGTATTTGCAAGATGAAGCAGCAGTGGACTTCTGAAGGCTAAACAGGGCAGCTGAGTACTCAGAAAGTTGCTCTGAGATGTAGAGAATAGAAATGTAACAGAAAAGATCAGTTCCCCCTTCCCCTTGCCACATTCCTCATCCCTCCCAACCACTGCAGAAATCTCTTTTAGATTTAGAGACAAAGAATTTTGAGGTGAGTGTTTGTTAAAGACCCAATATGCCTTCACCTTTCCTTTTGGTAGTGTCCATGAAAAGAGACTGTCACAGCCTAGGACAACAAAACTTTAAAGTCTGAATCTGATGCAAACTCTTTAGACAAGCTTGTCTTTACATCTGTTTCTCCACTGGAAGATGTTGTCCTGTTCTTACAAGTGATCATTGTCATGTTTCTGTATGTGGGAAAACACAAATCCAAATGGCGTTACTGTTTGTTTTTCTTACTTGTTTTCTTTTGGAATACTTTTTACGGAACTTTGTTTAATATTAAACAAAAGATTGTATAAGTTTTATTACTTAGTGATAAAAGCAAGTCAATGAATCAGTGAGTCTCTGTTATCGTCTAATGACTTATTATTTACAGTAGATAGTCTATCAGCTTTCTGTTAAAATATTAAAAAAAAATCATTAGCTACCTTTCTTGGGTAAAATGACAAGCAACTCCATTCTCATCTATACAACAGGCTTTTCAAGGAAAGTATTTTTTTTTTTAATTGCTGGGTTATATCCAGAGGTGTTTAATAGGGAACATGAAATATTTGGTCTCTTTTTGATTTCTAGTTTCATTGCTGACCTTCTGCCAGTAATGGAGCTGGTACAAAGCATGACTTAACATTAGGCCTGGAATACAAACAAAGGAGGATCTGCTAAAAGTCCTTGTTTCTTCTTGTTTGCTTTTATTATGTCAAAGATTAGAAAGAGGAAAACATAGATGTTGTCTGGGTCAAGATGAACTGCAGCCCAAGGACAGAGCCCTTCCAATCTATTGTTGGAAAGCCTAAATATCTTCCACATTGTTGCTGAGTAGTTGGAGCCTGGTGTTGGATATCAGTCTTCAGTAAATCCACTGAAATAGAGAGCAGAGTTGTTTTGCTAGAAGAACGAGGGAAGATTTGAATGTTCAAAGTTGAAAGGTTGTGCTGTACTGAAAGTTCTCTCTTGGCTTCAGTGTTTCTCTTTTCCTTCTTCAACTGCTTCATTTTCAAGTTCATGTCTATTGTAGCGCACCTGCTTTCAAAATAATTAGGCAGAAATCCTTCATGTTTATCCAGATCTATATTTCTGGTAGTGGAGTCCTTCTGTGCCATTAGAGTGCTGTTACTTAGGCTACATCAAGGGTTTTCTAATCTGTTCAGTGATCTTCACAGATCACTTACCAGCGCTACTGTTCTGCCTTCTTGGTAAGAAAGAAAACCAAACTATCCCAGTTCCTGCCTTCTAGACCAAGTATGTGGCTTTGAAAACTGAGTATGTTTGTAATACATGAAGGTTTCACATCAGCTACTGTAACTGTTCCTGTGAAACTAACAAAATTAACTTTTCTTATTGTAATTTCCTGTTGTAGGGAATCAGTGTAAGGTTCAGATTTTCAAATTACTTATTTGAAGTAATTTTCCATGCATGGGTATTGAAACTTTATTTCGCATTTGCTGCTGATGTACTGAGGAGAGGTGTGGGAGACTGGGAAAGTGCTGGCAGCCTACAGGCCCAAGAGGAAGCTGGATGATTTGCTGTGGGGATCCTGGTGCAACTGGATGGGTTTGTTTTTGAGTGCAGAGTTAACGCTTTGTGATGGAAATCCAAGCAAGGAACAACATGTGAGAAGAGATACAGAGTTCTGAGGACTTGAGTGCATTTTGATGCTCCTGTCTCCTGCACAGCTTCAGCAGTTAATCTCTAGCTGTGTTCAAACAGAAAACACACATACAAATACACTGACCTTGTTCTGCATTTAGAGTCCTGTGCTTCAAAGGAGAAGCTGTTTCTGGATTCAGTTAAAAGGAGAGATGTGTGGTCTGTCCCCAGGTTAGCTCTAGGAGACACTTCAGGTTCGAGTCCTTTCCTTTCCTTTGATGACACAGCTCTTCACTGCCCTGCTCTGAGTTTTGCCATTCCTGCGCTCTCTGGCTGCCTTGAGTGCCTAGGCCTGCAAATGGAGAAGAGTTGGAGAATAGTACCTGACATAGATCTAATGCTGAGAAATTTCCGTGGTTTGTAAAGAAAGATTATTTGCTCAAAGCTCAAAAGCCTTTGTGTGTGTTTGAAGGGGCTGTTGCCTTGTACTCAGTGCAGTTCTTGACATTAGAGTAGTTTCTTAAAGTCCTCCAGAATCTAAATGGCTTTTGGAAAACAGCTCCCACCTCCTTCATCTTCATCAGTTATTTAATGTTTGCCTTACAGAGCTTTTTCAAGGCTTCTTAAGGCAATAGAAT
The DNA here is from genome assembly GCA_013396875.1 of Vireo altiloquus. Lineage (NCBI taxonomy): Eukaryota > Metazoa > Chordata > Aves > Passeriformes > Vireonidae > Vireo > Vireo altiloquus. The sequence continues at coordinate 9,037 of VZRF01004288.1, forward strand.
GAGAAATCAGTCACTGGAAAGTCAGCTTAGATGCTCATTTCTCTTGACATGATGACTGGTGTAGAACGGCCTTGAGATAGTGCCTTATTCCTGTTAAACTTCGTTATACTGTGGCAAGCTTAGTGCTTGGATGATCTTTTAATACAGTTTAGAGCTATTATCATTAGAAATGAAGCACTGTTCCCTTACAGAAAGCACAAAAAAGCCAGGTTCCATCTGGAAATACTTAGAGTAATGTGAGCCAAATTAACAAGTAAAATACATGAATCCTGGGGAAGTGAGGATAGCTCTCAATGCTGAGGTGAGCATCAGGAAAATTTGGGAAGGTACACAATGAACTAAGAGCTGGAAAAATCATTCCCTTCTTGGAGGGCAGTAAAGGCAGCGGAGTCTGCAGACAGGAGGAATGTATGTGTGAGGGGAAGGGTTAGTATGTGCAGAGTAGGGGCTGGGCCAGGATGGAAGTCTGGGGAGCGTGAAGTCAAGGTGGAACCAGAGGCTGATCGAGGTGGACGAGTGGTCACCACAGCGTAAAAGGAAGAGCTTGTACATGCCTCAGAAGTGCTGCAGGACACTTGCTGCTAGAGCTCTGCTGAGGCCACGTTTCAGTGCTGTGACGTGTTCAGGCTGGGTGCTGTGCTTGCCTGCTGCCCCATCAGGGTATGGGCTGTCTGTAAGGACCTCGTCCTCTCTGTGTGCTGGGAAAGACACAGAAGAGTGTGATAACTCCCTGTCTTTTAAATGCAGGCACAGAGGGACTAAAAGAACTGTCTTGTTACACTCTGGAGATGTTGAGATACTCAAGTACAGTTTCACTCTCAGCAAGTTCAAGCTAATGCTGTAATCACTGGATCATGCTAGCTCCACAGGGTGTCTTTCAGGTGCTGCTGCATACAGGGCTTGTATGCATAGACATGTGTGGGTGTTTAAGAGGCATTTGGTAATATGATACTGTTTGAAAGCTGATTGCTCTGCTTAAGACTCTGGAAGTACTAGGGGCAGGAGACTCATGAAAACTGTATGTTCTGGGGCTTAGAGACTGGAAATGAACCCAGCTTCTGCTCCACTGAGCTGATGAGGCATTTTATCCAGGCTGTTGTACTGCAAGGATGAGACAACAGCTGGGTCTGACAGTCTTGATGACCAACTGTGCAAAACACTGTCCCTTACTTTTCCCATGGGGCAGCAAGGTTGAACATATCTTCGGGGAACTCATTCTTTGTTTTCTGCAGGGATTACTAAATATGTCAGACACAGAGTATTGCCACTGAAGGGTGCCTCATGCCCTGTGAAAGACAGCTGCTTGTGTCTTGTGGGTGATGCAGTAGGTTCTTTAAACCCCAGTGCCGGATCCTCTTAACCTCAAATGAATAATCTCCTTTTAGCAGCCATCAGTTCAGACTACAGAAAGCAACATTTTGCCAGTGCTGGGGTGGAGAAGTCTGCATCCCTAGTTAGTATCTGGAGCAAAATCGCTTTCTGGGAATAGATGATGCCATTCTTTTCTCTCCAGCAAAGTGCATCTCCTGAGGCCACCTCATCATATTCTGAAGTATCTTTTGTAGTATGTTTTCTTCTTTGAAACAGTCAATTTAAATGAAGTAGAACTTCGTGGAAGTCCATTAATTGTAGAAGCATTTGTATGAATGGATATTTAAAGAAATAAGTGGAAACATCAGGATGGCTTTGGGAAGTTGGGTAAAACAAAGAGATGCTTATTTTGGATATATTTGTCTGATTTTGAACAGAGTAAGATGGATGCTTTGATTTTATAGAGACAGATTGGGGCAGTGAAGAAAGTCAGCTTCTGTTCTAAGAAACAGAAGGAAGTTTTGTGGGGTTTGCAAGGCCAATACCTGGCAGCTGTGTCTGTGTTCATGGCCAAGATTCAGTAGTGCGGTTATGACCTCGGTGAATGGGGAATTGAGTTCCCAAGATGAAGATCCATGAGGTCATTAACTTTGCTTTGTTCTTGTAGTCACAAAATAAGAGTATGAACATAGAGAAGTAGCAAGCAGTGAAGACACAGTGAAGCAGCAATCTCTCCAGCTCTGCCAAAAAAAATTTCAGCCTTGTTCGTCCAACCCTTAACACTGTCTTCAGCCCAGTTAGAGGACAGCAATAAAAACAACATAAAAGAACCCAGATGTATTTCTTAGCCTAGTTCAGATAGTTGTGGTGTTCACATGCAATAATTGAATGCAAGGTTGACCCCAAGATAGCTGTGTGCCATCTTTCTTCTCCTAATGGCTTTTCTCAGCCCTGCTTGCAGCTCTTACTATGGCACTTTGCCACTGGCTCCATTGTTAGCTAACGTGGTTGCAGCACAGGTTTTGCTACTGATAGTGTCTACAGGATGAATTTGCTATCTAAGCCAATTAGCTGTCACATTTGTGTTTAGTTCAAGTGTCAATGTTTTGATTGTCTGGTGACTTTCTGTGTTGCCAAAGTCCATTTGGCTTCCCTTGAAGAGAAGCTGGACTTTGAGATTTTTAAAATTATCTGTTCTCTTCCCCATTATTTTCTCTTCTCATTATTTTTCTACACTCTTCAGCCAACCTAATGCCATTTTTTTTTCTATATATTGTTTTTCAGGATTATATTGATGCTCATCCAGAAACCATTATCCTAGACCCTCTCCCGGCTATTCGTACACTTCTGGACCGATCCAAGTCTTATGAGCTAATTCGGCAGATAGAGGCATACATGCAAGGTAGGCCAATATCTCCTCTCCCTGGAGGCTTTTATTGTGACCAGAGAAACAAGCAGCTTCCTTCTGGAGGCTGGATATAAAGTTTGAAGTACTGGTTTTGGGCCCCTTACATTGTCTCTCCATGGGAGCAAAAACACTGAAACATTCCTGTGTCACAGGATTGCCCTCTGGAATTCTGTGTTCTTCTTTTTCCATATACACAAAGGAGGTTTGTATGTGATTAAAAATATTACGTGGATTTAATAGGAAGCATATTTACCACAGTGAGCACTTTCAGAAATCTTCTGGAAAACATTGTCTTCTTGTGTATACTGGTAAATTGAAATGCCTGTACAAACTCAGCAGCTTGTAGTAAGAATCCTGAGGTCTGAATTGGAGGGAGAAGAAGAAAAATGGTTTTTGGAAAGGACCGAAAGAAATTAAAGTGTAAATAGAGCTACGGTCTTTGAGAAGTACTGGAAGCCTATTGCACAAGCTAATTGCTAGGAGGAACATAAATGTATTTCTGGTGCTGGCTTGTTACCTGACATAAACTATTGCCCTTAATCGGTATCATTTGACTTGTATTCCCATGTTTAGAAGTCATGCCTTTTCAACCTGAATAATTCTACTACCTTCTCGTTTTAACCATTGTAACTGTTGGGTTAAGTTAGTCTTTCATTCCCTTTCTAGTTGTACTGTTGTCATGTTCTTGAAACATTTATTGGCTTTTGAATTTAAATCTAGAATAGCTCTGAAGTAACCGTTTCGTATGTTAGATGACTGTAATGGGGGGGAAATTCTGAACTATGTTCTAATGGGGTGTTATTGGAAATACCATTGAGATTGTGTTATCACTGTCCTGATGGGCAGGTAAGAAGCTCAACAATTTGTATTTTTATAGTTGTGGATTTATGGACATATTATTTGCATAAAGCCTGCCTGGCCCCACTGGCACTGTCTTTATGTAAAAATAAGACTAATAATTCACAGCACTCTCCCTTGTCTTTTAGAATCTCTTAGGGAGAAAATGCTCGATTAGTTTAGAAGGATTTTGTTTTGGAGTGGTTACTGCTGTTTGTGAGTGGGAGAAGGGTGCTGAGGGAAACTTGTGCTCTGAGGAAGTGGTCAGGATTTTGTTTTAAAAGCAGAGAATTTCAGAAGGGTTTGATTTTGTTCTTTTTTTTCTTAAATTGCTATCAGTATTATTGTTATCCCCATGAGAACAATATGTTTGGGAGAGCATCCAGTTTTTGCAGGTAGTTTGTCTTCCACATATTTCAGCCTCCTTTGATCAAACTGATAAGAAAAAGCAATAAATGCTTAAGGAGGAAAAAAAAAGAAAATTTGTATTCAGATAAAACTGACAATTTTAAAAGAAGTTGTTAATAAAGTTGAGGAATGATGACCATGTTTCCTCTGACCCTGTGTCCCCCTCCCCCCGGCACTTTCCTCCCCAGTCTCATCTTATTTCTGTCTCATAATCAGAAATACCATGACCAAGACCTTGAACCAACTCCGTATTTAGCAGGGGAGATCTCAGGAGAGATGAAGAATTGTCTTCTTGTTCTGGCCTAAGTAGATCAGCCTCTGTATTCCTGCACCTGATGATCTGCAGTAAGAGAAAAGTTACACCACTCTAGACAGTGCTGTAGGTTTTTTCCCCCTTCCTTGTTTTCTCTGCTAAGTTATGTTTTCTCTCTTGTGGCTGCCATCTCATATACCAAGGCCATGAGCGCTTAGAAAACTCAAACAAGAAGTAACACATCTGTGAATAGCATGAACTCTGAGGAGCCACATCGCTATTGTTCTGAACTTTCATTATGGAAGTAACTACTAAGAAAATAATATCTTAGTCTTTAGCTGTAACTAGAGAGCCCTTTTTATCACAGGATACAAAATTAATATGATGGGTTAAGTTCAGTGCAAAGGATTATCTCTTCCAAAGGAGTGTTGTGAACTCAGGAGGGTCGACTATATATGTAAGGAGAAGCCTTCTGCTATTCAAAGTCTTTGTAAAGAAAATTCAGTTTTTATTTACAGACCAGTTTTGGATTTCAGTGATTGTTTCCTCTATTTGAATTATGTTTTAAAGTAACTATAAATGAAGTATAATCTTCATATATGATCCTCAGTTTACACTTTATTTCAACCCTGTAGACCTTACAATAACTGTATAACTGAAGATTTTTGCCAGTTGGGTTAAAGAGAGGATTGACCACGTGCTCTGCTGAGGTGACTGCATTCTGCAGCAGTAGGGCCCCATGGTCTGTAAACAGCTTGATTTTAACTCTAATTATTTTTCAGATGTCCAAGTCACTGTCCTTTTGACAGAGAATTCTCCATGCTTCCTGAAAAAGGGAATCCCTATTTGAAGTGTCTAAACTGGGCATGTGGACATTGTTAGGCTTTCTCAAAGTCCCATATTGTGCTCTTTCTGGAGGTGCACTCAGGTGTCTGAGTGATAAGTATTTTGATCCAGCCTCCTGAGAATGGATTGCTGAGACACTCCTTGTCTCTGCTACCAGTCTTTGGCCACTAAAGGAATCAAGGTGGAGGAAGACTTGTAACTAGGCCAGAGTTGTACCAGTAGTCTGATGGAAAGCACGGGGTTGAACCTGGGCTTTCCATGTCCTAGTCTGACACAGTAACCACTCAGTCCTTGTGGAAACAGAAGGTTCACAGACTTGGCTAATCACTGAAGTTAGAAAAGGCCTCTTGGGAATATATGGTCCAACTCCCTGCTCAAAGCAGAATCTCTAGAGCAGGTTCCTCAGGTCCATGTCCAGTGGTTTTTGTGTTTCTCCACAGATGGGGACTGCATAACCTCTCTGAGCGACGTGCTCCAGGGTTCACCTTGAACCTGGTGTGCTAGCATGCTACTAGCAGTGCTGAGGTGATTTGGAGGTTGTTGCTGTATTCAGTATAGATAGTGGTATCTGCCTTGGAAGGAAGCAGAACTCTCTTCTGGGGAAAAAAAAAAAGGCTTTAAGAGATATTTTAACATTGATTTTAATGGATTCTATTTGGAATCAATAGTCTGACTGAGGCTGTGGCTTCTTCGTTTTCCAGGTCTCTGTTATGTTGAGTGCAAGCTCTAAAAGAGCTAGTTATTCTGCAACCTGTGCTTCTGAATCTTTTTAAAAAAAGATTTGAAAAAATAAAGGTTGCATTCCCAGCTAGTATCCTATCAGCTCTATCTTGAAATAAATCACTGAATAGATTTTTTTGATGTCACAGTTGTTCTCTCAGCAATTGTATTGCTTTGTTTACTTGTCCGTGAAGAATTGCTTATTATATAAAAGTGCTCTTGATCAGTTTTGGTGATGTTTGGTGAAAGATTAGGAGCATTATTTAATGAAAATTTCATTTTTAACAGGGTATTGTATTGTTGGAAATGTGTCAACCTTTTTAAAGCTCTAACCTGATGAAAATAACTAAGTTTTCTGATGTTGTGTTGAAAACTTGTGATCCTTCAGGTTTGAAATTTGAAATCTGGCACTTAAAATCATGTTTAAGATGGTAATGGATGAGCACTGTGACTGAGCACTAACTAAGCTTTTCATATTACATTTTTTGTTTAAAGAGTAAAAGCTTTTGAAATTCACTACCTGTCTTACACTTAATAATCCAAATTGAAGGAACTTAAACCAAAACTGGAGACAACATGCTACTCACGCAATGTGCTATCTAGTTAGTGTTTCCATCTGCTGCTCAGCTTCCTCTGCTGTCTCAAGTGACTTACTGGTTTCTCTGATAACGTTTGAACTGGCAGACCCTGAAGTTCATTTCTTTAACCACTTGCTCCTGGCTTTTTCTTCCATAGTTTAAAAATTTTGTTGTTCTTAAATTCTTAAATTTAACTCCAAATCTAAAATTTGTGCAGACAATAGTCTTTTGGAGCTCCCCTAGGAGAAAGAAGTCTTGCATGAACCAAGCTGCAACTACTTAATTTCTCTCTTTGTAGCAGTCGTCTTTGGAATATGGGAGCTATTTCCTCAGGACACTCTAAACAGTATACACCCCTTTAGCTTTGATATTTTCATCCTGGCATGTAATCAAAGTAATTTCTGTTTGATTGGTTATTATTATATGAGATGCAGTTGCTGCTGTGTGTGCTCCTTTCTCATTTTGGGGGATATTACAGAAGAGATCACGATATCCTTCTCTATTTCATGGAATTTTTTTTTATCAGATTCTGCCTACCTTAGAAATAGTCCTCGCACAGCTGCCTGTATCTTTTGCTACTGGGAGGGAAGCTCAGTATGGTGTAATGGGTAAGGCATTTGATTTGGGGCTTAGGGTTTTCTGCTTGGCGCTGGTTCTGCCTTGCTGCATGATTTTGGACTTAGCGTGTCACCCCTGTGCATCTCTTTCTTTTCCTGGCACTCACCTGCCCGTCAAGATGCCACACTGTTTTGGGCAGGACCTCTTTTCCAGGTATGCATACATGCACTCTGATACAGCATCTGTGCCAAGCAAGCTGTGTAGGTATTGTTTTAACAGAAAGTGTGGACCTCTTGCTGAGTAGCAAACTGCGTCTACAATTCAACACCAGAGCACACAGTCAGGGGTGGGTTTTTTGGGGATTATGGAGCGTGTACATTGCTGGAGCAGGGCATACTTAGAACTTCTCAAAATCAGGCCACCCAGTTAAAAGTGCATGAAAATAGCTGTATATACATAGCTTTAGGCATTCACCTTTTGAAACCGTAGCATCTTCTCTCTGTGGCCTACTTTTCAGGGCAGTTTTGGTCAGAGGGGAGAGAAGAACAGTCACACAGGTCAACTTCAGACACCTCTGATTTTTATTTGAGGTTCCTATTAAAGTGAAAAGAAAAATCTGGCTTCAATTTAAAGCCTCTTTATCACTTACCTGGGACTCACTTCTTCACGTAGGGACCTATCAGTAAAGTATCTTTAGTCAGATGGCTGATTTCAGCTACAGTAAATAACCACACCAGTTTTTGGGTGCCAAAGTCTCCCTTGTTGACTGTATGTTTTCTTTCCAGCAAGAACACATGCAGACAGATGTCTTATTACCTCACTCAAAATGTGTGGTGCATGTTCACTCATGGATTTTAATTTCTGTCTGAAAAACAGTACACCTTTGTGGAAGGAAGGAGTTGGAATGGAATTGATATTCTCTGTGACTTGAGTAGCTTGTCCAAAGTGCCTCAGCTCCCAGCAGTGTTGCACGTGGCAGTCCTCTATACCCGGCTGCCAGCACTTGGTAGCTCTGTCCTGCTCTGTGAAACTGGAAACACGCTGGGACATTTGCCCCAGGGAAGTGTTGCCTGACAACTTCCTCATAAAAGCTCATTCATTCATCTAGGAGGAGGATAACAAATGGACATCATTGTGTTGGTGTTATGATAAACAAGCCCTGGCTTTGAAATTTGAAGTAGACAGCTGCTTCTAAAGGACTAATCCTGTCCTGAGAGAGGCGGCAGGAAAAGAAAGTGGGAACCCCAAAAGGAACCTGGAATCTTCTGCCTTGTACCATGTCTTGCTCTTGTTAAAGTAGTTTACAAAAGGATTTTCCAAGGTAAGACTATTGAAAGTTAGCCATTTCATAATCAGAACAGGCTCTCCATTCCCTTCTCATCTCTCCTCTCTCCCTTCAGATTTGCATTATTTTGAGCTGCGATCTCTGTCCCAGCATAGGCAGGAGGGAGCTGGGGGCCTCTGTGGATATGATGGGCACAGTCCCTGTTCTCCCAGCCAGGAATGGCAGCCTGCTGGCCTGCTGCCACTGGCCTCCTGAGATCCATCATCTTGGGACTGTTCAAGAGACTCTACAGGCCAACAGGCACAAAGCCCAAAGAATAATACAGAAAACATTTTTATTGTTTTGTCTCACAGTGTGCCAGTCAGAACTCCTTGAACCAACAAACCATCTTCATCTTGGATCCTAGTAGACTTAATGGCCACTGAGCTTTCAAAATAAGCCTGCCTGTAAAGTTCAGATGTTATTTTTGGATGCACTTAGGTTTAATCTTTAACTCTTACATGCGTTTTTGACCAGATATGGGTGCACCCCACATTCACTGTCTTTTGTTTATCTGAATCTGAAAAGAAACAAGCCTGGACCTTTTATCCATTTATTGAATACCAGTGTTGGAAACTTGTTGTACATCTACATACATTATTTCAAAGCATTTTTCTACTTGATAAAGCTGAAAAAATGGAAAAGTTTATATCTATTTAAGTGAGAGCTTCCATGAATTTTGTGTTAGGGGCTTGGGTGGATCTCAAGAACAGCTGAATTTGCATTTTATGGGGTAAAGATATAAGCCATGATTGTACTCTGTGGTCATAGGACATTCCTAAGACATCTCCAGTTTGGGTTTTATGAACAGAACATGGATTAATTCATGAGGATTATTGTCTCTCTAGAATTAGGAAAAGAGAAGCAGGGATTCTTCTTGTCACGATGAAGTCTTCACTGAATAAACTAGATGTTTTAAATTCCAGCATGGTTGTGTTTCAACTTAATCTGATCCTCTTGAGCAGAAATTTCCTTGGCTGACATCCAAATTTCCCAAGTATCTGGGTGCTGCAGTCGAAAAAGTAATGAAGGAGCATTGAAAGACAAATTGCTCAAAGTATCAATTAAAATTTAACTGGGAATACTTTTTGCAGTAAGTGGCTTTTCCCAGTGTTTCTGCTTGTATTGTCACAAGATCAAACGTCAAGAAATAAGTCTTGAAAAATAGGACCTTTCATCTGAGTTGGAAACCAGGACTTGGCTGATAGAATATAACTCTAGTTCTGGTGAAATGTGTTTATGTCACTTTTGCTGCTGAAGAAGCAATTTATTCTGGTGTGGACAAGAGAAGTAGCAGCCCTTACATTTTCTGAGATAAATATCTAACCAACATGTGATAGGCGTGGTTAGATTCTAATCTCTCCTCATGTAGAGTCCAGCAGGATCTTTAGGCTTTATCAGGGTTGCATGGAATCAGCTGATGGTAACACTACCTGGGAGATCCACAAAGAGGATGCTTTCCTTTACCGCTAGGGCCACTAACATCCCGTCTAAAATCACTGTTGGCTCCCATTTCACTTATCTGCTGGCTTTGTGCAACTGTTCCTGCTGAGTGTATCAGTAGAGAAAATCATGAAAGCTTGAGTGCATTTTTTGTTCTTGACGTCAGTAATTGGGTCTGTCTCATGAATTTTCCAAATGGCTTTTAGATGTTAAAGTGGATGAGGCTGAATGTGTAAAGGTTGATGAGAGGGACTTGAAATGGTATGAATTTCTTGTATAGTTTATGACTGAGTGGAACCAAACCTCTGAGGGGAGGTTGCTTGATAGTCTTCCTAGACAAGGTCATTTACTTGTCATTGTCATTTGATACTCTACAGCACTAACATCTTGCTCTTTTCTCTATTTGGGGTGCCCTTTCTACAGCAGTGCTTGGAAAGTGCTGATATTTTGTTTTTCTGGTATGTAAATGCTGTGTATGGGGTGGAAATGGCAATCCAAATGCATTCATGGGCTGGTATGGCTGTATGGAGACAGTTGGCACCTCTGGAGTGTCAGTAACTGTGGTTCAGATCACTGCATTTGTGTGAAGGAAACCAAACTGGTTCACAGGATACAGCTTAGCTTCATGAAAACAAAAAGATGCTATGCTGAGAAGAAAAAGCAGTACTGTCACAGCCACGTGTTGCATCCCTTCATACACCTTGGTGGGCAAGGTGTATATGGAGCATGTTTGAGAACTCCTGGCATTTGTAGGGAAATAGGCAATCTGTTTAGTTCTGTACACTGAGAGTGAACCACTGCTTGTTAAATTGGGTTAAAATAGTCTAAATAATAAAAATTGTGTATCCTTCAAATGGCACTGTCCATGTTGCTCTAGTTGCCTCCAGGCCTTCCGGCCTATTAGAGTTCTTGGAAACTGTCAGCTAGAAATTGGATAGCTAAACACGAGTCGGTACATTGAAATAACTTTAAAAAGTCACTCCTCAGAGGGCAGATCTTAAGTAAACTGAAGCATCAGAATGTGCTTAACAGAGGCCAAAGACATGGAGAAGATAAATAAACTTGGTTTAATGTGGCAAATCAAGCATCACATACTACCCATACTAGTGGCATTTCAGGACTTTTATTATTAACACTGGAAAAGGTGGATGAACACAGGATACCAAATTTTTTAGATAAGCCCAAATTGTTTCGTTTTTTCCAGATAAAGGGAGACAGCAATATCAGACAGGTTTACCAAAAGATAGTGAAGAGTCAGCATAATGATGGATCCACTTTATTGTAGTCTCTTGGGTCTATAAAAAATAATATGGACATGAATTGTTAACTTCTCCATTGACTCACTACTCAGGAAAGACCTCAGTGTCACACTGGGTAGCCCACTGGAAACTTCTGCCCCCTCAGCCTCAGTAGTCGAAAGAGAACATACCAACAGAATCAAACAAAAAGATTATGGTGGCCAAAAACAGCATTGAAGATGCTGAGCATGCAGTTGAGTAAATAAAGCCCTTTCTTTTTCCCAAAGACTGTTTTCAGTTCTGCTTTCCCGAATTTAAAAATATGCATTAGAAGTGAAAGGAATCCTGGAAAAAAGAGACATGGTCAATGCCAAGAGACAGCCACACAACTGAAGAGTAAAATCAATCTCAGGCTAGCAAAGGTGGAACAAAACCCGAGCAAACAAAACATGAATAATTGGAGAAATGTTCCCCTTTTTTCTACCATGTCAGAGTTAGAGTTCAATTGAATAGCTGTGCAGTTGCCATAAAATATCAACTAAGATCATAGCTGGACTGAAAGAGGTAGGACACGTTCACAACTAGGTTTGAAAGGTTTACAAACCATTGTGGTTGATGTTATATAGTACTGACTGGTGAATGTTAAAAAAACACTCCATGATTAACTCTGAACTCCATAAACAGTGATATGTTGGGGGACGATATATATTCCCTTTTCTTCCATTTGAAACCCACTGCCAAGTTGAAAAGATGAAGATGACATGGTATCAGCTGAACTATATTCTCATTTGGTTTGATAATTCCAGTGTTCATTTCTCATCTGCAGGGAAGCAAGATTGCCTGAAAGTGCAGTGAGGATTTAAAGCACTTTCTCTACTCCATAACTTTTAAACCTCAAGCGAGTAGTAATGCTTTAGTGTTTTTACTGTCCTGTGACTATAAAGTCTTGGTATTTAATATAAATCATTATGAGCACTCAGCATGTTAAATGGGTACTCAAATAGAGCCAAATGTGATAAAACTATTTTTCTTTCAGAAATATGGCTGGATGATGTGATTATAACTTTTTTCTTTGATAGCTCTCTCTTCTGCTGTATTAAGAGCCTGTAGAGCTAGACAAAGAAGTCTGTTCATGAGGGGACAGGACTGAGGCATTGTGGGACAGGCTCTTGTAATACATGACAGGGAGGGAACAGTACTGAACACCCTTGAAGAATTTTTTCTATCAGGTTTTATTCTACTAGAGGATCAAGGAGGTCACCCTCCAGATCACACTGGTGCATTGTCTGGGACAGGGCATTACTTAACACACTGAGACTTTTCAACTTTTAAAGCATTTTGTTTAATTTCCTCTCTTGCTGCCTGGTAAAATCATGAGGAAGGCTAACCAATTGCAAAATTTATCTCCTATGTAATTATGAAAATGAGTGAACAGATAATGTTTCATAGTCTCACCCACCTGCCCACCCTAACAAGCCTACTCCATGACCAGAATAACTGCAGCTTTTTCCTTGCCACAGTGCAGCTGCCAGCTTCTGTGGTGTCTGCTGGGGCAAGGAGGGAAGGGAACTCTCAGCTGTTACTGAGTGTTAACTTTAGATGTGGCATCGGGTTTCCTACACAAGGGAGTGTTCATATCCCGGGTCCTTCTTAATCAGCTTGAGGATGCCACGTGGGTGTTTGCTCTGTCTCTGATTGAGTGCCAGCAAGCAGCCAGCAGCGAAATCTTTCCTGCAGAGGTGCAAAGTGTCAGTCTTGCAGACATGTACCCACTACCCATCTGCTGACAAATGAATATTCTGAATGTGGTCCTTTTTTTGACAAGTGATGCTAAACACACCATGAAGGCGATGGAGAATGTTAACATTCAGGAAGAGCTTTATCTTTCCTGATCTGTGTTTTTTTTAATGTTTGAGTGTCTACTGTGATCCTAGTTGTGTGGGACAGTTGAGCTTCACTGAAGCAATTTCTTCACTTAAAACTGAGAGTTTATCACATCACCTTACTAAGACACTGAACATGAGCCCCATCCTGTGCTAAGTTCTGGTTTGCATGTAATACAATTAGTCTACATGCAGCATTGTGGGCAAGGCATAGTCTCTGAGATTCAAAGGATCTCTAATCATAGAATGGTTTGGGTTATAAGGGACCTTAAAGATCATCTAGCTCCAACCTCTCTGCCATGAGGTGGGCAAGAACATGGGGTGCCTGTAGGGGCATCTTCCACTAGACGAGGTTACTCAAAACCCTGGCCAACCTGACCCTGAACATTACCAAGAATAGGGCATCCACCACTTCTCTGTGCAACCTGTTCCAGTGCCTCACCACCCTCACAGTAAAGAATTTCTTCCTAATATTCTAATATCTTTTTAATTGTTGAAATTCAGGGCTTTGACAGCAGCCCTGCTTACTCTCTTGATCTCTAAAATGCAAGCCAAACTTCCCTGCTCCCTCAGAGGAACCTTTTGAGGATTAGTCCCAAGCTTCACTTGGGAAGCCTGTTGTGAATGTGCTGTTTAAACACTGGTAGAAGGGGTAAGTATGGGTAAGATTTTTACTTGACAGACTGCTGTAGTGCTGGGGCAGACTAATGGGGTAGTTACGAATCTCCTGTACTGGAAGCTTCGGGAACATGCTGGATAGGCAAACATCTGCCATTTGATGTTATGAGCATTTCATCTTCTCAGAATGCAATGGAACTGGGGTAGGTAACATGGTAGGCTTCCCAGACTGGTACTTCCTGATGTTGATTGTCCTTCAGAATGAAAAACATCAACTACTGATAGTTTGAGCCAGGGATCTAAGAGTTAAGCAGTCTGAGACGTCTTGGGCTTTCACTGAGGCAAAGTTTTCATGGGTCAGTGCAGCCAGGCCTGGATATGATAGGCTGTGCTCCCACACAAAAACCAACATGTTTCACCTGGACATAATCCTGTTACTCTGGCTCTTTGGCTTCCAGGCCAAAGCTGGCTTCATTCTGCTTTTTACTGCTCAGAGGAGCAGTGGGCTGGCTGCACCTGTTCACATGGATGTGGTGCCACAAGAGCAAGCATTTCCTCTTTGTCACTTGCTTCACAAGGGTGAGGTAGTTGAGCGATGCCTTCCTGAATCAGCATGCTCCTCTTGCCTTGGGCGTTCTTCGGCAACCGCACATTAAATCTAAAGCTATAAATTGTATAATTTGCATAAGATATTAGACAGAGAAGCACAATGGGACAGACACTAATTGCTGATTTGAGAAGCCTCACAAGCATTCGCTAGGAGATAAACTACAGTTACCTCAGTATTGGGCAATTAGTGTTGGTTTTCTAAAAGGAGAGAAGTGTATCACACCAACTCATTTCTTGTACTGCGTAATTTGCTGATTTCATTGTTGCTCCTGGGGACAGTTTTTTAGTTCCTTTTTAAGACAAGATTTTTTAAAAACTTGCTATTTTTGACAAGGAGACAAATGCAGTTTGGGAGGGATATTCCCACCAAGAAAGTTCAATTGCACACTCTTATTTTGCTGCAGCAAAGTGAATTCTGCTATAAATTCTTTGGCATTTCATAATTCTATCCTAGGTTGCCATGCAGGTGCACCTGATTGCAGATTAGGGGGCTTTGGTTGATTTTTGCTGCCTTTGCAACCCAGAGTTTGGTATGATTTTTGGCGTAAAATTTATGCAGGCATTTTATTGTGGTTATCATTAGTATCTAATCAGCTCTTAGGCTGCCAGTTAGTTAAACTGCTAAATCTTAAAATGTGTTCACCTAGATAGTAGAAGTGCTTTGGGGAGTGTAGAGCTCTATGTTTGTCAGGTTTTGTAATCACTCAGAGCGTTGTGTCTTCCAACACTGCCTCACAATGTCTGTATGCCTTCTGTTTTATGAGCTGTTAACAAAATACAGGCAGTTCTCTTGAGTGTGATGCTTCCCCTTGAGGACTTGCACTGTGGGAAAGTGAATGCCCTAGATGCTAGAGCTGATTGTAGTTGCTTTTGGTTTTCAGTATTTTGAAAGAAAATAATTTTAGAAGAGATCTGAAAATATCAATTTTATTTTCACTAGAGAAATGATCATTTATAATGAGCCTAAAAGGGGCCGTGGAGAGAGTTAGCATTTTTGAGATTTCAGAATTTGGAGAAGAAGAGAAGAAAGTAGCTCTTTTCCTCCCCTTCCTCTCTCCCACTCCACAGCTCACTGGCCCAAAGGTTCCAGGAAGAAAGGTGACTTGTTCTTTTGGACACTTTATTTGAAGTGAAAGTAAATAATCTTTGCTTTATGTTTCATTGAAAAGCATCTTAATACCTTGCTAAAAGTGCAACTGCTTGCAGGTAGTTTAGCCTGTCCAGTTGTTTTGAACTTAACATTAAGAACTAGTATAGCTGTAAACTAGTTGTATATAAAAGTAAAACACAAGCTGCTCACACCAGTGGGGGTCTGGATTTACAAGAGAGTCCCATCTAGGAGACTCTGTGGGCTTGTTTTCAATTAGGTGTGTTGCTTTTCATTCCTTCCAGCGAATGACAGCTCTGATGCGGATGCTCTTACACAACTTCCTGCGTGGGAGGAGGGATGAAGAGTCCCAGAAGAAAGCACCTTTATAGTCTGAATAACTACATCCATGCAGGTGTTGGGGCAGGGTTACCATTCCAGATGGTAATTGCACCTTTGGC
The DNA here is from genome assembly GCA_013396875.1 of Vireo altiloquus. Taxonomy (NCBI): domain Eukaryota; kingdom Metazoa; phylum Chordata; class Aves; order Passeriformes; family Vireonidae; genus Vireo; species Vireo altiloquus. The sequence goes on from VZRF01004288.1 coordinate 24,619, forward strand.
AGTAACTGCTCCACGGATGCAGCTCTTTGCAAGAGCATGCCTGTCCAAGATCATGGGATGTTTTGCCTCTTCTCTCTTGCCTTACTCCTTTTAGAGTGATTATTTTCAAAGTCACTGTTGTGAATTAGGAGAAATTCTTTGAGAAACAGGCTGAAGATGTATAGCATGTATAACTGTATAACTGCCATCATTTAAATGGTTAGAAAAGCTTTTAAAATTATGTAACCAAATAGCTGAAACTGTAGTGGAACCTATGCCAAACACAGGCATATGTTGTTCTCTGGAGGCAGGTATGGGTGGAGGACCTTACACAGTTGGTGTGTAAAGGTTTGTCTGCCTGTGATTGGATTAATGCACTGGATGGTATTGCAGAGGTGAGAGGGGAAAAAAAGTAATATCTGAGAAAGCTTCTACAGGTGTGCCTACACATTTGTGCCTGTGAAGCTGTCTTTCTCCCCCAGAACAGAAAAAAGAAAGAGTGAGACAGACTGGTTGTGCACACCAAACCTGACTTATTTTTGTTCTTCCTGCAAGGAAATGGTACTTTCTGTGTTAGTTCAGTATCCAGGCTTATCAACAACATAAGCAACACAGCCAGGATTATCGAGTCCTGACCTGCCTGTTCTTAGCATTTTATCATCCAGCCCATTCCAGAAACCCAGGGTGAGCCAGTGAAAAGATTAACCAGGTTTTCACCTTCTCCCCACCTTGTTAGAAACATAGAAAGGACCCTTACAGTTGAATCCATTAACCCAGCACTATCAGGCCCACCACGAAACGATGACCATAAGTGCCATATCTGAATGTCAGTTAAATAACTCAAGGGTTGGTGACTCCACCACTTCCCTGGGCAGGCTGTTCCAATGTTTGGCAAGCCCTTCATTAATTAAATTTTTCCTAATATTCAATATAAATCTCCCCTGGAGCAATTTGAGGCCTCTTGACCTATGAGTTGCCACTTGGGATAAGAGACCAACCCCCACCTGGCTACCTCCTCCTTTTAGTTGGTTGTAGAGCACAATAAATTTCCCCCTGAGCTTCCTTTTCTCCAGGCTAAACACCCCCAGCTCCCTCAGCAGCTCCTCATCAGAACCATGTTCCAGACCCTTCCCCAGCTCTGTTGCCCTTCTCTGGACACACTCCAGCCCCTCAGTGTCTTTCTTGTCATGAGAGGCCCAGAACTGAACACAGGGTTTGAGGTGTGGCCTCACCAGTGCCAAGTAGAGGGGGACAATCCCTGCCCTGGTCCTGCTGGCCACACTATAGCTGACACAGGCCAGGATGCCATTGGCCTTCTTGGCCACCTGGGCACAGCTGGCTCATGTTCAGCTGCTGTCAGATGGCACCCCCAGGTCCTTTTCTGCTGGGCATCTTTCCAGGCACTCTGCCCCCAGCCCATAGTGCTGGGTGGGGTTGTTGCACTGGGGCACTGACCCCAGTGCAGGACCTGACACCTGACCTTTGTTGACCTCATACAGTTGGTCTCGGCCCAGCCTGTCCAGATCCCCCTGCAGAGCCTTCCTGCCCTTCAGGAGATTAACATTCCTACCCAACTTGGTATTGGCCATGAATTTACTAAGAGTACACTCGATCTCTGTGTCCAGGTCATCAATAAACATATTGGATAGGACTTTGTCCAGTACTGATCCCTGGGGGGCACCACTAGTGACCAGATGCCACCTGGGCACAGCACCATTCAGCGCTAGTTTGTGGGTGTGGCTGTCCAGCATTTCTTACCTAGCAATGAGTGCACCTTTCCAAAATTATCAGCTTTGTGATTTTCCCCAGCATCCAGGTCAGGCTGGCAGACCTGTAGCTCCCAGGATCTTCCTTCTGGCTCTTCCTGTAGATGGACAGCCCATTTGCTAGCCTCTGTTGGTCTGGGACCTCCCTGATGAGGCAGAACTGCTGATAAATGATTGAAAGTGGTTTGGTAAGCTCTTCCACCAACTCCTGCTGTCCCCTCGGGTGGATTCCATCCAGCCCCATAGACTTGCCTGTGTTGTAAGTGGTGCAGCAGGTTGATGACCATTTTCCCTAGGATCAAAGAGGCATTATTCTTCTCCCTGTCCCTGTCTTTCAGCTGGCAGGTGGCTCAAGAGCCTGGATACCTCAGCAGCTGAGAATCCCTTCTAATTTCAAGTCCAGGTTTACAGGTTTACCCATAAAAAGCAATAAGATCTTGTAACCGCACAAATTTCTGGCTGTATTGGCTGTTTTACACTTTGTTGCAGCCTGAACATGTGCACAAAGAAAACCAGCTCATACTGAGACAGAGCTGGGTTCAAAGCATGATAGACATTTACTGCATGAGAATCACATCTAGATGTGCACAAACTTCTCTGAAGCTAGCAGTGCTTGTCTTATCTTCCATATTTATATATCAGATTTTCCACAAGAATTTTATCTTGAGAGGAAAAAAGTGTCCTAGTTCTCTGTCTAATCCTACAATCAGCATGGGGCTTTTTCCCCTTCTGATTTAGGAATAGAAAGGAATCCTTAAACAAAATTTATCTCCTAAATAAAAATATACCAAATTTTAGGTGAATTATTGACCTTTTACGTTAGTGGATTGCATTGGTTCATTAGTGTTTGTTTATTGTCAATGAAAGTCAAAGCCTGCCTGGAACTGGAGAGTAAAACAAGTGCATTTCATATTGAATGTAATGTGTATCATGACATGCAAATGGTTTTGATCCATTTCCCTTTTGTGCTCTCATTCAGTCTTTGTTTTTTATATTACTTTGTCCAAAAGAATTTCATTTAATAACTTTTCATACTTAGTTACCCTTATTGGAAAATTAATTTTTCCTTTTGTAAAGGTAGATCTAGGTGAACTGAATGTTTGTTCAGGCTTACAGGAAAGATTTTTTTTCTTTGAAACCTAAATGTAAGGAAGCTTCCTCTTTTTTGACTTGAGAAAAACAACTGATCTTTTCAAAACATTTTTCTGTTTTGTGCTCTGGTTGTGTAATTTTTTTTGCTATATACACCACATACTGCAACTTCTAAAGACCAAAGTGTTGACATGTGATTGTAGTGGCTGTAGGGCACATAGTATTAATCTAGGGGCAGCACTATCATTATCTTCGTTAAAGCAAGGGTATTGTGTCAGCCAGAAGGTACAGAGAGACACTGAAGTTGTTAAATCTTGTTGAAGAACTGCATTGTGCTGGGACTTGGAAGGCTTGATCCTGTTTCAAGAATTAGTGATGGTGCCTGAGTAGGTATTAATCTCTCCACCTCAAAGAAAAAATGCATCACTACAGGACACCACCTGTTATCATGTGTTTTACACAGTGCTCAAAGTACTGGTCTTGCAATGCCACTGTAATACAAATGATCCTACAATGTTAGGGGAAGATGGTAAGGTGTCCATGGTGCCCATGTAGCTTTTAATTGTAACTGTATGCAGAGGAAACCCTTTGAAACTGCATTTAGTGGAAGCTAAATTCTGAGCTATGGCCTGGTTTCTTTAAACATTCAGGTTTTGTCATTATTTTGAAGCCTTCATTATCTGATGCTAAAAATACACTGTACTGAGCTTCCCATGTGTAGGTAGTTATATAAATATTACCATAAATAATACTTGTTCACTCAATCATTATGGAAATGTCTCGACATGCAGTTCATAAGGGATTTGCTCAGAGCAAACCAAAATTGAATAGAAAAACACAGATTAGAATGAGAGTTCCTAGACTTATTTAGATCCTTCTTTTATAGCATCATTTCAATCATTTCATAGCCTAGTTTGTCATTTTTCCAATATCTAGGCAAAGCTGAAGAGCACTAAGGACACAATCAGCTGTGAAATGTGAAGGGCTGGTACTGCACCTTTACAATTGCACATCTTGAAAAGTTTTAAGTTAGATAACTTAATAGTCTGACATTGTTATATGAGTAGAAGCATAGGGTGGAATGCTGGATTTCACAGTTGTTTGGTAGAAATGTTTGAGACTATAAAGCTAAAACACTGAGTAGTATGAAAGTCCTGGTTGTTGATAGTTACTGGAAGAAAATGTATTTTATAAATAGGAGGGGGAAAAGCATAGATGAACTGATGGTACACAAGGCAGTATTCTTCAGCCTGGCAAGCAAAGTCCAAAAGGATTTGAAGAACTTAAAAAAAAGACAGACCTTATAGGAGCCTTTCAATATGTAAAGGGGGCTTCCAAGAAGGCTAGAGATGGACTTTTCACAAGGGCATGTTGTGATAGGATAAAAATGGCCTTAAGCTGAGGGAGAACAGGTTTATATTAGATAATAGGAAGAAACCTTTCACTGTGAGGTACTGGAACAGGCTGTCCAGAGAGGTTGTGGACTCCCTATCCTTGGAAGTATTCAAGACCAGGCTGGATGGGGCTCTGAGTAACTTGGTGTAGTGGAAGGCATCCCTGCCCATGACAGAGGCATTGGAACTAGATGATCTTTACGGTCCCCTCCAACCTAAAGCATTCTGTGATTCCATGAAAAAAGATTGGTGCTGGAGGGGGGTTATTTGTACAGGTGGCAGTTAGGAAAAGCAACTCCTAGGATATCACATATAACTTGCAGGTATTAGTATAGCAAAGCAGAGATCAAAACATTAGTGAAGGTGCAAGCTTGTACTAAGCAAACTGAAGTGAAATCTGAGATGCGCTCAAGTGGTGCAGTTGAGCTCTGAAAGAGTGTAAGTAGCAAGCATATGTCAGAAATTCTTACTGGAGTCTCAGGATTGATTTAATTAGGAAGAAAATGTTTTGATTTAATTCTCAGAAATGAGCAAGCCCTACTCGCATGAATCCCAGTTTTGCCTTAGGTTCTTCTGTCAAGTGATGGATGTCATTGGTGCCCAGCCTACCAGTCCCTCTGCCGATCCATTGCCTTCATGCTCTCTGGTTTATTCCTGCACATCCTGCTTCAAGTTGAAAAATAAGATTATAAAATCATTGTACTAGGAACTGCTGTGAAATTTGTTTCTGCAAAGAAAAAAAAAATTGCAGTTTGTTAGACCTATTAGGAACAGCCAAACTCTGTAGAATCTAATTCAGACCTCAAAATAAACCTTGAAAGCGAAGAAAATTACAGTGTATGGAACAGCAAGGCAGAATGCTCAGACAGCTCTAGAGGAGAGAGACCTGTCTCCCATGAAGACTGGATTGTTTTTGGTGTCCAGCTCCTTCTGTCCATGAGAAGGCCAGCCTGCCTCCTCCCCAGGACCCCTGAAGAGCCTTTGTGATGCTAGAGCCCTGGAGTGGGAAGGAACATGGAGAGATTTTAAGCAGCAGATGGACTGTAGTGTTCACTTTGAAAGTATCTTCTTTTTTGTGGGTCCCGGATCTGATTTCTCTACATGAAGTGAGAATTGTGCTTAGCTCTGAGTTACCCTTGTTCTGGATGCAGGATGGGTAATTTGTTGTGTTGCAAGTGGAAGATGAATGGAATTACTCAGGTCATCCCGGTTTACCTCCAGCAGTTCTCATCCAGCTGCTTTGATTCTAATTAACATTTGTGGGTCAGATCTGCGAGTTTACTGCCTTTTGATGTAGAATGTTGTTGCGAAAGAATTTCAGTTTTCTGACCTTTTGTTGTTCTCTCATTTCTCTGCCTCCCTTTTTTCATTCTGGCTACATGATCTATGAATGTAAGATTGAGCAGGGATCTTTTCCAGGAGGATGCTCATCTGTTTCCCTTAAAAACCAGTCAGGGACCATGAGTGAGAGAAGGTAGATTGAGAAGAATAGGAAATTGAAGCAGTGTAGTAGGGTTGCACTAATAACTATGAGAATAAATTACACTGTTTTTAAAAAGGATATTGCAAAAGGAGTCAGTAATTAATATTTAGGGAGTTTGGGGTTTTTTTGTGGAGCTATTTAAAACTTATTCTACTGAGTATTTGCTATAACTTAATGCAAGTTATTACAAAGTAGTGAGAGAACAGATAATGAAACATGAGAATTTTCCTGCCAGGACATGACAGGAAGCAGTTAGACTTTTAGGAGAATAAACTGTGAAAATGATTTTTAAAAAAAATCTGCTTTCTCTATCCATCCATTATCTCTATCAAATAACATGCTAAAAGAGGATACCAAGAGCAGATGAAGCAGTTTATGATTGTTTATCTTCAGTTCCAGGTGACATCAGTGCTGGAAGCAGCTCTTCTCATACTGCAGCTCTCTTCTCACCTAGTGAGAAGAAAAACATGATTGGAGAACATCTGCTCTAGTTCAATGGGTGCAAGCATCAAACAAAGTTATTTGCAAGGAACCTAAGGCCACTTAATTCTATGTGTACAAGACTAGAGCATGAATTCCACCGGAGAGTGTTTATTCTTAAGAAAAACAGTCAACAAAATGTTCCAATGTGCAAATGCAGTTGCCTTATCCACATGCTAAATCTGGGTGTGGAGCTTGACAGGTACTGTTTGTCTTCTAAGCATCTGGAAATGCATCCCCATTTTTCCCTTCCCATTTCATTAACTCTTAGTGGTGCCAGGGCCCCCATGGGGGAGGATTTCTGACCTGCTCAGTATTTGCCAGTTTAAAAGCATTGTGAGCATTATAGCATGAGCCTTGATGGACCAATAATGTTCAGTAAAATTTTGGGGGTTAGTTATAATCTGTGTCTTAACAGAATGTAGCTGGAGTGTACCTGAGCTGATGTACCTAACCACAGATTTCTGTGTTCAGGTCATCTGGGGTAAGACTGTTACCAGAGTAAATACACAACGTGCATGTGTCCTTCTGTACCAGCAGGAGATCTGCACTTACTCTGTAGCACTGTATTATGCCCGGTCTAATGCCTGGGCTTTTGATTTTTAGTAGTTCAGACAAGGATATTTTTCTCACTATTGCAGAATACTTCTGACAAGCAAGAATGATGAAAAGAGGTAATATTTAGGCTTCAGATCCCAATGTCTCCAGAAGTAGCCAGAACCTAAAGCAGGAGGTTTTTTCCCTCTTCTCATCCTTCAACATCTCAAGAATTGCAGTGTCCTATTCTTTTCTCTCTAGAGCCCTTCACTATTCAATTTACCTCAAGTGAAGCAAAAATCTCAAGTGTTTTATATGACGTTAATGGTCAAGAGATCTGGTGGAACCCTTGGCTACCTATTTTCCTCCATCTTCTGTTTTCTTAGTCATAAATTAAGGCCAGTGTCAGTGCTGGGCTTTTGTTGGCTGAAGAAGGGTTATGGAAATTCAGTATAGGCAGTCATTCAAGTAATATAGAACACATTTAATAAGAAGGGCCACAGGGATTGAGTGTGAATAAATTTGTACAATGAAACACTTTTCTTACACGCACTGTCCACCTTAACTCACTCTCCTCTTCTCTGCTTCACCAGCTAATATCCAAAAGTAGGTGTGGGCTTTCAAGTTTGATCAAGGTTTGATCAGTAAGGAGCAGCCTCTTGGAAGAAGGGATCAAAGAAAGATTACCACTGCTGGGAGCTTGGTGTTTACCATTTCAGAGATGCGATTTAACTTTCTCCTTTATACTGATTGTCATAAGGGCTAAATAAATGTCTTGGCTTTTAAACACAGTACAGAAGAGTGACACTGCTTTGTAGTTTAAAACAAAACATATCTTTAGGACTGGGCAGCATATCCAGAGTTGAGATATTATTGTAATTAAAATTAATGATATTTTAATGTAGTGATCCTTATCCTGTAGGAAGACTTGTTTGCTCAAAATGAAGTATTACATATGCTAAAGTCAGAGTTTGATGTAGGGGAGTAAAAGTCCATGGGCTGACAGTATGACACCAAATGGAGCTCAAATAAACCAGACTGTTTATTTGTATTTTAATTAACTTAATAGATGTGTCTGTGAAGGGCTGCAGCTAAACTTTGGTAGACTGAGTTGACCAGAGAACTGCTGTTCCTAAAACAGGATTTATTTGTTATTTTTTCTATTACATTTACCATTTGAGACATCTGTAGCTGATGGCTGGATAAGATTAATATTGGGACAAGTCTGCCATTTGTCACAGGGCTTCCTGAAGTGTCTTTTTTCAGTGCTGACCTTTATGGTACATAATGATGATGTCCTTACTGAAGGATTTTTCTTAATGGGAAAATGCCTATCAACCAAATTCTCGCCATCAGGAGCGAACGGCACTCCTGAGAACCTCTGATGTAATTACTAGTTCAAGTGCTATTACTGAGATTAGAGACATCTGTTTGCTTTGATTTTCAGTCTCACGGTTCCCTGAAATACCATGCTCGGCTGGAACCAGCAAACCCTAAAGCAGCAGTAGTTGCCTCTGCTCAGTGTGCAGAGCGTGCTGTGTGTTGCTTTGCAGGGAACAGGTTATTTCTGTGTCACACTTGTATCTAGCCATGGGCATTGCATCCCACAGGAGAAGCATACTTTTCTTCCAGACTGTATCTTTTCAGAGTAATGGGGTAGCCCTCATTGACAAGTATGTGCTAGCTCAGAATCATAGCAGCCTCCGAATTTACTGCTTTTCAGGGTAAAAGGAGGAAGATGGGCTATAGAATGGTGCTACTCAGATCTGATTCCTTTCACGTTGCAGGGACTAGGGATGTCTGTGTAATCAGCTGAACGCATCTCTTCTGGGAGGGGGGAGGGTGAATGTTGTATGGTGTTTTCTGGATTCAAAATCAACATCTGAGCATCTTTCTTAACTCTTCGAGCTAAGCCCCACACCAGATACATCTACTGCTACAAAGCAAATACAAAAACCCCAACTTAATCCAGCTGCAAAATCTGATTCTTGATTTAAAGTTAACCTAACATTAAAGCTTATTTCCAGCTATATATTATTGTCTATATTTTCAATCTGAGAATGAACAGAACATGTATAATATGGCATTTTAAATTTTAAATTAGGTATATTTTTTTGGTGGAGGCAAGGGTATATGTGGTGTATTTGGGTGAGGATGGCATTAAGCAGGCTGATTCCCTGCAGGCATATCACTTGAATATTATGCCCTGCCTACCCGCACGCTAGTCTTTGCAAATTCATATCTAGATGCAATTGTGGATGAAAGTCAGAGTCTGATCAGCGCTACAAAATTCTGAGTTGGGCCTGCAGTGGTTTTGTTGGAGCAAGACTCTTCGCCCTCCTTCTGAACACAAGGGTGGGAGGATTTACAACCTGACTTAACTGCATATATATTACATAATATCTCTTTGATGATGGCCTCTGATTAGTTTTTCAAGTCACACAAAAGGTATGTGGTATGTTTAATGCTCTGTAACTGCATAAGCGCATTTTACCAGCTTCATTATAACTCTGCTGAAATGCATTCCCTTCTGATCTAAGACACTCTAAATTGAAAGCTATTTTTTTTATTATTTCATATTCTTTTTAGAGCAGTTTCTAGTTCTTAATAACTAGATTTTATGGTTTAGGGCAGTTTAATATGAGAGGTATGGACTTTGTGTCAGAGACTATGTTCAAAACCTGACCTGCATCTACAAACATAGTATCTCTTGCATATCATTGACCTCTTCCAATCAAGTATCTGGTTTTGTTTCAGGAAGTGTCTGTTTTAACCTCACAAAGACTGCATAATAACCTGGTACATTGAAATACAACCTAAATAGCCTAAAGTCCCAAAGCAAGCTTACAGAAGTATGGTTGTTTTTTTTTCTCCAAATCTTCCACATTGAATGCAAAATTGATTGCCTGTGCTGTAAAGAATCTCTCCTATGGACTCAGCACAAATCTTTGCAGGCAAAAGTCTAAGATTTTCTGACAGAAACTTGTACTGTGCTACTGAAGTGCTTCATTATAGTGGCCAGACTCTTTCTTTTCCATCCCCAGTACAGCAGCTTCACTGGCAAAGGATATAATCAAACTGAAATGCAGAGTTCAAAACTTCTTGAAGCAGCTGAGAGGGGAGGGAGCACAATGGAGGCCTGTGTGAATCGGGAGCAGCATGCTGATGATGAATGGGAACAGCAATGTGTTGTTTCTTCTGGTAAATATGAAAGTAGTAGGCGGTAAGCTTGAAAAAAACCCCAACATTTTCACTATCCTACTGCATAGCTAAACAAGGAAATTCAGTTCCACAGAGTACTGTGAATGCTAATTTGTGTGCATTCAAAAAAGCAACTAGATTCATGTCAGAAAAACCTGTTGAGAGCAGATAAACCCTTTACTTTCCTGAAGAAGTCCCTAAAGGGCTGCTGCAAGGGGCTATGACAGGGACAACGTCCTTGTAAGCTTTTGTGGTTTTGTACTCTTTGCTGGACACCTGCCACTAGCCTTTCTCTCTGCTGATTTGTGCCATTATGATCTGTCATTGTCCTGATGCTGGAAAAAGTCCCCTTCAGTAAAGGATGCTGAAGGTCTCCTTGGCTAAGACCAAAAGAGAAGAGAGGAGGAGGATCCTAAAGGAAAAATAAAATGCAGAGAAACAAAGTGAATACTTGGAACAGTTTTCATGGGAGAGTGTGAACACGTACCTCATCACTACAAATACACATCTGAGTTTCCATTTTTTGGAAACGCCACAGGGCTCCACAAACCTGGTAATGCAAAGGATTAGTCTTATCCTGGGGAACAAAAACACCTTCCTGATCCTGGTTGGATGAATCCTTTTGGTCTCTTAAAAAGACTGGCAAACCTAAAGCTGGTTTGTTTGATACAGTGTTTAAATCCTATCCCCTATCATTCCCTCTGTTGGTCATATTGCAGTCAGATGGGTGTTCAAGTAAAAAGACAGCTGATATTTTTCCAGGCTTCTCTCATGAGAAGCTGGAATGAAATACGTTAAATTACTTTAAAAATGTTGGTACTGGTGCCTGCAGGTTGTACCTGCTGGATGAGGTGGGATGCTGCCTGTGGGGATCCCACCTTGTGCTGAGGAGGAACTTTTGAGCCAGTCCTGGGCTGTTTGCTGCTGAAAACGTGGTCTGAACTTTGTCTGACTGCAGTTTAACCCTGGATTTTGGCAGGATTCTGTGTAAAGCAAAACATGATGATTAGACTCATTCTGCAGAATATAAGTGCTTTTGAAATGAAATGCAAAGGTTAAAAATGAAATGAGATTAAAATACTTTGATATTTTTTGAGAGAAGCTGAAGTAAAATGAGTAGAGGAACTTGCGGAAGTGATCATGAACTGTAATAAATGGAAATCGGTTAGAAATCTGAAGTCACTTCTTAGAAGGATAAATTATTAAATGTGGTCTCTGGGATTTCCTGCTTAGTAGAATAAACAGAAAGAGGAGAGGAAAGATTGGTAATTTCATTCATATCTAACTCAAATTCTTGCTAATGAAGAACCGATAATTTCCCATTTGGCAACTACGTGTTTGAAATGCTTCATTTTTCACTATGCTACATGAACATCTGTCCTGCTATTTGTCTTTCATACAGAAAATTAATTTCTTCTTGTCTGAGATAAGCTTGCAAAATATTTATGGGGAAAAGCTATGAAAGTATATCAGTATTAGGGAAAAAAGCCATGAATGTGTTGGTTCATTGGCAAGAATATGTTTATAGAATATTCCCTTACTCGAGCAGACTTAAGAAACAGGCATTGAAGACAGGGTATTTATTTCAATCACAGACCAATAACTATTGCCAAAATGAACATAATTACTGTTTCATGGTATACAGGGCAGGGGTCATCCTGCAGATATGAAAGCAAATTCAAATAAGCATCTAGCTCAGCCTCATGGTGAAGAGTATGAACTGAATAAAGTACATAGTGTAGAAGAGTTACAGTTTCAAAAGATGCTTAGGTATCAGCTCTGTGCCCTGAGCATGCCTGGCTCAGACATGTCTTCTGCTTTGTTTCAGCTAGCAGAGGCTATGGCAGTGCCATCCTCCTTGAGTTTTCACTATGTTTGCCTTCCTTGGCCACGAGGTTGAATCCACCTAGGAAGAAGGCCTACCTCTGCTTTCCTTTACAATAGGATTCAGTCCTGGTGACACAAGATTAAGCTTCCAGCTCCTCTAGCAAAGTGGTTGCATTGGTTTCCCACTGATTGTTCCAGTGGCACATCCACATGCTAATTGCTGTACTTACTGCTTATGACTGAATAAGTGTAAATGTCACAAGCATTCTGTTGGGCCCTGAAATGTGGGAGGGTGCTTCTTCACCAGCCTCCCCCTAGAAAAATGCAGGTGAATGATGAGGGTTTGTTGGGAAAGAAGGGTCATTTCTTGTTTTGTGGTTTCCTCATTGGTCAGTCTTGGAATGATACCTTCCATGAGTCTGCTGGAGTGTAAAGCCTGTGTCCTTGTGCCCCCAATAGGGCTATCAGAAGGAAATGAAAGAGTTTGGTTCCACAAGGGTGCATTTAGTTAGAGCAGCCCCTCAAGTCCATAGTGATAGTATTAAGTGCTGTGAACCAAAGTCATGTCCTCAATCTCTTGTTTAGAAGGAGCAGCAAGCTGTGAGTTCAGCAGGGTATGAGTTCTGTTAGACTTTGTTTCCTCTCTGTTCACAATTGTCTGTTCCTGCCTGGAAGCCTGAACTGTTGGGCAGGATGCCTCCCTCTTCTGTGTATTTGTATGAAAGTGGTCTGCAAAACCAAATAGCGATAGTGACATATTTTTGAATGAGTGAGGTAGGCTTACTGCCAAATGCTCTTTGGTGCTATCCTGTCATGTTGGATGTTGCTCCCTGGCACTTTCAAAAGCTGTGATAGCCTAACCACTGTCAGGGTCACAGCCATCCCTTCAAAGCATTACACAAGACATGATCATCTTTTTTCACAAGAAACTTGGCATGTTCTCTGCTTCCCCTTTTAGTAAAGTACCAAATCTCCCAATGGTTTCCTGCTTTTGTACTCTGCTGTATGCTGTACAGACAATTCCGAAAAAACCTAAGGAGACTATAATTAAACACTTGATGGAGAAGCTTGAAATGTTACATGCCTGAAGACTGGAAAATATTGACACCTGCTGTGATTTTCTAGTTCTGAACACACTTAGGTTTTTCCACATTTTTTCAGTTTCACAGTATAACTGGTACTTGCAACGTCTCTTCCTGTTGAGATGTTGCAAGGAGTCCTCAGGGCATTTCCTCCTCTTATTCTGCTAAAACTAAGGACAAGCATGTTGTAAGACTGAGCTGTGGTATATTCCTGACTGTTTTCAGGTCCTGTGTCGCCTCTGACTCCTGGTACCTTTTTGGAGACAAAATGTTGCCCCTGCTCTTGGAGTGAGAATCCCTTCTTTAACTGACAGCGTATTGTATTTTGACACAGGATGAATGTGTTTCTGGAATTGCCTGTACAAGTCTCGTATGTCTCACTACAGCATTTGGCTGCTGCAGACAGTACATAGATGTGACTAATAGTCAGACTTACTGGAACAAAACAAGTGCTGGTACTGCCTGGGTTGGTGTCCCGGTAGGGTGCTATCATGTCCTTGTTTGGCGAAACAGAGCATTCCTTCCTGAGTGCTTCCCCCTTCTTGCTGAGTTGAACTCAGCAGCACTGAGAAATAACAGCAACCTCCTCCACAGTCATCTCAGAGAGAAGCTGCTGAGGTCAGGTTTTGAAGGCTATTCCCCAAGAGACCAAAGGTACATCATTCCTGCATTTTAACATGTGTTGAATATTACAGCACCTTATCTGCAGTGGCCTAATGTCTTCTGTTGCCCTTTTTTCTGTTAACGTGAGTAAATTATCCAGAAAAGATGTATGTGCACTGCTTTGCTGCCTAATATGTGGCACTCAGTTTTTTTTCTAACAAATGGTGCCAGTGCTGGTCTTGGGGAAGAGGAAGGAGAGCTGAAATGTTCTTGTCAGGACACATTTGTGGTCTCTGAAGTCCTCTGCATAATTTTGTGTTCTCCAATTGTGAATTCAAGTCAGGAAGAACAGCCTGTCCACCTCAGAGAACTGATGTGTTTGTACAGCCTGTGTCCTGCTTGTTTCTGAAGTGCTTTGAGCACTGATGTGCAGCTCCTCATGTTTGAGAGCCCCTACGGAAATTAGCACATTTGGACACCTGCACGGGGCTGGTGGCACAGCTTACATAAAATCATCCATGGCTAAAAGGACCAAAATAAGCAATCACTAATCATCACAGCAATGCAAGAGCATGAAGTTTAAACCCAGCAAATGGTCAGGGATATGAGCTTCCAGACACACGAAGAAATCTCATATAAAGCTTCAGCTATGTGTCTGTGTTATGTATCTTTGCAAATCCTAATGTTATTTGGGAACACGTTCTACATTCTTGGAGTAAACTAAAATGTTTATTCTCTGTGTGATGTTCAACGATTTATAAACTATTTCACTGCACTTTTTTACTTCAATATTTTTGCATCTTTGTTTCCTTTCTCTGTATTTAAATGCCTCAACAAACATTCAGCTGTTGGAAGTGGCTGGTGATTCAGAGCAGACTCAGAACTGGTTTAAGTTCTTGGTTCAGATGGAGTCAGGCACAGAAGATGAGGATTTCCACCCCTGCCCACAGGCTGTCTCTTGATGAGCCCTTCTAGGTTTTTACTCTTGCTTTCACTGCTGTAAAATGGATCGGTGATGAGTCCTGCCTTTGTAAAGAGGGAAAGATCTCCAGACAAGAAGTGCTGTATGAGAGCCAGGGACAATGGCAGGTATGTCCTGAGCGAGCCTACCACCAAAACCCTCTGTTGCTTTGGTCGGTTCACTGAGGGTCAGCATCATCTTCCCTTGCAGTAAAATGAAACTGCTATGAAGGAGGAATCTTGGGTGCATATGGAACTTCATGTATGTGAAGAGGTTTATATAAATAAAATGTACATCAATGATAGTAGCATGGATTTTTATGAGCATTCTTTCATCTGCGTTTAGCTAGTTGAAAAGTCTAATCTTAGTATATACTCTGTATTTTATTTTTATCTTTGCAAATACAAGCTAATTATTTTCATCTAGTAAGAAGCAGATTAGTTAAGTTTTGACTGAAAGAAATGACCACATGTCTCAGAAATCTCCTAACTGCCCTTGAAGTATTTAGCTTTCCCAGACCTACAGATATGTTCTCCATTTTGAAAGTGCTCTGTCTCTCAGTGTCTTCTGTTGCCCTGACTATGTTACAGCATTTTCAGTCTGTCCAAAAGAAAATGCGTACCCAGATTCCCAAAGCCTGGAAAAAGGTCATTAAATAGATCAGACAAAAAGGAAATAGCATGTCTACTAAATCAGAGATGTTTTATACAAACCATGATGGGTCATGCTGAGAGCTGTCTAACTTGTTGAGCTTAGCAATGTTTCTCTTCTTGAAACTTAGCCAAGAATTTAGCTCTTTCCATAACTTTCTAATCCACCTACAGAGCAGAGTTCGGATACTACAACTGGTATGGTATGAATCTGGCATTTTTCTGACTGGTAGTCTGTAAAACTTCTTTGATTACAACCTGATTACGAATAGAGTTTAGCCTGTGATGTTACTTATCCTGTTAGTTAAATTCTTTTGTGCAGGACATACCATATTGTAGAGCATAGGATTTTGACATATCCTTGTAGCATTGACAACCACCAAAAAGTGGGCTGGAAGACAGCAAGTACAAATCAAGTCTTTGCACCTATTTACTTCGCAAAGAAGTGCATTTTCTGAAGACACAGGACATTCCTTTTCCTTTGAGAAAGGATCTGTTGAATACACTGAACACATGGGAAACTTTCCTCTTCACTGATCTCACAGATACTCTGAGCCACAAATTATGGTGTTGTTTTTTACATGGATGTGTCTATGTGGCTCAAGGCATCTTCTGCCTCTGAGTCAATGTCATGTGTCCTGTCACTGGCTGTTGTGAAAGGGAAAATCCTTGTTGTACCAACTTACAGGGCTCACAGCTGTTGGACTGCTAAGGGGTGGATATCATATAGTCTGATCTTCTAGGAGTCGGCATCCTCTGTATTTCTTGGTATAGATGCACCACATCTCGGGAGCTGGGCACAGTTGACCAGAATTTTGAAGAGGTTCCTGGCACAGCTGCCTGCACTCACACAGGTCCTGTTTTCTAAATGATCCAGTCTGCAGCTCTGCTATACCTCGGTTTTTTTCAATCCATTCATAGTTGAGGCTTCTTCCTCTTGAGGTATTACTTGGCTTTTTCATATATACTTCACTGAGAAAATTAATAAATGTGACACATTTCTTAATAACATTTATTCGTTAGATCGGTTAATGAGGAGAGATGTAAAATGGATCCAGCCACCAGGGGAAAGGAAAAAAACTATATAAGTTTGAGTTTTGGCAAAGGGGACTTGAAGAAGGACCTGGTTTTAGAAATGTCACAAAAGGAGTTTATCCTTGAAAAAGCTTGATGGCAGTGTGTAGGTGCAAATGGGAAGGTCAGGGATGGTAGCATGGTTGAGTTAGAAGGGGAGGTGGGACTCAGTGGTGGACAAATGGACTACAAGCAATGTGCTAGAAGACTTGTGGGCTGTCCTCTAACTAAAGCACTCCCCTGTATGAGGGGGCCTAGACAGTGGATGTTTTGCTATATTCTTCAAAGTGAGGGAATAAAGAAGAGAGAAGTGGATACATGGTCATTATATGTAGAAAGCACATAGAATTTTAGAATGCTTTAACTTTTAGGGAAAGCACCTCCCATGCACCTTAAATCCTGACTAACTGGAGATAGCTGTTATATCAAGTCTTAAATAGATAAACCGGGGGCAGGGGGGGGGGGAAGTATACCTCAATACAACTGGTCCTTATGTCAGCAGATGGGAACTACTTGCAGAGGCAGGTACAACTCTTCCAGCCCGGTGCATAAAAAAAGAGATAAACTGAAAAAAGATTCCCGTCACTGCATGAAGGGAACTCCATACTAGGTAGTTAGGAGGGAGCAGGAGGTGTCCAGGGCTCATAAGTTGGTACAAGCCTAAGATTCAGAAAGCAGCAGCAAGCCTGTGCTGAGGACAAAACCAGAAGACAAGTTTTTTTGCTGCAAGACAAAACCAGAAACACACCTACAGTCAGGTGGTCCAGGGCAATATTTGCACTCCATTTTAAACAAGTAAAATTACACTAGAAAGTTTATTTGGGAGCTAATGTTTGCCAAAGTGGAGAATATGATTCAGTATTTATCCTGGCCAGTGTTGCTACATATAAACTAAAGAAACTTTTTAGGGGCATGTAGTGGTAGGACACGGGGGAATGGCTTCGAACTGAAAGCCAGTAAGTTTAGATTAGATATTAGGAAGAAATTCTTCACTGTGAGGGTGGTGAAGCACTGGAACAGGTTGCCCAGAGAAGTTACGGAATGCCCCATCTCTGGATGTGTTCAAGGCCAGGTTGGATGGGGCTTTGAGCAACCTGGTGTAGTGAAAGGTGTCCCTGCCTGTGGCAGGGGGATTGAAACAAGATGATCTTTAAGACCTATTCCAACCCAAGACATTCTTTGTTTCTGTGAAATCAGCCACAAGTTCTCTGTCTTTTCTGGACTTTCTTGCTTGGTGTTTTTGTATGTGGACATCTCCTCCACCCTTGCTGGTATGCTTGACAGGAGATGGTAGCAAGTTTGTGAATCGGGAGTCAGTGTAGTAACTGAAGCCAGAAAATGATAGGTATTTCTTTGTGTATTCAGACTATACAGGTCAGCATTGTTCCCTGCAAGACAGGAATGCACATTTCAGAAAAACAGGAACATTACTTTGCAGCAACAGTTCTTGTGAAGGTAATTGTCTGGCAGTAAAGGGCAGGTCATTGCACTTCACACTATCTAGCTAAAATTTACATGTATATGCAGTTTAAAACCAGTGGGTAGAGACAGATATGTCCAGAAGTTACTAGTTTTAAACTGCTAAATGTATAACGTAAAATCACTGGTCAAATGTGCCTGTGTCCATTGGCTTTGCTGGTGCACAGACAGCTTCCAGAAACAAGTTGGCAGGAGCCATGTGAGATGAATTCCCTTTTCTGTTACAATTATTCACTGGCACACAGCTTTTGCGAGCTCACAGCCGGACTCAGGAAGCTCCTTGTTGCTGCCATGTGTGCTGGCACAGAAGGACTCCATTCTGGTGGAATTGTCTTTCCTCCCTCTGCCTTTTTATTGCCATCTCCCTCCTGCCCAGGTGTTATTGAAGGAGATCAAGTGCTGAACTTGCTTCTTTGAAGTGCTGAGGTTTTCATGGAATAAGTGGCTTCTGGCTGCTGCTAGCTGCTTGACATGCCCAGTGTCAAAGCAGGGACACAGGCATTGATTGCACCAAAGATCCAGCCAAAGACCTAGAGAGAGAAAATCGAAAGAGAAACCACTTTGTCCTGGATTCTGCTGGAAGTCTGGCATCTTAGCAGATGGCATCCATAGAAGTACCAAGCTTGGGCACTTGCCCCTTCCAATTCAGCAGCCACTACCTCTTCTCCATGATGCCAGAGAGAATCATGCAGCACGGGATTTTGTCCTGGCAGCCTGTCAGCAGTGTGGAAATAGTGTTAGCTTCCTACAGCAACACAGGTTTCAGGACAGTAGGTAAGGACTGTGGGTCCTTGCCTCCCAACAGTTTCTCACAGGTATTGCAAAGGGTTTTGATGAGTGTTGAGATCTGGTGTGGGAAAGCTGTTCCATGGGATATCTACCCAGAGTGTTTTGCAGTTGTTTATGAAAAGAGAACACAGAATATGCTGAGTTGGAAGGGTATCCATAAGGATCATTGAGTCCAACTCACTAGCACAGCACAATCCCAAAGAGTAACACCATGTGCTTGAGAGCATTGTCCAAACACTTCTTGAATTCTCTCAGGCTTGGTGCTGTGACCACTGCCCTGAGGAACCTGTTCCAGTGCTCAGCCACACTAGGTGAAAACCTTTTCCTAATGTCCAGCCTAAACCTCCCCCAACACAACTTTAGTCCATTCCCTCAGCCCTGACACTGATCACAAGAGACAAGATCAATGTCTGCCCCTCCTCTTCCCCTCACGAGGAAGTTGTAGGCTGCAATTATGTCTCCCCTCAATCTCCTCCAGGCTGAACAGACCGAGTGACCTCAGCCACTCCTCGTTCGGCTTCCCCTCAAGGCCCTTCACCATCCTCATTGCCCTCCTTTGGACACTCTCTAATAGCTTAATATTTACAGGGCTGTCTGAAAACTTTTTAGCAACAGAAACTAATCCAATGTAAACAACATTGTGTGTGTGCATTCCTTTGCTATAGTTATACTAACATAATTAGAACAGAAAAATATACACTAACAAAGCTTTCCCATGTAGATAGATCTTTTTCTTTCTGATGTTTAAAATAGTCATAGCTTGTTTGTCTCAAGGGTTATTTTTTCTCTTTGATTTGGAGTGGGCCTCACTTGAGAAAAATCATCAAGTTGTACCAGTCTCTGTAGTAGGCAGCAGCCTTGGTTGGCGTGCCCTACTCCAGTTAAAGCATTGCACACAAGTGCAGAGCAGAATCCCTTAAGGTCAGAACCAGTGTTTCAGTTACATTTTTCCTAAGTGCTTCAGGATTGTCTATATGATCTTCAGTTGAAAATAAAAAATGTTTCTGAATAAAATCCTGTTCATTTGAGTTTGTTCCTTCCATGACACAGAGTGCAAGCTCTGAATGGTGAGCAGTGTAGAAGGCAAAAGTCCCACATGCATTAGAGAAGTTTGCTTACGTACGCAAGGACAGTGTTAGGGCAGGACAGTAGCTTCTTGTTTCCCATGTTACTTAAAAATTTGGGACCGTGATCATTGGCTTTTGTTGTTGAGTCGATAGTTAAGTCTCTGCTTAGGTATCTGCAAACAGTTCTTTCCACTGTTGTTATTGAAATGCCACATGCTTACATTTCACCCATGGCACAGGAAGAAGTGCATTGCAGTTGTAGAGTTGTGCTCTGAGTGACTGCTTTACATAAAGGAACTCAGGTGAAATCAGTGGTCACCAAATCTCTGTCAAATCTGTTTGGCCTCACAGCACAGAGATGGCCTTCCCAAAACAGGTGACAGGAGGTGCCCAACCACAGGGCTGGCTGTGCAGTAGCAGTGAAGTGCTTCTCCTGATACTCAGTGTTATCCCAAGATCTTGCAGTGTTTTCTAGATCTGTATGTAAACTTTTGCATTTACTTTGTGTTCACATACATGTGAGTTGATAAAGTAATAAAAGGCAGGTATTTATTCACATTTCCTCTGTCATCGCTGGTCAAGCATCCTGGCTTGGAACAGGAGCCAAAGGCCATGTTCCTCTCTGGCTCAAGCTGCAGCACAGGTGCTGCCGGAGTCCTGCTAAACTATGGGGCTTGATCTAAGCAGTGAATGGTACTGTCAGAGCCCCTTCCAGTGTGTCCCTGGGATACCTCTTAACCTCCGAGGGAGTTTTGTCACTATTTTGCACTCCTTGTGGGCTGCTGCTTTGCCTCTGACACAGCATGTGTAGATTGGAAATGTTTGCTGAAAGCCTGGGACATGCATCGTATAGTCTCTCTGGATTTATCTTCCAAAAGCTCATTAAACTGATCTGGTTAAGGGCCATCAACCCTCTTAGGTTAGAGATATAAAGAGCTTCAGTGGACTCATCTGGATACTGTAATATTTTCAAATAGACTTCATCACAGAAAAGAAAAGGCTGCCTACGTCATGTCTGTGATCATGCCCCTTGCATGAATGCATTTTCTATTTTATTAGACAACGTCCTCTGTATAATACAAGGAAAGATTGATTCTTCAGCTCAACTGAGAGGAACTAACTGGTTTAAGTGAGTAGAGTTACATACAAATAAATTCAGTAAGGAGTTCAGCATTATGTCTTCACAGCTTACCTTAGATTCCTGGGAATGATGAGCATCTCATGTGGAGCAAACTGGAACTCTCTCTGCCGTCAGTTTCTCAGTGAATCAGGTGGTTATGAGGAACCTTGGAGCTATGTATCTGTTTAAGTACAAGGGGCCTGGTGTTCGTGTCCTTCAAGCTCCAACACATAGTGTGTAACAGTATATTTGCTCCAAATCTGGTGGTCCCATGACATTGAAAATGGCAATGCTAAGTATAAGTCCTGTATTCTATGTACATAGGTAAGCATAGGAAACAGCAGATACAAATTACTGTTTAGAGACAGTTGAGTTGGTTTTAATTGGGATTTAGGTATTCACACTGAATCTGACATTTGCATTTTAATGTAGAGCAGACATGCAGAATATATTTTGCATAGTCTGTCTTCTTGAAAAGCCTTTGGGGTTTGCAGATACCAAAACTTTCAGTGCCAGTGTTCTGAGTGGAACATTATTGGGATAAAAAACGCAGAAAATAGTTCTTTGAGTTTGTCAAACAATCTCTTTCATTTTTTTCCTTGATGAGGAAAATTGCTTTCATTCTTCCTGTAACGTTGGAAACACTCCTGCCTGTAAAATGAGTCCCCAAGATTTGGTACCGCTTCAATGCTCTAAGAAATAAATGTTACTGTTTCAACAAAAGCTGTTCTAGCAGGTTTTCTCCACCCTTCTTTGTTACTTACAAGAGAGTTTTGCCTAACATTCTTATCTACAAAGAGTCTAAGAAGCACCAGAAGGTTTATTCTTTCTCCCAGACAGCTAGTTCATTTGCCTCCTTTTTCTTTGGTGAGGTGCGCTTGGATTTTTAAATTCAATTGCAAAGCTTCCTGTCCCTTGCATTTGCAAGGTGGTGGGTAACCACTTTTACCTGCTGAAAAATTAGGCTATTTGATGATGATCACCCATCTCCCAGCCTTTACTCTCTCTCCTGAATGAGGTCATTTTTCACCACTTAAACTGTTACATGGTCATGAGCTCCCTTTATCAGGCTGTATCAATGCCTGTGTTTCAACACAGGTCTATTTTAACTGAAGGCATGTCTGTAGCTGTGCTTTTCTACTGTCCCGTGCCTCTGAGGCTCCATCACTACAGGTGAGCAGAACATTTGTCTGCAAAACCTCCCTCGGGAATCAGAAAGATTCTGCTCAGTAAGGAAAGTGGGCATAAGAAGAAAGTCTAGATCTAAAAAGTAAAGGAGGATCTGATACAGACCACAGCTTTGTGAAATGGTTGTCTCTGAAGAGTTCATCTGGGAGAAGAAATTCCATCAGGCCAACTTTACTATGACCTTTGCCTTTATTTCTTCTTTATACTTTCTCTTCAGTCTAAGCTGATTTCGTCATGTTCAAACCCCATCATTAGCACTCCTAAATTGCATGGAAATGACAAGTTATTGTGAACTTTTTGAATAGTTTCGTATTTATATTTAGTTGTGAGATTTCCTCACTCACTGCCCAGATGCTTCAAAATCACTACTGTTTTAAAAACCAAGGCTGTTGCTCAGCAGATGTTCCATTTAACACATATATTCCAGTGTGCAGTTCCTTCAAGCTAGGGTAAGCTTGAAATTGTGCCCTCAAAGCTGAGTCTGTTCTGCCCTCTTGTGTCTTTGGAATGTGTTGCCAAATGCTCCCCAGATACAGCTGCTTTATCTTGAGAACTGGAATTTTCCCCTCACAGACTTAAAGAGTAAGATGCAAACACATGGATATTCATTTATGCATTGATTTTTTCAGTGATGAGTATAGATCAACATATGTTTGAACTAAATCTGTACTGCCGATATTCCTCATGCACATGCATTTCTGAGGGGAAGGGAAAACAACTTGAGAGTATTTTTAATACAGCTCAAAAGTGCTGAAATAAACCTGTTAAAGTTGTGGGGTTTATGAATAAGGTTTTTAGGTTTATGAAGCTTCAACTGAAAAATTATCTACTAGAGGGAGGAGTGAAGAAGAGGTTCTTCCAGTTCGTAGGGACTGAGCTGCTCTGAAGTTGGGGTTGGCTTAGCTTGACTGACTCCTTGATGTCACAACTTAGCAGAAGTTAGAGTCCAGAGCTATAAGTGTACAGTCATTAAAGGGATTCAAAGGGCAAAATACTCTGTCATGTAGTGGTTTATGATACCTTTGAGATAAGATTTAGCTGCATGCTTTAAAAAAGCCTTGCCGGCTTCTCTGTGTGGTTGGGTTTTTTGATTGAAAATGAACTCAGTAGGCAGGAGTGAGCTGGAAGTTCATATTTCCTCCCCTCATTGTATTAGGAGAAAAAGACATTGCCCTGGCTGTGTATCCTCTCTATTCCCACAGGAGCAGAGTGCCACAAGCTGGTGGAAGATACAGTGAAGCACAGTTTACTGAAAATATGTTTATTTTTAAGGAATTTTAAATGTTTTCAAATCATAGTGCAAACTGTTCCATTCAAGAGTGGCTTTTTTCAACAAAGTAGGCAGTTTAGAGTTTGTTACCATCTGCTGTAAATCTTTCTGATAGTTTAAGGCTTAACATTTGCTCCATGAGTGTTGGATGATGAACGGCCTGAACCAGTCCCGATTTTGACGTGGATGGTTTTGTGCTTATCTTAAGGGTGTTTGCACCAGAGACCAGCACTTTTCAAAGCAGCTTTGTAATTTTTCTGCATAATGCATTGTGTGATGTGGAGGTCACCTACCCAATCTTTTTAGAAATAATCCCGACAACCTTTCCAGGCACAGAGAGAAACTCAGGTACAGCTGTGCTCCATGGAATTGCTAAGCACAATTAGGGGATCTAGGTGTACCAACTCTGTTGCACACCTGGGGGACTCCAGCCCTCCTCTTGTTCTCCTTTGACAAACTGCATCTTCCTTCCACCTGTTTCACAAATTCATTGCACCAACTTCTTTTACCTTTCCCTTGTCCTCAGCACTCCCCTATTTGGTGCTTCTTTTACCTTCTGTGTGTAAACAAAGAAGGTACTGCTAATATGAGTGTTGAGCTTGGGCAAAAGATATGATATTCTTCAGTAAACACCTTCTGGTTTATGTTTTTCCAGTAACACTCTCAGGATTTTGGCTGATGATGCTCAGACTGAAGCTTCAAACAGGTAGTTTGTTCAGCCACTGTAATGACCCAGTAGCATCAAAAAGTCTTTTTCCTGGAATTCTTTAAACTAGAGCCAAAAACTCCTGCCTAGCCAAGAGGAGGTGAAGACTTCTCCCCACTTCATAAATGGAAGCTGAGAGTTAGACTGTGTTTGGTGACTGCATCATGGTCTTGTGGCAAGAGGTTGGTGGTGCTGAGAATAAGTACTCTTTTTTCAGCCTGTCTGCTGCACTTCCTAATCCCTAGACTAGGTAGTGAAGGATGGTGAACTATGAGGTAGGAAAACATATTTAAACACTAAATCTGAAGTTTAATAGGCAGTGGCTTTCTCACTGTTTGTATTTCTTTTTTAGACACAGGTTTTGAGCTATTCTCACATGACCATAAATTCTCTCTAAACTGCTTTTCTGAAGACAAGGAAATACAGTTTGTTGATCTACTAATGCAGAGCATTGAATCCTCAATCTATTATTTGTTTTCTTATCTGTCCAAAATCATAAGGACCAAAGAAATCCAAATAGATTCTTCTTCTGTTATGGTTTATTTTTTCCCCACAGTCATCCACAGCTGCCCACTGTGTTAGTACTTCTCAAACTTTTATAGCACAAGGACTTTCTACCCTCATCAAAAACCATCCTGGGACTGTCTTGTACAGCCCTGTCGCAGTGGTTTCCATTTATTATTAAGATTTGGTTCAAATGGGAATAGCCATGTATTACTCCTTTTTCCTCTATCTGTTTTTCCTGGTTGGTGAATGGGAGTGTGTGTTGAGTATTTGGCCTCTTGTGCCTTCTTCTGGAGGTTTGGGTATCCTGTGACTGTTTGGCAGGCTGTCTGCAGGCCACCAGGGTGCCCTGAGTAGAGAAGCATTACTCAGCATCTCTTACATCATCTTGTCCTGAGCACAAAGAATTCCACTAATTCTCACTGCCAGAAAACTCTTTTCCCCAGCCAGTTTTTAATCTGCATCTTCCCCATCTTCACATCCCATTGCTCCTGTCACTATTGTTGAACTTCATCTGGAATAATCCCCTCCTGGCACTGACACCCTGGTTTGAGCGCTCTTTCACCTCTCTGTTGTTGGTTAGCTGTGTTACTCATCCTGTAAACTGGCCTTCACCAGCCAAGCCCTCATAACAATGTTGTTGCTCCATGGGAATAAAACAATGCTCTGACAAAGCTCACCCCACAGCAGGGTGTGCCAGGCTGACTGCCCTGATGCTGTGATTGCTCCCTGTCACCCGTGACCTCTTAGTGCCAGCTTCCTTGCTGTCCTCAGGACACTGCACTTGCTGTCCTTTTGCCACTGCAAACACTCCCCCTGTGCTTGCAATGAACATGATCCCTCCAGCCATGAGCTCCATTCAGAGGTGATGGAGGGATAAAGTGTAGGTAGCACTGAAAGAACAGAAATAACAGTTGAAAAAATGAACAGCATAGATGAGAGATGGAGACAGGAGTGAGAAAAAATACAGAAAAGTGAGAAAGAGAGAGAAACTCCCTCTGAGATCAAATAATCTTGAAGAAAAAGGAGAATATTTAAAGAAAAATATGGAAAACAGTTACCACAAAGTTTGTGCTAAGGCATGCAATTAAAATGAGGACAAAGATGGGGGAGGAACAAAGTGACAGAATTTTGACTTTTAAATTTAATTATAATATGTTGTTTTTAACAACAAAAGTACTACAGATACTTTGGGTACTTGTCTGAAGTGAAAGCGGAACACTTTGATCTGAAGAATCTTTCCTTTTTGCTGGTAAGTTGACAGTTCTGGACCTGACAAGGTTCACCTGAAGTCCTGGCCGTATTTCAAAACCAGGACTCTCAGACACTACCAGGTGCTTAGAAAATGAAGAAATGCCATTCTCTAAGTGTGCACTACAGCAATGTACAGAATCAGAATTCACAGCAGTCTGTAGACTTACAGACAGATTTTTCCTGCTGATATCTTCAGTTCAACACAGGCTGCATGAAGGAAGATAGGTTTAATAATTGTGGTCATCTGCGATGCAGTGTATGCACCCAAAGGGAGGGGGGAAGTGCCTGAGTTTTAGTTTCAGATCCACTGTGAAAAAATTAGAAATTGCATATGTAGTAATCTCCTGGAATTTAAGGTCACTTATACATAGCCAAGGATGGAAGATGGGGTGGAGTCTTTTCCAAACTTCTTGTTTTAGAAAAAGACTCTTCCACTCAGCAGCATCTCAGTGTACAGCCCAGAGCTGAATACTGATGGTAGAAGAGCAACAGCATCAGCTCCTTGCCCAGGGTGTGGGTTGTATCAGGTCTGTGTGCTGACAGTCACTTCTACTAGCAGTGTAGGGCCAGTGCAGCTGCACAGGAGTGACATGGCTGTGGCCTCATGCTGTAGTAGTTCTCAGACTGCTTTCATTAAAGTGCTTTGTCCACATTGGACTCTCAGGTGCAAATGAGAATATTGCTTGGTTTTAGACTGGAGGAGTAGGCTGCAGCATCAATACAAAGGGTCAGCAGTGGAACCAGAATCATGACACCCTTCTCATCTCCAGACTGTTATGTTTACTTGTTTGTGTATATTTACTGTTGTTCGTTTTGGCAAAGGTTTCCTATGGTGTCTTGTCACTGCTGGTTTGCAAAGAAGCGGTGACAGGGCCAAGGGTCCAGCACCTGACCACAGCTCAGTAAGTTCACACTAAAGCAACTTACTTGGCAGGCAGGGAGGGGAAGGTTTAGTGTACCACTGGGGGTCATTTGCACTATGTGGGTCACATGGTGTAGCTTCAAGCTGATGTAAATCAGTATTGAATTGACTCTCAGCCGTTGAGTGAAGTCTGTCCTGCACCTCAGTGCAGAGAAGGTGTGCAGAGACTGCTGTCACTCTGATAGCAGGAGCTTGGTGATGAGAGAAAGTTTTAGCATGTGTTTGCCACCCTGGGAAGGAGGAGAGGATGATTGCTGGCAGCTGGATGAATTTTTTTTTAAACCTACAGCTATCTTTAGAATTTCAGCGTGTGCAATTAAACTGAGAGCAGCAGTTTTCTAGCTGTAGGCTCCACTGAAATCTTGTGTTGAGTGAGGATTTGTTTGTCCTCAGGTCTCGCTGTGAATTAATGGTTTGTTTTAGAGGTTTCAGTGGGCTAGAATTGCCTTCTTGGTAGAGAAAATGCCAGTGCTGTGCAAACTCAGCAGGAACACTTTGAGAGGCTAAGAGTCTTCTTTGCTACTTTTTGTTGATCCAGGTGGTCTTTTCTAAGGGCAGTGTCAAAGAAATTACTGTTTGCTCCTTCCTTCATCTCCCCATGCAAGTGTCATGTAGTCAGCAGGAGCACTGAATCCTTCCTCTCTCCCATTCCTGCTTGCATGAGAGAGAAACAGAGGGAAGTGAGATGTAACCATACGTTCCTCTGCATCTGCACTCTGAAGGCAAAGTTATTTGTGAGTCTTAAGCATGTGGGTGGGAGAGCTGCCAAGCCAAAGTTGTTCCCAAGTATCTGTAAACTAAATCTTATTCCCTAAATTCATCCAACTAAGGAACTTTCACTCTGGTAAAGGCTTGTAAATATTACAGTACCTGTCACTTTTGGATACTGCTTTCTGTTTTCATAGCAGCAAATTGAAAGCTTTGAAATCTGGGATGTTTTGTTTAGTTTTGTAGAGGTTGACCTCAAAGCATCAATCTTTCTGCTCCTTTTAGAATGTATGAAAATAGCCTTTTCTCAGAAAACTTCTTATAGTGACAGCACTGCTAATGAACGGAGTTCTCTGATATTTTCAAAGCTTGGGGATGTATTGAGATATGTGTACCAAAATATAGAGAGTTTTGCATCTCTGTTATTTTCAGTGATTCAGTTTTCTTTATAGATATACTTACAATGAAGTGAAAAGTATTAATCTAAACAATGTTTATAAAGTGATTTCTGAATGGCTGTCTCAGAGCTATGCTTAGCTTTTCTGGGGTTTTAGTTCACATGTACTTTTCAGTTTCTGCACCATCTGCACAGCATGGCCTCCACCTGTTTGGATTCAGCCATGTTTTGCTTATTTGGAAGACAAGTTACTGGTTGATATAAACCTGTGACTTGAGTTTGCCAGATACAGTTGCTCCCACCATTTGTGCTTGTCACCAGTTGCTTCTTGGAGGAAGGTGTCATGCCATTTCTCTTGAAATAAGTCTGAAAAGCAAGTCTTGGCAGACCCGTTGTGAATTGTGTTCAGTACTGTGCAGCTAACTCAAGTTATAACTCATTTGTGGCTCCAAAGTTAACCTGGCCACAGCTCAAACTCCATGAAAGTAGTACATTTGTAAGGTTGTGCTCACTGAGGAGGTAATTTGAATAGTCGTTCATACTTGGGTGATGTCCTTGATTTGACTTTGTCAATATTGTCAACATGCACACAGTTTTTGTCTGAAAACCTGTGGGCCTGCTGACGTGTGTCAGAGCTATGGCTGAAGCCAAGGTTCTCTGTACACTTGAAATTGCAACCCAGCCCTCTTAAGCGATTTATGCTCAAGTCCTATGAGTCCTACAGTAGTTTCTGCCTTTCCTGCTGCATTCCCAGGGAAATCTCAGTTGTCCTGCAGTGAACAGGAAGTGAATCCTAGAGCAAGTCGACTTACCGAGTCACTAAGAGAGCTGCTTTTTGGCTCCAGCCTTCCCACAACCCCATGTGATCAAGCACAACATCGGCAGGAGCACTCTGGAGCAGACCTGCTCTGTTAAATTTTACCATGGTTCCCATGATTTTTCTCTTTAACTGCAGCTTGCTGAGCTGTGTTGACATGGTGGTGTCTCAGCTGTGCTCTGGTTGGCTTTGCCAGACTAAATGAACACTGCTTTCATGGCAGAGCTGTACCAGTGAACAGCAGAAAGTTCTGGTACCTTGTCTGAAGTAAATACAAAATGGGATCTGCCACCTGAGGAGTCCTACAGGAGAGATGGTTTTATGAGACTGCCTACTCTAGTCACATTTGCAGACCATTCTGGTTTTTTGTAAAATGCTTTAGAAAACTATGCTTGAAGGCATAAAGTTAACAGCTAAGATCCCAATTGCTTTTCATCTCGCTGGCTAAGTCTTGTGCAGCTACGTGTTCCTAACCAGGTGATCATTTTTACTGCCTGTGAAAATACTGGCTTTATATTTCCATTTAGATTATCTGAAAATTTGGCCTTTCATCTCCTGAAATGTCAGTCCTGGCTTATAATCCTTCTGGGTGCTTTAATATAAATTGACTATCAAGAAGCAGTTAGAAGGGAGAGAGCAGCTCTCTCTGTGAGCAGCTCTCCTCAGGTGCAGCTGAGGAGCTAAACTCCTCATCTTCATTTGAGTCTTTTTATTTTCTTGCAGATGAGAGGATCTGTTCACCACCCTTCATGGAGCTGACAAGTGCCTGTGGAGAAGATACCTTGCAGCTTATAGAGAAGAATGGGCTGGCATTCCCATTCAGTATGTACATGGGCTTTTCTTTGGTGCTTCTAGTAGGTTCTAAATACTGCACATGTACCCTCCAAAACACAGCCAACATTGTAGGAGTGTGGGTTTCAATGCCAAAAGTGTCAAGGATATTAAAACCTTCCTGAAACAAATGCTCTGAGGCAGTCTGCTTGGAATGTGGGAAAAAAAACCCTCCCTATTAGCTTTTACTTTGCCTTTTATTGATGTTCCTTACTTTAAACACCTCGCTACAGTAAACATGCGTTCCTTGGAAATGCTAATAGTTCTAACAAAGTTAGCCTCTTGCCCTGAACTTGTGCAAGATGTTTCTCCTGCCAGCTGCATTTATTATTTTTCTTGAGAAAATCGCCGCCTTGGCTGACTGCCCTCTTTTTTCACCCACCTCTCCCTTTCACTGGTCCAGGGTACCCATATGATCTTAGAGGGTGAAAGAAAGAGGGTTACCACAGATAAAAAACTCCAAGAGCCCACAGCTCAAACAGCTGCTATGAACTCTTTGTGCTTTGTAGCAAGTTTCATTGTGGGGCTTGTGCTTTAATTCGTTCCTTTATTTGATTCCTTGCAGTATAAAGTGAGCAGGATCGTTAGTCGGTGTTTGTTCCCTTGGTGTTTGCCTCATTTGTAAGGTTCAGAGGTAAAGTAGCGTGGAAAAAGCATGTTTTGCCCTCCCTGCCATCGCTCTCCCAAATGAGGCAGGTCTCCTGAAGCTACGTTGTGAAGCAGTAGCTTCAAATCCCACTGAATAGCTTTGCCCTTCTCTTCACATTGTGTTTTCAATACAGACTGACTAGTCCTCAGTAGTCAGCAGCATGTATTCAGGAGGTCTGAATCAACCCCACTACACGATAATGAAATTACAAAATAGCACTGGAAATTAATATACCTTGGTATTCTGGGAGTGTTTTTTTCTTTTTCCTGTCTCTATTTTTATTTTTTTTTTTTAAATGCTCCAGCTCTCCAGAGCATCTGTCTGTGAGACATCATAAACCACTTTCCAAAATTTCAAGTTACCAACTTAGATTGGACTCTAGCGCAGGTTATCTGCCTTTCATAGCTGCCTGTCCTCTTGCCTGGCAATTTGATTCTTCCAGCAAACTGCAAAGAAGCCTTGTCCTATCCACCCCCTCACTACTTGCAAGTTTTCATCTCCTCTGCGTAACACAAAAGTAATATGAGCTCTAGTCATTGTGTGGTTCCTAGGGTCTTCAGCTCTTCTCTGGCCTCATCGTAGAAGGAGCATGTTGTTTCTTTCCTCTTATTAGTTTTACTCCTCCTCTTAATCAGGATGGAGGTGAGAAACAGGATATACAGAGCAGATAAGAAATGTGAAAGAGAAAGAAAAACTGCTAGGCTCTCTGCCATTTTTGTCCCCCTCTATGACTGCCTGTGAAAAATAAGTTATATCTTAGTTCGGTTCAGTCCATTACATTTCCTGCTCTTCCCTTAAAACAGGGAGATAGGAAAATAAGTTGGTTTCCCAACTGTGTCCCAGTTCCTTTGTTTTAAGGACAGTGGTGTTTTGTGGTACCTGTAAAGTAGCTCTAGCCTCAGAAGAAAAAATACATAGTTGTGAAAATACTCTCTGGGTAAACAGGCTGGCAATCCCAGTACTAGT
Source organism: Vireo altiloquus (assembly GCA_013396875.1). Classification (NCBI taxonomy): domain Eukaryota; kingdom Metazoa; phylum Chordata; class Aves; order Passeriformes; family Vireonidae; genus Vireo; species Vireo altiloquus. The sequence continues at coordinate 55,415 of VZRF01004288.1, forward strand.
ACTAACTTCTTGGCTGATGCTTTGCAACTCTCTCTAGTCCTAATAATGGTCTGTGCTTGCACCGTAGTTACAGGGAGGAGTTGAGAGAGTAGAGCTTTGGAGCAAGCCAAGCTTTGCAGTGATTGAGGACACTGTTCAAGCAGATTGTCACTGGTGTCTGTTACAATCAATGCCTTGGTCTGGTGGACTCCAGTGTTTGCATGTGTGGGTGAGAACAGGATTATAAAGGGGCTGTTTCAGTGTTTCAGTGGTGAATTGTTTTTTCTTTTTTATTTACCCAGTTTGTAAAACCAGAGTGGCCCATGGAACCAACTCTCATGAGGTGAGTTAAAAAACTTTGCAGTATTATCCCTCTGCTTCCAGTTGTGTCCTGTCCACCACTCCCCCTGGGGTGGTGTGGCTGGTGATTTCCAAGCCTGTAGTGGGTAGAATGAGGGCTGTGCCCAAGCAACTTTTCTTCCCCACCTCTCCCTCATGTTTAATTGCACCATTATTTTTTAAAAAATCTGAAATGAAATTAAATATGACTTGAACCTCCTGACATGGAAGTTATTTTTAGCAGTTTCTAGCTTCTATCATATTGTTGCTTCTAGCAGTTTGTAGTCTCCAGTCAGCTTTGTCTGCAAGAAATCTTCAGTCTCTCCTTTGGTAAGAGGTCACTAAAGTTTCCATCCCAGAAAGTTACTTTTCCAATATGTATGTGGTACAGATGAGAAGTGGATTTGTGCTTCAGATGGAGCAGCTGGCTGCTTTCCTTGAGAGGAAGGGAGTAACAAATAGAAATGGTTTCCAGGCATGTGCAGTTGTAATAACAGTGGGATCTGTGGGGAGAACAGGACTGGTAGAACTTATCTGCCTTCCTGTAAGGCAATTGCAGCTAAAATTGTTGTGTATTCCTGGAAGGAGTGCATTACCTATGAGACTAGCTTCCTCTAAATTTAGGTGAGTTGGGTCCTGTTTTAATTCTTTTCCATTTGTGCTTCCTGCCTTCCTGCTTACTGCAGATCAGTTTTGAGAATCCAGCCCTTGCTGCTGGCTCCATTAAGTCCTGGCTTCCTTTGTTAACCACGTGGTCATCAGTCCAGATTTCCCAGCTGCTCTTGAAACGTGCACTACGAGACATTGCTGCAGTATCTCTGAGAGCTGAAGGCCATGAAGTAAATTGTAAATCTAAATGAGCAGAATGACTGTGGCTGAAATCTTGACTGACCAGCACTTTCTTTTAAAAATGAAGAGATTTTTCAGGCAGGCCTTACCTTGGCTTATTTCACAAGCCAACAGACAGTTCTGTTAGTTTGCTGGAGCAGCCACTATAAATTTTTGCAGTCATTCCTGAGAACACTTGGAGACTGGATTGTTAATGAATTTAAGACTCCAATTTTCCTGCCGATTTTTCTGTCGGGATTTCCTCTCCAATTGCAAACTGAAATGCATGAATCTCTCAGTATTTGTCCAGTTCAGCTTGGACTTTATTTCCCTGGTGAATCTTTCTTTGATCTTCTTTCATACAGTGCAGACACATCTAAGCCTCCTGCCAGAGCAAAAATTAGACTAAAACACAGCCACAGTCTGCACTTTATCACAGAACTTATGACTAGACCTTAGGAGGACCCCTGGAAAAAAGCCTGAAGTCTTGCACAGTACTTTACTTGTCACTTTTGAAGTTGCTGAGTTCTCAGGAGTGATCCAAAACTATATTTATGATCAGAGTGGAACTGGTTTGTAATTGCTTATGGTCAATAATTACGAAGGAAGCATAGGATAAATACCTGCTTACAGTACAATCTGTCTAAAAGATGGAGCATAGGTCTAGAAAGAAATTGTTGCCTATTTTATTAATGACTTGCTGTCTGGCTTTTGGTAAATCAAATTAATTTTTTGTGGATATATTTCCAATGCAGAGCTGACACTGAAACTAGAGCACTGACCAGAAACCTGCTTTTCTTCATAAGATGGCTGTTAAGAAAGTTCAAGTACTGGCTAACAAGGACAGCAGAAGGTGCAGGCTTGAGTTTAAGTTTGGCGTGTGAGTTTGGGTTTGGTGTGCGAGTTTGCCACGTGAGACTGGCAGACTCCACTGTTCTCATGTGAGCACATGGTGTTGTTAAGATGAGGTGGTGTCAGACTGTGATGTCTCCAGTTCTACATGGCCTCTACAACTAGCAGTGGCCTCAGCAGCTCAGCACTTGACCCCCAGTTTGCCTGCACCATTTGTTAAACTTGAACAGAGATGATGGCTGAAAGTTGTGCTTCCTGGCTGCCAGCAGGTCAGAACATAGCTAACCTCTGGTAAACATGCCTTGAGAGACCCAAAGCCTGAAGAAATGTATCCAGAATTCTTTTTTTCTGAGCATTTGAGCAGACAGGAAGGAAAAGGCAGAAAATCACTATATTTTTTTGAAACTGAATTCCTTATGCACATTGTCAGTAAAAATTCTTAGTGCAAATGTTTTGTTTTGCCTTCAAAAGAACTCTGCATTTATAATGAGAAATGCTATTTGGAAATTATGATATCAAGTATTGTACCCATGTTACTGCCAGACACAGCAGGTCTGTGCTAGATTGCAAAGAGCAAGTGCACCCTGCAAGCAAATTCTTGGAGCTCTATTCATGCATGTTAAAAACCATGAGACATAGCAGTGAACCAGGATAACGCAACACCACAGGAGTTATATGGGTTGTGTGCTAGTCTGTGGGGCTGCCCGCACAGAGCTGAGAAGAGAGGCTTCACGTAGCTTCCAGCAGTCTAGGTCAGTGCTGTGCTGATAAATTCTGATAAATTCTGATAAATTTATGGCTTTCCACACTTCTAAAATAGGCTGATAAATACCTGTCCGTCTTAAGTTTGTTTGTGGGAATCAATTAACTAATAGTGGAGGAGAACACTATAGGAACAGCATAGTTCTTGCCATTGTGATGTTGTAGATACTATAATGCCAACAATCCACACAGGAGGAGGAAGAGAGAAATGTTTCTTGCCACCAGTAAGAGACAAATGAGTTATGATGTTGCTGCTGTAAATCATCTTGTTAGATGAGAGAAGATGGATGGAAGAGAAATTTCTTGCACAGGTTGTTACCAATCACAAATCCATTCTGTGCTGTGTAACAGAGACAGCAAGAATATCAGCTGCAAGTAGGTATTGAATGCACGCATTGACTTGAACTCAGAAAATGTTAATCTACTGAGTTATTGTGCATGTGTGCAGACAGTTATTTGATCTAATGTCATCTACCAGATAAGGAGGAATAAGGACAAAAATGTGCTCAGACTTTTAACTATGAATATCTAATCACCATGTCATTTACCATAGCCATATTTTTGAAGAACAAAACCTATTATATTTGGTATTTTTTACAGAAACAAACTAAGGTGTTAGCAGGAGTTCAGTCAATATTCAGATAATTAGAGCAGAGGTTTTTCAGGCAGGTTATCTGCCTTTCATAGCTGCCTGTCCTCTTTTGAGGACAGAGACCATACCTGAGTATATCCTCACTGCTGTGTTGGGGCACACAGATCTATAATTTCATCACTTGTGCAAGAACAGTGCTTGCTGCTGGTTCTGCATAGGAGCCATGGCACAATCCATACTCAACAAAAGACCTGCAAAATGGGGTGCTATAATAATAATTATATATGCATGTAAGCATGGTAATGGAGAGGTCAATAGAAAGACCAGTGTAATATATGCTGAAGATAAGCTGTCTCATCAAAGTATTTCAGGACACCTACCAACATTGCTTCCATGCTATTTAAGGCAGCTGCTGGTCATCATTCATAAGGCCCAATTAAATGCCTTCTTTTTCGGCATATTTATTCCAGTGTCTTCAAGAGGACTATCTGTTTGGAGTAATGGGGTGAAACCACGGCAGGAAAATTGATAGGCCAGCATTTGTTAGCAGTAAGAACTAGTAGAGTCTGAGAAATGTTCTCTGATGGTGTGGGTGAAGCCCTGGTGCATAGGCTGTTGCGACTGGGCTGAACCAAATCGGAGGAATAGAGCTGTGGGGAAGAACTCATGGAGTTAGTGCACAGAGCTGTTCCCTCTGTTGTTCTCATGATACAGGCTTGTTTTCAATACAAATTTTGTCATCTGTGTTGGTCAGATGTTTTAGCCTTTTGTTGTGCCTGCAGTTGCAGTAGCTTCCCAACTAAAGGCAGCAAATAAAATTGCAAAGAGCTGCAAAGAAAATGTTGATTGCAAATGAAAGCTTCACTGCTAGCAGTGTTTGCAGAGCTGTGTGTCAGTTAAATGAAACATAATGAAATAGAACAAGAAGCTGAGAAGGAATTCACACGTGGTCAATATATATCCACCAGTAGATGTTCTGCCTTGTTGCTTGTCAGGTGTGGGTAAGCATGGAATTATTGCCAGCCTTGTGCACAACTCTGTGTGTGTGTTTCCAGATGGCGATCATCTTCAACCAGGAGGGCCTCAAAGCTGTTCGCCCCCCTTGCGTCATTCAGAGCTTCATCAATCATAATGCTGTGCTCTATAAAGTTTTCGTGGTTGGGGAATCCTACACCGTGGTGAAAAGACCATCTTTAAAGAACTTCTCTGCAGGCATCTCAGGTATGTTGTACTGATTTAAAAAAAATGTCTGTCCTTGCAACCTCAGCAGGAAACATCTCAGAAGAAAATATCTGTGAAAAGACTGCTGAAGTGAAGTCAGCTGATTCTGGCAAACCATGTTTCCTTTTCTGTATTTTTTCAATAGGAAGGGAGATAACTCACCTGCTCTGGAATACGTACCAATGACATTCATATAGTAAATATTTATGTAATGGTAACCTGAGTCTTACCTGTTAGACACAGTGTTTTATGTCATTTGGAAAGGGGGAGAGGGAGAGAAGTTCCCTCCTTTCACAGTAAGTTCATGTGTCATTTGTTCTGGAGTTTGTTTAAAAATCTGCTTTGGAGAGAATTTCCTGGATTCCATAATTTCAGAACTTCCTCTCCCTATTTTTACCTTGAATATGTATGTGTGTTTAAATTAAAGATCACTTGTGCTTTCCCCTAAATGAGCCTCCCTCTTCATGAGAGGCCCAGTGTTGTAAATCTTGGTGGGAAGTGTCATTTGGTTTGTAGATATCAGCTGTGTTGGGGAGAAGGAGGAAAGGATTTCTCAGTGAGGAGAATGATTCTTCTGTGTGTCACTAGAAAGCAACAGTTGAAGGGTTTTCATTAAAGATTACTTAGATTTCCCTTATGGAAAAAAAGATCCTTTCCAGAGAACTGCATTCTGTGGCCCACCAAAAGCATAAAAAAATTAGCAGCACATGGATGGGAGCATGATCTGCTAGAGCAACTGGACAAATCCAGGAGGTGAGGATGGGATCAAACTAAAGGAGATGAATGAACAAATGTCAGTTTTTTGTCACTTTGCTTAGTGTTTTCTGCTGATCTTAATATGACCATGTATGCTTACCACACCATTACACACACAAATAGGTATTTTGGTAGTATAGGTGTAGTAGGATGCTGGTAAAAGTTCTTGCCTGTAGCTATGTGAGCGTGTATTTACATTTAGGTCTACTCTATGTCCTGATCAAATTAAGTAGGCCAGAATCTGTGCTCATACAAACTATTAGGACCGTTGGTCTATACTTTTGCTAGAAGAGAACATTTTAAGGCATCTTTCTAAAAATGCCTTGGCTAATGTCTCATCTGTTAGTGTAAGACTTGAAAGTTGTCTGGAAGTCCACATAAAAACAAGTTTTGTTGGCAGATTAGGGCAAGTGTCTGTCTCTCTTACCCACGTCAGGAGGGTATGAGGAGGCTGTGCCACAGCAACCTGACCTGGCAGATCTGATGGATAAGCAGATCTGGTGGCTGTGAGACACTGAAAGAGCTGAGTGTCTGAAAGCACAAGATCTTTCTAAACAAGAGGAAAGACGAGAAGAGTCCTTGGTGGTCAGACTGCAGAGTGGACTTGGATTTGCTTTTCACACCTTTCCTGTCTTTACTGTATGTGGCCCTGAGGCTGCTCTTGAATGTTCAGTCAGAGACCAGCATAGCAGAAATACTCTTGCTGGTGCCATCTGTGTGCTGAGACTTTGGTCTGGGTGTTCCTGTGCAGGTTGTCTCTATGATGCCATCAGTCTGCTGTGGTGGGAATCCTAAAGGGAGACATGGTGAGGGCTTTCTTTCAGCTGTAAAACCTCCAGCACAGAGGGAGGAGGGTGGGGGGTGCTGGTGCAATTCTCCCCAAGGTTTCCACTGTGGTTTGTTAGTGACTTCTGTCACCTCAGAGTGTCTCCTGCGTTCCTGTGGTGGCTCTAAAAGAAGGACAAGTCCAGACCACAAGCTGTATTGCTTTCTGCCATGGTGGCAGTGTCCTGCCCAGGTTCACAGGGATCTCAGTGTACCCTGGGTTCTACCAGCCTACCACCTGCAGTGAGTGCAGCTTCTCCCTTCTATCGCACACCTTCCCCCTGGAACTTTGAATATACCATGTTAATAAAAATTAACTTCATTATGTGACTGACTTAGTTAATTTGCTCTGGTGAAGAAGCAGAAACTGATTTCTGTTTACCCAGTGCGTGTCTCTATTTATCTGTGGTCTGAGAACCGTGGGTGATCTGTCTGTGGGTCCCTGCCTGTGCAGGCAGCCAAGTGACAGCAGGCAGGAGGGCCCTGTGGCTGGGGTGGATGGTTGAGACCAGGACTAGATTCCCGAGGCTGCACTGCCACCTACTGTTCCTTGCACCGTTCCTTTGGAAATTAAAATCTGATATAAAGTTATTTACAACCTGTTTCTAATTGCAGACAGAGAATCAATATTTTTCAACAGCCACAATGTTTCCAAACCAGAGTCCTCATCTGTCTTAACAGCGGTAAGTACACTTGGTGTTTTTCCCCCTAGTGCAGCTGGAAACCTATCTAATCCTTTCTTAAGGAAGTATTAGTAGCTAGTGACTCTTTTTCACAAGCTGTCTGCTTCTGTGTTGCAGGCTGAGGTCTGTTTGGTACCACGAACCAGCATGACTGTGTCCCCCTCTGGTTTTCCTTACCGAGCTCCGGTGAGGAAGAACTTGTAGCAGGGCTGTGCTGCTTCCCAAACTACCCAGGACTAATCTAGGCAAAGGGGAGAAGGAGGTCCTGAATGCAAACAGCTGGCTTTTGCCTGTCCAGAGAGATTAATAAGCATAAATCATCCTTCTGGGACTCAGTTCTGTGAGGAAAGACACACAGTGAAAATTCAAGCATAGAAATTGGCAGAAGGTCACAGAGGGCCAGTAGTTGTCTGCAATATGAGCATGCCCAAGCTGTGACCATGGGACCATTTCTGGGTGTCCTTCAAGACCAGCAGTGCCAGCACACTGCACAGTTTCATGTTAGCATTACCAGTCCTTTTAATAAGATTTGCACATATGAATCCTAACAAGTTCTTGGGCACTCAGCTACTGAGAAAGTCACTTTACAGCACTGGGTCCTTTCAATCTCTTGAGCCTTGAGATTCTTTTCTATTTCACAAGCTCTACTGGGGACTAGTTTTGTATTTGATTTTGAATTTTGTGTGCAACACTGGTAGCCATGCTAAGTATTAAAACTGTAATTGTGCTAGTCATAAATCCCTTTGTGGTTATGTTGAGGGAGAAGCTGTTACTAAAAATTTACTTTCAGATTTAGTGAGTGTTCTCCTGTGGTTTACCTGAATCTCGCTCATACCCGTAAATATTCTAGTCATGCTTCTGTGGGCATAACAGCAAACTTCTGCTGTGTAATGTGGTTTAAAAAGTAAAAAAGAGTGCATCCTCCAGTCATAAGTAACCTGAGTCACTCATTTTAATAAATACTTACAAAATAATTTATACATGAAAACCGACATAAAAAGTATGCTCTGCCCTTAAGATATATCAGTTAGTTGTATGGTATGACTCAGATTAAACTAACAGCAGGAGTCTGTCCTGTCAGCCCTTTAACATTGACCATGATCTACACTGAAATAACAATGATAGCCAGAACTTTTGCAGCACAGGGTTAAACATGCCACCTATGTATGTTTTTTAAGGTGTTGATCTGGTATTTAAAAAAGTGAGTCTGATTCTCCATTCATTCCTACACTGCTTTGCTTCTCTAGCTGCACCGGTATGAAGAGGAATAACTAGATGCTTTAGAGCAGATGAACTTCCAATGTAGGAAGGATTCTGAATTATGAAGGCAGTTTCTCTTTGGTGTCTTTCTCGGTTTCATATCACTGATTCTCTGCAACTAGATTTGGTGGATATCAATTTTTCCACTAAAAACGCTGCTTCAGAGTGCCTTAGTAATGTGTCTTTCCATTATAGCTGGATAAAATTGAAGGCGTATTTGAGCGGCCAAACGACGATGTCATCCGGGAAATCTCTAAAGCACTGCGGCAAGCTCTGGGAGTTTCCCTCTTTGGAATTGATATCATCATTAACAATCAGACTGGGCAGCATGCAGTCATTGATATAAATGCATTCCCAGGTAAGAAAGGCCTTTCCACTCCTGCTTTAGGGAGCAAGTTTTACTGCTGTTGTCTCATGTCACCGCTTCCCAGGCTGGGGATGGGACAGCAGCAGCCAGATGGTTCAAATACAGGTCAATCTGGGAAGGGAAGAACCCCAATCTAGATATGGAATTTGCAACTGAAGTATCAGCTCTTAGGAGATGCGGTAAAATTTTAGTGGCCAGTTGTAACATAGCTGTCGTGCCCTCCTCTGCAAAGGGAAGCTCAGGAACTGCAGTGTGGGACTGTGTGCTGGCACCTAGCCTTTCTGTGCCTAGCCCTCATTCTGAAATGAAAAATAGTAAATTCTATTTTAGGAGAACCTTTAAAGATTACTTTTTTTCAGACTCTGTACCATTAAAAAAGTTGGGAGGTGGAAGCAACAAACTGTTCCCTTGAAAATCTCTTCCTGTGCAAATTGATTCCCCAAAAAAAGACATTTATGCACAAAAACAATATAGAAATCTGAAGATGATAAAATTGTAGATGCACAGAAGTTGCTGTAGAGTTAGTATCCTTGCAGGTTCTTGTAAGTGCATCCTGGAGTAAAAGGATGGATTAGAGCATGTAAAAATGGGTAAATTTGTCCTCCACTTTTTTTAGTGCAGCATGTCTTGGAAAAAACGAAACAATCTCCTTAATCACTGGAATTGTTAAAAGGAGTTGTAAGTGTGAATAAAGGTGAGGCGATAATAGTCTGTCTCCTGTGCTAAATTCAGTAGTCTAACCCAGGAAAAGAACACATAATCTCATTTGATGCTGTTTTGCAGGGGATTTTTCTCTCTGAGAATTTCCTCTCATTACCTGAATAGGGATGTTTGTTTCCAGAGACATACACAGGCTGTTGCTCAGTTTCTCTAACCTGTCATTGAAGACTTTAAGTTTTCAATATGGCTGTGGTGTCTTTACATCTAGAGATCTTGTCCTGAGCTTCATCTTCATCTCAGTTTTTCCAATCATGTCCTCAGTCCTACTGCCCTGTAGTGCCTTGTCTGTCTATCTGCACAGTGACTGGCTTCCTCTTAAAACTCAGCTGTGCTATTGTCAGGTCACTTTCCAGCATGGTTCTACCACATGGTGTTATGCAATTTGCAGACCTATAGAAACACTCTTTTGCCCAGGGCAGTGAAACAACTTCAATTTGGTTTTAGATGGAGCCATATCAGTTTTATGAATAGGGCTGTGTTTCAGACATTGGATCTTGAAGTCACTGATAAAGGACATGCTTTTGCAATCCTATATCCTGCATTTTGGTTTGGTGCTTCATGTTTTTAGTTTTGGGTTTGTTTGTTTGGTTTTTTCCAAGTATTATTTTGGATTTGGTACTTTGCACAGACTGAAATTCTCCTTTTCTTGAAATGTTGAGAAGTCCACATTGAGGAACAGCAATGTGGCAAACATATGTTTAGAGAAGACCAATGTCTTCTTGTTGTCACTTAAGTTTGCAGAACTGCTCTGCTGTACTTCTACCCTAAGGCAATAGTTTTCAATATTCAGTCCAAGTCCTGTGTTTCAGTCTGCACAGTAATTGGTCTCTGAAGGGACTTTGAATTAATAGTGTTTAGTCCTTGCAGGAGACTTGAGAGCACGGCGAAGTTTCTTATGCACGGATCTACATTGTGTCTCACACAGCAGGTTTTTTGGTGGTGAACATGTGGGTCATGAAGGTAACTACAGACTTTATCACCATGGGGTAGGCTGATGACCAGTTGGAGGAAAACTAGAGGACAGCAGCAGGGCCCAGACATGGAAGAGAAAGCTGGGGAGAGAAAAAACTGCCTTCATATTTGTAAAATTTAGCAGAACTGAGAGAGAGGAGCCCTTGTTCTTAAGGGCTGCTGAGGTGAGAGGAAACAATGGGGTAAAATGCAACAGAAGCAAAGTTACATATCAGCAGAGAATACTCTGTTGCTGAAAAGCATGCACAGGCAACTTCATTTCCCTCCAAGGGCCAGTATGATTAAAGGCTGAAGAGTTACAATGGCTGAACTGATTTGTTGGCAGAACCATCACCTTGCTAGTGAGAAGTTCAAGCTCAGCCTACCTCAAAAGAGCCACTGGTGGGCTATATCAACAGTGGGCCCTGTTCCTGGCTCAGTGCAGTCCCAGGAAGGGCCCTCCCTTGCTCCTCTTCCTCAAATCATCATGGCCTTCAAGAGCTGCAGTAGAGCCAAAGTGAAGCCAGCCCTCCTGGGAATTATCTCTGTGCCCCTGCTTGGATAAAGGGAGGGGAAGAGGTGCCCTTTAAAGAGTGTTCATAGCCTCTTGCATGGAGCTCAAGCCATGGCTTGGGACCAAGCCTGACCAAAGCCTTGTCCAGCTGCCCAGAGGCTTGCTGCCTTTCCTGTGTGCTGTCTTTTGTGATTGCTGGGTTTGAAGCTCATTTTAACCTGCCACTCCATGGATATCATCTTGAGATGAGTTTAACGACAGAATTGAGAGCAGGTGTACCTGTAGGAGGATGTTGTCTGTTATCTGCTCCATTAGCACCAGCAGCTCTTCAAAAAGATTTTAAAGATAAATGTCTGAAAGGCCTGTTGTGTCTTTTGTTCTGTGGGTAACTACCGGTACTATATTTAGCAGTGGTTACCAGCTGAGGTATCAAACTGTAGGCACAGTCACGTAGTATGTGGGAGTTACACTTATCTGACCTCAGGTAAGTGAGAGAAAAGGTTCCACGTAGCCTGCTGTCCTGTGGTTATGGCTGAGCTCACCCAGCCCCAGCAGCTGCAGGCTGTCACCATGCAGGTGAACTGCTGGCTCTGGTGAATCTGCGTGGTAGCTGGAAGCATCAAATCTGAACATGCACTTCGTGTGTGTAAAGACATTACTGTAAATGCAGGATATGGGCTGTCCATTTCTCTCTGACCAAGGGAAGATGCAGAAAAGCCAAGTGTGCCACATCAGGGAGAGTCTGAAAAATCAGGCAGGTAGCATCTGTAATGCTAGCTTAAAAATGCTCATAGCCATTTCTTACCTCCACCAAAGCTTACAGAGGTGGGAACTTGTTTTCAGGTGCATTTCTGGGTGGACATCTTTCCTATTCATGCTCAGCCAGAGGACTCTGGAGACTATTTTCAGTACAGCAAAATTCAGACATCTTGTAGACAGGCATTTCCAAAATGGTTTCAAGTGGGCAGTGCTAGGCTAGCATTGGAGCACGATTCATGCAAGTTATGTTTTAGGCATGCAAAACTTATATCCTCCCACTGATTCCCTGTGTGACATGAATCCCAAATTCACTGCCAATAGTTTCTGAAGGTGTAATTCAATCTGCACTTCTTGATTTCGTCATGATTGCAGCACAGTGATGTCCTACACCTGACTCGTTTGAGAGGCCTACGGGAGCCCTAGGTGAACCAAGCAAGGCAATACTCACAGTTTGCAGCCTTCCCCAGGTGTCCTGTGAACAAATTGAGACACCTAATACTCTTCCTCCCTTCCTTGTATTTTTCACAAGTTTATGAAGTTTCTTCTGAGTGAGCGGGCAGAATTACTTGGGCATTTCCACCCAGTGTGCAGAGGACTTGCACAGACAGAGCCTGCCTGTTACGTATAGGTTCCTTTCACTAACATCTGCTGATTTCAGGACAGAATAACTGGCCATCTTGTTCCTATTAAATATTTAAAGCAACTTCTTTGTGAGTTTGCCAAGTGCCCTCCTACAAGGCTAGTTTGTTTTCAGTGAGCAGACACGGAACACTCTGGGGTACTATGGATCTCCTTTCTGAATATTAAAGCTGTTACTATGGAGATGGCTTATTCCTGGGGTGTTTGAAGCACTCTGAGTAGATTTGAAGGCTAATCCCATGGCTTTTACATAAGCAAGAAAGCGTAACAAGCACTTCTGTCCAAGGGGTGGAGATCCTGTTCTGAGTCCCATGGCCAGCCCTAGGAGTCCTAGTTGCCCCCTGCCAACCAGTGGATTATCGTGTGGGGCACTGGGAAACTTGGTGTTTTGAAATGAGCCATTTGTTTGGTGAATCCCCCCTTCAAGGGCCTTTGAGAAAGAAAAACTCTGAGCTGTTGTCTCACATTGCTGATGTTTTGTGTGGCCTGTTAAGTATCTAGGAGAATTGGGACCAAGTGCAATCCAAAGTAATGTAGCAGCCTAAATAAGAGTTAATTGGTTGACATATGGCTTACAAATACCCCATAAAATCCCCACATTTGTTATGAGAGAAATTATAGTCTTACTTCATGTTTTCCAGGTAGTTGGTTTTTTTATTGCCTAAGGAAGTTGGTCTTTACAGGAGACTGGAAATTAAAACTGAATTATTTATGGATCTGAGCAACTCTTCTGCTCAGTGATCACATCACTAAAAGTGTTTTAAAATGTGCATTTACTTTGTGGTCTCTGCTTCTGCTCATGTACTGCTGTGTGAATGTGTGCTATTCACATGGGTGTGTTAAACTTATTTATCGCTTTAGTCTCCTGTATTAATGCCAGGTCACTTCCAAAATACTTTTATACACATTTTAAAACAATCAGCCTATCCCATTAAATAACACTGAATGTCATATGTCACCTCTAAATACTAAGGCAAACTGATAACAATTTTAGGTAATGCAGTAGCATTAAGATCAATTTCAAGACACTGTACCCATATGTTGCACATCTGGTTCAATTTAAAAATGAAATGCAATGAAGAAACCATGTCTGTACCACAGTGTTTAAAATAGAGCCAGAAGCTCTGTACATCTACTGCCACCCTTTGTGTCACCAAAAATGTCATATCTACTGGTATTTGAGCAACTGTTTTAACCTGGAAATTTGTTATTAAACTGCATTGTAAATTGACTGGAATCACTTAGGAGAACATGCAGAAAGGTGGTTTCAGTACTGAAATAAATGATTGATGTTTCTATCAAATACTGTATCATTGGTATACGTTTCCTGTCCCTCGGGTGTTTTTTCAGACATAGCAGCAAACACGTTTTAAGTGTCAAGTTAGGTTAGGTTAGGTTAGACAAGCATCACATTGCTTCCTACACAGTGGGGAGCTGCCTTTTCTCTAGGGTATAATGCCACCCCTGCTGTCCTCTGAGGTTTCCCTGTCTGAGGATTGCTGGGCAAATTCTGGAGAGGGTCCAGACCCTCAAGGAAGCTCTGCATTAGAGCTACTTGCCATAGTAAACCTGGAAGCGGTATGGAAAAGATCAGTGTTATACCAGAGAGTTTGTAACTTACGGAAAAACCTGTCAACAAATGATAGAATATACCTAAAATCATACATACATATACACTTGGGAGGAAAAAGAAGCAGCAGCTCTGAAAGACAATAGTTTTTTGTCATTGGAAAAAAATTTTTATTGCAAGAGTCTCTGTTCTTGTTTATGCTGATCTCCTTCTGCTGTCACTTAAAATGATGTCATGGAGAATTTTATTTTATTATCAGTTTTATTATCAGCCTTTTTATGATCAGTGGAGGGCAAGGACACTCCAAGAAATAAACTGTTAAAATAAGCCTTTCAAAGAACCTAAGGAAATTACTTAATTGCCTTTTTTTCTCTCTCCTTCATTCTTTCTCTTTTCAGGTTACGAGGGTGTTTCCGAATTTTTCACAGATCTGCTGAACCACATAGCTGCTGTCCTGCAGGGTCAGGTACCTGAGGTGACCCAGCTAAACCGCAGCAAGCTCCTGGCAGAGCAGAGCGGTGGGATCATGGACGAGAGGATATGCTGTGCTAGCACAGGCTGTCTCAGCGTCATGGGAAAAGACTCCTCCTGGATTGTGGAGAGCGAGACCAACAGCTCAGTAAAGCTGCAACACCAGAGACTAGGCTGCAACTCGGCAGTGTCCCCCAGCTTCCAGCAGCACTGCGTCGCTACATTGGCAACAAAAGCTTCTTCTCAATAACTTGCCAATGCCATGGACTGAGAAAAAGCCCCAGGGATACAAATTGTGGTCCCAGAACCAGATCAGGCTTTAACAATACAATTGAGAAAAAAATGGGAAAAAGGCCCCAACATAAAACACAATACAAAACAGAAAACCAAAATAAAAAAAACCTTTAATTTGATTTAACCTAATTTGCTGATGAAACGGACTGAAAGGGGAAGAGCGAGAAAGTGATCCAGATCAATTTCATGAGATTCCAGTTGCAAATCTGTAGTGAGTTTACACACACATGTGTTTTAACACTAGTCCTTTCATTGTGGGAGGGTTGCTCTTTCATTTCTATTGTTCTTTATAATCACTGGTGACCAGCATTTTAAAATCGGACCTCATTGTATCAATAAGATAATAATGTTGAAACCCAGTGTCTGAATGTAACAGTGCTAGAGATTTTTGCCTAAAAAACTCCCCGTTCCTCTTTTTTCCAGGTAGGCCATTGCAAAAGAAAGCTAAGACAACTTGAGTATCACTAAACCAAATCTCTTGAAACATTGACCAGTCAAGATGTTGGCAAGTAGCTTGCTGTGAAGCCACTGCACTTTGAGTAGGAAGGACAGAGCAGCCTGCTTATTCAGGACATAGAACCAAGGTGACCACCCCTGTTCCAGCTTTGCACTTCTCCCCCCAGGCCTCACTGCTTCACTCAAATCAACTTCTAACCACACTTGCCAACAGCAACATGTTTCACCCAGAGAGGGTGCCAGTATTGAAGATGAGTTGTTTAGTAGATGAAATAACATGCTTTCAATTGTCTGTTAGTACTAAAATCCTAGAAGAGTTAATGGAAGCAGCTCATCTCTTAGCAGACAGTTTAATTCTCCCTCCATTGCACTTGTGAGGACTCTGGGAAAAGGCTGGCAGAGCTGTGCATTTTCCTTGGAGCAGCACACCTGATCTGCGTGTCCTGAGGGGCAGCACAGTTCCTGCCTTCCACAGATCCATGCTGTTGTGCATTTTTTTTTCTGTAAATTAAATATAAACAAAATTATGTACCTTCATATGAGGTAGAAGTACAGGACAGCTCTAGCTTGGAGACCCCATTACTTTGTCGCAAGCTGGCAGACAAGGCCATATTGTAATTTACAACAGTGCTTTATACTATTTGTAAACTACAGCACAGCCAATATGTATCTCTTGAGGTATCTTCTAGTATGGCAGCATCTTCTGATGTTGAGAATTCCCGCAACTTTTGCCAGTTCTGAACACTATATTGGAAATATCCAAGTGCTGAGAACAGAGACACTATTTTGGTAGAAGTGGCCTTTTCTTCCCCTTATTAGCTGTAAAATACATTTAAGAAGGGTGGTGTTAAGAAAATTTCCTTAGTTAAGCTCCTAGCTTGCAAATGCAGGAATTTTTATCTTTCTATAGCACTTGTTCATAAAGCATCCATCACTGCAGCATTTAATACCAGTTTGGTTAGTATCATGTGTTAGATGGCTACTCAAAAGGAAAGGATCTAGAGCTTAAAGCCCAGGTAGATCATGGAGAGAGGATTAAACTGTGTAAAAGATGTCACCACCCTACCTGATGGTACCAGTCCTGGAGGGGAAGAAGTTTTTAGAGGAGTGTTTATGTAGCAGTTTTTAGTGTAAACAATGCTTTTTCCTTAGGAGAGATTGGTCTTCTTCCAAAATGCCATTCTCGGGAATTTCCTGTATCCAGGGTTGAATTTTTCAGGATGATTTACACAATAGCAGATGATTCCACCTCTAGAGGGATTACTAACTTTAAATTATTTCTATAGAGACTGGAAGGACCTTACGAGGTATCAGTCAGATCCCAGGGTGCACATAAGCACAGCCAACTTCCTCAAGTGTTGCAGATCAGTTCTGAGCTGGGCACGCTTCACAACCCTTGAGTGCTTTGAGGCTGCTGGATCCCGTGTTGTCTGCAGCTCGCAGGTTTCGGATGGCTGTGGTGTGAGTGAGTCAGATGTACATAGGTAAGGATTTATAAAAGTATTCATGATAGACCAAACCTTTCGTAAAGCCATGACTAAAATGAAATTGACATCTACAGTTTGGGGTTTGTTTTTGTTTGTTTAAAATAAAAAAGTGTTTTTATGTTACCTGTGTAACAAAAGATACCCTCAGGAAGGAACTTGCCAGTACATATTTTTGTATGGTACTTTCTTGTGACCAGCTGGTGGAGTGTTTGTAGACTTGCCTGTTGCTCCCTTTATTACAATGGCTTGGGCTTTTTTTTGGTGTTTTGGGTTTTGTTTCTTTACTGGGTGGTGGGGATGAAGCAATGGTGTTAGAACTGAGTTACTAACTCAAGACCTTTCAAACTAAGTATGTTTACATGAATTTGAGTGTTGGATCCAGTGGAAATGTCTGTATGCTGTTTTCTAGTTAGAACATCAAATAAGAATTTTATTTTCCTGGCTGCCTTCTGAATTTTGGTTGGCCTATTTTGCACTGCTTTTTTTCTCCAAAATAAACTACTGAAATATAATTGTGCATTTTAAACTTGTTTACAAATGATTGTTAGAAGTTTATTTTGTAATTCTCTGAATGCTTGCAGAAATAGTATATTTAAATATTACTCCAGACCTTGGCAGTAACTAGAAAACAAGTTTAGGTCATTGGTGTGATCAGTGACATTTTTCCCATAGTCTGTAATTTATTTTTTATTTATCGAATGTATGGGTATCACTTTAATTTACCAGGTGCAGTTATGCAGGTACCTGTTGTGATGTGGCATTACAATAGAGTTTTGACATAAATTACCATGCATTTGCTGTACTACTATATTTCCTTGCAGAAATTAAGGTAATGGCTCATATACTATAATGTTGCTAAATCACAGGGGCAAATTGGGAGACCAATTTGTAAAAGCCAAAACTGTAAATTACCAAGTATCCAGACATACAATTACGTTTTTGCAAAACATTCGAGCATGAGTATGTTATTAAGCTTGTGCTAAAGTGCTTTTCTGAATTGCTGCCTCATTTGGTAAGTTCAGGATAGTTTTGATTTAAGATAAGCTTCACAGTAAGTTAGTTAATATTCTGTAGTCTTGTCTTTCTTTATAAAAGTAGAGGAGTGTAGTAACATTAGACCATACCAGAATGCCCTTGCTCTTAAAATTGCAGACAATCTGAGGAGATTTTCCATAATGTCTGTTTGAATTCTTTTTACTGTGGGTTAGAAAAAGGTTCTTCTGTGTTTTCAGAGGCATAGCTGTTATGGCTGTGCTGATGGGAGCCATTATATTAAAATTACATGGTCACCAGTTAACTTTTTTGGGATTTATTACTGTTCCACTTCACCATTTGAAATCCACAAGAATACCAATAGCTTGACTGGAATTTCTCCAGGTTTTGTGTCAGCATGGTGGAGATGAGACTCTGGTTTCCACTGTAATTATGTGACTAACTTCAACAGGTGAAGATTTTTCCCTGTTGAAGAGAACTTGAGTGGTATTACTGCTGCCTGTGGTGTAAAGTCACCCTCTTCCCCCTCTTGCTGACTTGGCCACGTTGTGCCTGACTTTGTAGCCTGTGCCAGAACATCATGATCATTATGTGAAAGCCAACTGCAGCAATGCAACCAGACCATCAGCATCAGTGCTAGCACTTTTGTATAATGCAGAACCACTGGGCTGGTGATGTTTTGCCTTTGGCTGAAGTGTCTGGCTGTGCAGCCTTTGTGCTGAGGAGCTGATGGACTGGGCTGGTCGGTAGATAGGATAGGTTCATTGTTGCTACTCAGACCGTTGGAATGATAAAGCTGTTTAAAGATCTCCATTGTCAATGTGGGAATGTTTCTGCAGAGGAGGTCTGCAGCAGGTTGCACAGATGGAAATCTACCAGTTTAATTTGTTTTCATTGTAGATGATTACAAATTAAGATCCCAACCCAGAGGCCATCAGGAAGTAACGAGGATTGCTCAAGATAAAGCCTCAAATTTTCTAGATTAACTGTGGGCAGTATCCAACCAGGGAACAACGAGGTGGAGTGGTGGTTAGATAATGGAGGCAGAATACACTCCAAAGGCAACAGAATAAATGGGGCCAGAGGTGTTTGAATTGCCTGACAAAAAAAACTGAGCAAAACAAAGGACTAATATTCCTGTTGTTTCCATCCAATTTAAAAAATCCAGACTTATCAGTTCTTAGACTAACACTGATTTCTTGAAGTCTTTGCATGGCAGTAGCGAGAAGTGAGTCAGGCTTTTCCACACTAGCTTGTGGCCTTGCCTTCCACAGCTGTGCAGAAAATCTTGGATTTTGGTTTTTTAGTGAATAGAGTCTATTTTGAGTTTGTAGCAGTCTCCCCATGTGCACATGTGCAGGAGTTCACTTGCATTACCCCACTAATTTTTTTCCCCTCTCTCCTTTTTAGTAAGAGATGTATTGATTTCTGTATTCAGTATACAATTACTTTATGGTGTGTGTTTTGTAATTAGGAATACGTGAAAATGCTTTGTGTAGATTAAACTATTTCCTCTAATATAATCTCCTCTCACTTTCATAGATAAATGGACATGCCATTGCAGATCACATTGCTGATTTTATTTGTAATATTGCTTTAATATCTGTTTCAGAAGAATGTAACTTCCAGAAAAGTACTTTCCACATCTTTACTACCTTTCCTTTCACTATTCACCCTGTGTGGATCCAGGCCATCAACACTTGAGCTTTTGGTTTCAGATCCTCCATGGATTCTGTCACATTTATATGGCCACAGAAGTTACTAAAGATGGTTGAAGTTTGGGAGGATCCAAGTATAAATGGAGATGTTGGAACGATTCCTCGGCAACACAAGCACAGTAGCATTTGTAGCAAGCAAAGAGAATAGTTTTCTCTCTGTGTGTGCAAGTGGCTCTTGGCATCTGGTCCACCCTGCTCTTGGAGCAACTTTCCTGTGGCAATAAAAAAATCCATTGAGAGAAAAACATCCTGTATCTGTGATGCAGAAGGAGGGTAGGGCTTGGGAGTAAAATCCTGGCCAGTGGACATTATGATACCAGCTATCCAGAATTTCACTCTGTGGGTTTTAGTAGCAATCTGGGGAGATATTTTCTTCCTCTCCATCATTCTTACCCTGAATCCACTGGGGCTGATGATAGCAGTGCATGTGGCCCACACGAATGCATTAGCAGGTGACTTTACCCAGCATGTCATGCGTGTGCAGAGGGCTCCCGATGTGTTGGGAAGTTTTTGTTGATGGCCAGGAAATCGCTTGAAACTCCAGAAATAGCTGCAACAGCAAATGGAGTTCATGAAAATCAGGTCTTCCTCTTCCAGCATTTTTAAAGAAACCCACATTTTATTTCCTCCTTCATTCTTTACACAGTAGTTTTTAGATATAAATTATTTTAACTATACTTTTTTTGTGTGAAAAGTCATATATACATATATAAAGTTATTAAAAGGTTGAGAATATGTTGAGTATAAAATAGTGACTTTGTTTCAGATGTTAGCAGCCCCTAAAGATGAATTGTCTATCCTCTTGTAAAGTCAGTGCTGTAAAAAAATATTAAAAAATAAAAGATGTGTTAGATGTATCTTTTATTATTTATTTCTGATTCAGTATTTGATACAGCTTGTGTATACCCTTGTGACAACCACATACTGAAAACACTGTAGTTCTTAAAATGGAGTAACAACAATTCCTTAGGATCCCAACAATTTTGAGAAAATTGGCCCTCTGGGTGTGAATAGCGTTGGATATTGTCCTTCAGTGTCCAGCACTGCTCCCCACCCAAGCATGGCTGAATCTCGGGGACCATTGTGTGCGTGTGCTCGGTTTTGGAAGTTCATTGGTATCTGTGTTCAAATCCAGCTGTACAGTGTTAACAAGTGTGTCTTGTGATTTGCTTCAGCCTGGTTCACTCTGATTTCTGAAACATAATTCCCATTTTGTACTTAAATTTGTATAGGATTATATAAACCCTTAAAAGATCATGGCTTACTGTAAAACCCAAAATACTTGCTATTTGGCGTCTTCAATTGCATGACTGATCAGATCTGACAATGGAGATGGTGCTTTCATCTAACAGCATTGATTTAAGTGGTAATATATTAATTTTCTTTTTGTTTGCCAAGCACCTGTTTTGGACAATGTTTTGGTTTCAACAGTAAAGCAATATGCAGTAGGTATTGTGGCATTATCTCTGTAATTGTTTTGAAGAGAGAATTGTCCCTTTCCAACACATAATGAAAATAAATGCCTTATAACAAGCTCTAGTTTGCTTCCTCTTTGAGTGGTTAGGGCAGCGAGGTGAGCAGCTCATCCGGAGAGGCCTGTCTTCATGGGAATTCAACGTTCACATCCTTTCCGAGTGCAGTTGTTTGCAGCCCCACGCTCACGCCTTGAACAGCATCTTTCTCTCTGAAGAAAGTCCTTGGGTCCCAAATATTTGTGATTACTTGACTATCCAATTAAGATAGTATTTTTAGTAGCTCCATCAAGTAACATTATTTTTCCTCTTGTTAATTTTGTGTCAGGTATGGACAATTTCTGTCTGCTGCCGCCGTCCTATGTGAAAAAAACTTGTCTAACACCTTTGGACGTGGCTGCATTTCTGTGGGGGTTGTTTGGTTTCTTGAGTTTGAGGTTGGTTTTTTGGTTTAGTAGGGATATTTTTTTGTTTTGGTGGAGGTGTGGTGGGGGTCGGAGGATTTCTGTGAATTTATTATTACATGTAGTCCTGAGTTTGCAAGGAGTTGTATGGGTGCTGCTACTGGCAGAGGCTCTGTCACAAAAAAAGAGAGAGAAACTAAATCATAGAATATGTCGAGTTGGAGGGGACCCATCAGGATCATCAAGTCCAACCCCTGGCCCTGCACAAGACACCCTAAGAATCACACTATGTGCCTGAGAGCATTGTCCAAATGCTTCTTGAATTCTGTCAGCAGTGACCACTTCCCTGGGGAACCTGTTGCAGCTGTTCCAGCTATAAATACAATATATACAGAATATACAATATTCAGATTAAAAATACAGTATTCAAATTAAAATTTAGGTGAAGATCAGTATGTAAAATGTGATTTCTTTTGGTGGAGTAACTCCCTAATTCACATTTTAGTACAGTTTCTGTGTGACACCTGAGGTTAAAGATAGTGTGATCTCCTCAGGACAGAGTTGAAAGACTCACAACTCGCTCCAGTGCGCTTTCCCCAGCCAGGCTCTTGCCCAGTGCCTTGTCTGAGATTGTGCCCTGTACCAGGGCAGCTTTCAGGCCTTGGCCTCAACACCTCCTCTTGCCACTGAGTGGCTGCCCAGGGCTGGGGGTGAGGGCAGTACCCGCCACTGGCCTTCCCTGGGGAAGCTCATCCCATGAGCGGGGTACAGCTCTGGGCATCACATGCCTCCTGCACCAGGGGACCCCACACAGCCACCCCCTGTGCAATGCACTCCACAGACCAACAGCAATGAGGTTTTTTGCAGAATAAAGGAGAAAGTTGAGTTCAAAGCCTGGCAGCCGTTCCTGAGAATCTCAGTTGTTCTGTGGGCTGCAGGTGATGGGAGAGAACTGATCTTCAGACTGGGGAGTCTGGAATACAGCCCTGGCAGTGGGTGGATCTTTCCCTTTCCTTCCAATGCACACAGAACATCTAAAATATACTTAGAGATTTTGGAGCCAGCTTCCCCAGCTCAGGCACTACCCAGTCCTCCAGCTGCCCTGTGGTCTGAAGCCCAAAGGATAGAAAGGTTCTGCCTGTAAGCACAGTGCCAGCTGGCCACCATGGCTCCTGTGAGCCAGTGCACAGGAGGGGCATCTCCTCGGGATGGGCCTTCACCTCTGGGGGAGCACAGATTGGTAGTCCTCCTCCTGACTGGCCCATTCGTTCCTGGTCTTTTTTCTAATCTACTCCTGTGTTGTCCACATGGCTTGACTAGGTCAAGTATTGCCCCAATGTTTAAATTTTAACTCTTCTCTCTCTGTGTTCATCAATGAGGCTCAGATGTGGCCCAGGTCTCACTGAAGCACCCAGGACACCCAGTGCCAGGGCTGAGCTGTACAGCACCAGCAGCCCCAGCTGGGCAGGGAGAGCCCCACAGTGCTTGGGACCACAGGGAGGTGTCCTCGATGCCAGGCCCCAGAGGGCAGCAGCGCTGGAGCCTGGGCAAGGAGGGAAACACCATCATGGTGTATTTTGTGGTGAGGGGAGCCCTCCATTCCCCTCCTCTTTGCAGGACCATACAGGCCCTGCAGCATGCTGACAACCGACACTGAAGCTGCTAAAACAAAGGAAGGAACCCACTGCAGTTTTATTTTTCCTTAGATAAATTTTTTATATAGAATATATTACAGTCAGAGTTCTCAGCTTTTAATCAAAAGATAACAAGTTATTGCAGTTTTTTACCCAGTGAAACTACCGGTGAAAGAACTTTCTAGAAAGCTGTCCTGTCTTTTAAAAAAAAGAGGGAAAAAACCCCACCCAGACAGAAAATACACGTGTAGGTTGCACTTCGCACCCACGGGCGCCCTGCTAGGCGTGTGGGCATCCGTGTAGAGAGGGGAACATGAGGTGAGGCAGCAGCGATGGGCACAACACTATGGCGAGGGAGGCAGGCCTGGGCGCTAGCAAGGTCGGTTCCTAGGCACGGTGCTTCTGCTCGGCTTAATTGCTCTTAGATCAGGAAATGAACACACGGTGGTAGGGAGGAGGGCGGCGGTGCTGCTCTCGCCGGCACAGGGAGGGCTGGGGCCCTCAGCCTCGCCTCAGCTCATGCAGCTTGTGGGCAACGCGCTCCAGCTCGGCCTCGATGGCAGCCAGGCTCTCCAGCTCCTGATCCTGCAACAGAAGCCCAGGACATGTGTCAGTGGCCACAGGTGGGCAGCCCTCGTCCCCCTAGAGCTACAGAGGGCCTTGCCTGGGGCACGAGCACAGTCTTGTTCTGCCCCATCTCCCTTCAGCCTGCATTTGCCCCTCCGGACAGACAACTCTGCACAACACTGATTACTCCTGCCCTAATGTTTAATTACTGCAGCTAGTGATGGGGACAAGACATGCAGCTGCCATCCTTCCCCAGTCCCCTGCCCGCAATGGGTCTGTGCCTCCAGAACGTGGGGTTGGAGGGAGATGGCTGCTGGGGAGCTGGAACAGGCTCTGCCAAACAGTGCTGGGTGCTGGCACTGAGTCAGTGGCCTCAAACCAGGATGGGTGCCTGCCTCCTGCGGGGTAAGTGCAGCATGTGCCCTGCTCATGCTGGGGACAGCGGTGTCCCCCCTCCTCACCCTGCCCCTGGGTCTCTGCTTGCACCGTCACTAGCAGAAGATACTTTTCCTGGGAAAATAGCGACTGCAGAAGCCATCAGTTCAAAGGCACAAGCTGCCCATCCATTGGGGATCTTTCTATACTGGCCCTTGGGTATCTGTGCTGTCACCTGTAGCTGCTTTATTTAGTGCATGTACTCAGATGCTTGACTGCGTGGCTTTGCCTGAACTCAGGTCATATCCAGCTGGCCCTGCCTCACTGCCAGCCCCAGCTCTGCCTGTCCCTCGCAGCTGTTGTCACCTGGGCTCTCTGCAGACCTTGCACTCAGCGCAGCAGCAGCAGGTTCTGTGTGAGCAAACTTGGTGCTGTACCATTTCCCATCGGCAGAGCTGAGGTGACAGCCCCTCTCTTTTGTGGAGGGAGCAAAGCCTTGCTGCTGCCTTCAGCAGCTGCCAACCACAGGTTGACACTGAGCCACTGCACTGCATGTTTCTGGTGTGAGAAAAGTAAAGGAAGTATGTAAAAATAAGTAATTTTTTTCTCTTCCTGAGCTATTTTCCTGAACAGGCCAAAAAGTCACCCTGCCCTTCCACTGGGCCCTTGGCTCAACCCCTGGGAAAGCTCTGGCTACAGTAGGGTGCCAGGAGCTCAGGGTGCCTGCAACCACCCAGGGTGCCCAAGCAGCTGTTCCATTTTGTTTAAAGCAGGTCAGGGAGCAGCTTGCTGAGGCTCACCTTGCTGGAGGAGAGCTTGGGCTGGAGCCCAGAGAAAGGAAGAAAAATAGGTTCTGAAATCCTCTACCGCACCCAAAGAGAGCTTGGTCAGACCCAAACCATTACCTGTGTGCTCTGGCTTGCTTCTGCTGAGCCCTGGAAAGTGCAGAGGACAGCACTCTCAGCCCTTATCTGTGCCCACTCTGGCCTCACTGGGTAAACCACACAGCCCTATGGCCCAAAAATGAGAGGGGACAGGACAGTAGCCAGAGTCTGTGCCTTCCCTCACTGCTGCATGCCTGGTTTTGATACTTCCTCACTGACTCCCAGAGGCCCTGACCTAGTTTAAAAACCAACCAACCAAACCAAAAAGTCTTGTTGCAGCTGTAAACACAGCAGTTTTGCAGCCTCAGCAACCTCTTTTCCAGTTCCTCTTTGGAGATTGAGTCCGACACCTTGCAGACAAGGTGCACCCCAGAGCCACTGGCAGCGGCAGGTGGGGAGCAACCTCCCCAGGGGAGGGATGTGGGATGTGAGCAGACAGGACTGAGGAGGCAGATGGGGCAGCCCACCCTGCTCCAAGCGGAGACGTTTGGCTTTGCTTTGAACCAACGCAACTGGACATGCTCTCATGGGAGAATTGCTGATGGGCAATCTTCAGCCAATGGTTTGGTGCATAACTGAGGCAAGAGGGGTGTTTTGGAGGCAAGAGAGCCAACTGGCTTCACTCACCTGCTGCCCCAGCCTGTTTTCAGGCACCTGATCATGGCCTGTCCCAGGCCCACAAAGCTCAAGCCCAGCCCCACTGCCCAGCCCCCTGCACTATCCCAAATCAACTGCTGTGCTGGAGCTCGGCCTCAGCACAAAGGTGAACCCACCAGCAGTTCCTAGCTGCTGGGGATGTGCTGAGCTACTACCTAGCATCACACAAGGTATCAGGGAAGGAGATCTCTGACTTTGGAAGCCTGGCTCAGATGTATTCCTATATCTGTCAACCACTTCCACTCCAATGCCCTCAGTCTCGCACCACAGCTGCAATGCTGATTGACCTCTGTAGGAGGTCTGACATTACCCACTCTATCCCAAAGACAGGGAAAGCATTTCTTTTGACTTGGAAGGGCTTTGAGAGACAAGGACTACCCTAGGCTCAGTTACAGCTCTGGTCACTATGTCCAGCACAGGCCAGTGCAGAAGTCCTGTCATGGGGGACATGTCTCTGGGGAGCAGTGACTCTTGCTCCAGTCACTAAAACAAAGATAAAAACCAAGGCCCAGCCAAGTGAAAATTTCAGTAATACCGGAGGCCAAATGACTAGACGTTCATTAAGCACCAACTTAATGTTGCAGAGAACCGCTGCTGGCTATGTTAATGCCAATATACCATCCGCATCTCCAAGCACAGTTTGGGTAACTGGGTGGGATTTATTTTTAAGCCTACGTACACCAACCTCCGTTCTCCTGTTAGCACTGCCTTCCTCATCCTTCTTTTCTTCAGGAATGGGAGCAAGCGGAAAGCCTCCTTCACTGCTGTCCTCCTTCGAGTGACGTTTCCATGACCTTCTCACATCTTCCTCTGGACTACTGAAGGCATACTTGCGGGACCTAAATGTCTTTTTCATGGACCTGTCTGGGTCTTCCTCACTATCATTTTCCTCCATGCGCTTCTTTGATGTCAGCTGCTTGGCCAGCTCATCCATTTTATTCCACCTCTTGGTGTCTTCCCATTCCCTGGAGTACTCCTCCTCCATCTCATCACTTTTGGCATCCCTGGACTGAAAGGTGTCCTCTTCTCCCTGCATCTCCTCATCCTCCAGGCGATGTCTTCCTCCTCTCAGTGCCTGGGGTTGCTCTTCCTCCTCCTCTTCCTCCTCCTCTTCAGAGCTCCGCACGTCTTTTCCAAATCCCAGCTCTTCATCATTATCTGAAAGAGCATTAAACAAAGCAGTGAACACAGCTATTAACCTGAACCTTCACTGGCGACGCCAGACGTATTCCCTGACTTAGGCCCACTTTCCCAAGATTCTGGAAATACCCACTTTCATGTTGCTATGTCAGCAATGGGGCTTGAAGGCAGCAGTCAAAAACCCTGTAGGAAGTTCAGGGAAGATGAATTAGTTGTCCCCTGGAGCTATGAGAGCTGAGCAGCGAGGCAGCTGCGGAGCCTGTGTTACCTGCTGTACATGGGACTGTGTGTCAGGTGTTTGTGGTAGGGTCTGGGTGGCTGCTGGCAGGGGTGTTTCTGTAAACCCAGTAAGCACCTGCCTCAACTTTTTGTCTTTGAAGCCTCTAACCCATCTGTCTCAGTGCTCTCAGCTCACCCCAGGAAAATACCAGTGCAGTCTGGGATACGTACTGTCATCTCCCTCCATCTCCTCAGCCTCCTCATCCTCCTCAGCCAAATCAAGTGACCTCTCTGCTTCAGTAGGGTCCTCCTCTGCAGCTTCATCTCTGTCATCCTCCCGCTCCACACGCTCCCCTGCTACCTCTTTGCTGTGCTCCTGGCCCTGCCTTGATGGCTCTTCTCCCTCATCCTCAAGCTCCAGGCTGTCCCTGGAGCCTCTGGGTTCCTCCTCTTCATCCCCTTGCTGCTGATGCCCATCCTCACTGAAATTTTTGCCAATGTGGTTGTCCAAAACTTTGTTTCGATGTGTATCCTCAGTATCTCTGATGTCATTGCTCTCAGCTTCCTCCTGATCCTCTTTCTCATCAGGGTTGCTATCCCATGGCCTGGGCTCCCTCTCCTCCAGGCTGTTTTTTCCCTCCTCTCTTGAATCTTCATTTTGCTGGGGTTTCTGTGCTGCCGGCTCAGCCAGGGACCCTGTGGGCTGCTCCTCTTCAGGGTGCTCCCCTGTTTCATCTACAGAGAGAGAAACAAGAAGAAATACCTCTACTGAGAGCTCATTTCACAACCAGCAAAGCCCAAGCATTTCTTAGGGAGCTTCAGCCCCACTCAGCAACCTGCTTAACCAGCCCATGCATCCTTTTGCAAGTCACTTCAGCATATGTTCACATTCAGCAAGGCAGTGCTCTCTCTGGTGCCTGCGCTCCTGGAGAGACTTGCAAGGCTGAAGTTAAACATATGCTGAAGTGTTTTGCTGCAGCACAGTCCTCATCACCATCTCTTTAGATGCCAGCCACAAACTCACCCTGCAGGAAACCAGACTGCATGTAAAATGAAATTATTTAGGAGTGTAATACAGCACTTGCACAGCTCTCCCTGCTCTGAGTGCTGCACTCACATCACATCCTTATTTCTCCCAGCAGGCTGAAGAGGCAGCCAGCCCTGTTCGCAGGGTGCTGGAGGGAGGAGGGGTTTCTCTGTTGCTGCAAAGGAGCTACTCAGCAGGAGCTTAATATGGGCTGAGTATTTGCTCTTGCTCAAGGGAAACTGGCCTCTTTTAGCATAATTAGCCAGAGAAAACATTTTGCAAAAGAAAAGATGGGGGTTTACAAACCAGAGAGTTATGGAAAGGCAAATGCGGCCCCAAGGAGGGCTGAGAAGTATGCTGGGATGAGAGGATGCAGGAAGCTGGTCACACAGGGCTCGTGGCCACCAGTGACACCGTGCTGGTGTCACCAGACTGTCAGTGGGCCTGGATGGCCCATGTGCCCCATTTCATCTTCACTTCAACTTCCTCCATCTCCACATTCCTAGAGCAAGAGTTTCAGGTCTGTCAGGCAGGAGGGAGATGCAGTGCCGCCATCCTACCTGTTGGATTTTGGCCATGCTGGCTGCAGCACCTGCCCCTGGAGTATCACTCCTCATTGCTCTAAGCTGCTTTGGACTGGTATCACAGCAGTGCTATGCTGCTGTGGTCCAGCCACGTGCCCCAGAGCTGCTTGAGACACTCTGTAGGGGTCCAGCTGCTGCTGGATGAGGAGTCACATCACCCCACATTGGCATTGTGTCTCCTTGACAAGGAAAAGGGAAGGGGCCAACCCCTCCTTTCCGCTAAACTGCCTGTCTGTAGTAAGGCCAGAGAAACAGTGACAAAGGGAAATCCCAGCCGAAAGTGGTATTTCCAAGATGCAGATGTTTTGTGTGGGTGTGTGCACTGTGTGTGTATCAAGTTCAATTTTCCCTTCAGGGACTCATTACTTAATATTTTAGATGCCTGGAAACAAGGGTGGCAGGCACAAATCCAGATCACCCTTGCCTGTATCACTGAGTCTTTCAGTGCAGGATTTCCCTGGCTATGACTCAGTTTCAGTGTTATAAGTGAGTGAAAGTGCCAGCAGCAGGGTGGAAAAGTCAGTATCAGTTTGGTAAACTGACCATCACCAGTTACTATAGCTCAGAAACTACATGATGTTTGAGCTGGTAAATAAGAACAAAGCAAACACCAGGTTGCTTGTATGTGTCAGCAGCAGCATCAAAGAAGATGTCTAAAAGAGAAGCAGATGGACATATCAAGGCTGTTAGAAAGAAGATAGTTGTTTACAGCCTGACCTGGATTTCCCGGGGGTGGAGGCTGACACTGACCTCTCTGCTTGTTCTTGTCGTTCTGACTTTCAAGGACTTCGGAAAGTTCATCTTCAAAGCCGCTGTTTTTCTTCTGCTGCTGAGTTCTCTCATTGGCACCTGTGTCAAGTAACAAAAAGTAGGGAAAGGCAACAGTCCCTCCTGTGTTTCAGAAAGTAGAGGTAGGAAATTTGTTCTGTGTCCTTTATACTTCCTACAGTGGAAAAATCTACCTGGGAGCTGAGAGGAGTGAGACTGGAGAATAAGTGAATCAACTGCAGTAACAAAACCACAATCAAAAACATCATCTGCAGGAAAGAAAATGGTCTCTAAACAGAGAAGCAGGGTTGCCGAGAAAACTAATAATGATGGAGATCTAGAGAATAAGAGGTGCTGAACTGCAGCACACTGAGGCCAACAAAAGACTTAATCACCAGAGTATTGAAGGATAGAAATTGCCTCCTGCCCAAAATGAGAGGGGACAGGACATATTCTGCCTACGCACCTCTGTTGAGGTGACCACTGAGAGCTCCTGTGTCCTCCAGCCTGGTGGTGGGGGCCCCTCTCCCCTGAGTGCTGGGAGGAAGAAGCAGCATTCATTCCTACTGCAGGAGTAGTCTGGGGCTCCAAGGCCCCACACCTTAGCTCTGAGATTATGGAGCCTGCTTGAAAAATATAACACCCTGGAGAGAGGTGTCTGAAGGCAGCTCAAGCTGGAGGTCAGACTGCAGCTGTCCTGGCAACCAGCACTTGCCAGGCAGCCCCATCCCAATGGGATCTGCAAACCAAACAAGCCCTGTCTTACCCAGCTCACGCCCTGTTTCTATGCTTTAATGCAAGGGCAAGAGCCAGTGCTGCCAGCCCAGTTCTCTCTAGCCCAGAACTGAATGATGTGGGCTCTCCAGCCTGAGCAGAACCAGCTGCAGTCAGCACAGAGGACACCAAGATAAACACATTTGCTTTGTCCTTGGTCTGCAAGACTTTTCCACCCCCAATCTCTGTGATCTGTAGATTAGATATCATTTACCCGTGACTAAGTAGTGTGATGGGCTCAGGCCAAGGGAAGAGTGGAGCAAGGTGCATCTCCATGAAACGAGTCCCTTCTCATGGACTCCATGCCGAGTGGCACAGCCTGTCTGATACCTGAGTGCTCCTCCTCAAATCCCTGGTGTGCCTCGGCAGCCACATCCCACCATACTGAAGAGCCCAAGGCTTCTTTCTTCTGGATCACCAGAGCATCCATGGAGTCCATCTGAGGTCACTGACCAGCTGGCCCCTCCATCATTTGAGTAGTGACTAAAATATGGCTTTGGGAGCTGTATAAGACTCTTTCCCAATTCTGACTTACTGAATTTTTCCTCTCCCTTCTCCCTGTTGTATCTGTGGCTTCCTTGCTCTGGAAGCATTCTGGTGGCCCTGCCTTCCAGCCATCTCTGGCAGAACTTGCCACACAGGAGCAGGGCATAGGGATGCCCTAGTCATTGTCTCGCTGGTGGTGCCCAGCTGCCCTGGTTACCCGTGGAGAAGGAGAAGGCCAGGAGGTGCTCTCCCTGCAGCCCTGGGGAGAGCCCTGTTGCAGCCTCAGCCAGACAGAAGGATCTGGACTAGCTCTGAAGTAGCCCTGTCTGGGATCTGCATGTTAGCTCTAGGCAACTGGGCACCTGAGAATATCCTTTTTTCCTCTCAACACCCCTTGGCACAGCTGTATGGTGCTGCTGCTGCTCCCATATTGATCAGTGGTGAGCAGCCTGCACCTCTCCAAACCAAAGAAACTTGCATTTGAGTTAAGGAAACCATCAAAAAATACCTATTAGCTCAAGAACACATTCACTGGGGTCTTTTATGCGCAAGTCTTACTCACTGCTCAGTGGGGCTTCCCTGCTGCCACACCTGGGTTTAGTGCTGGACTCCAGCCGCACAGACAGTGGAGGTTTTCTTGCCTTTCATTCTAGTTTGGGAGCTGGTGATCATTTCTTGAATTAAATTACACTGTTTCGTTTTAGAGTTCTCCTGCCTCAAAATGTCTAGACTACATCACCACCAAGTTACATTGAGAGATATTGAAATCATCAGCTACATATTGGAGTTATTATAAACAAAATCCTGTCCCCACTCACACAATCTCTGCTGAAAATCTTGGACCTTCATTTCCTAGGGCATATTTATATGATCTCAAATTAATATAAAATAAAAAAACATACTCAAAACCAAATGAGCAATAAAACTTTTCAAAGGACTAAACAGAAGAAAACAACCTTCTCTTTAGTTACATTCCCAAAAAAATACACTGGCACTGTACCTTGAGCAGCGATTTCCTGAAGTTCCTTCAATAAATTTTGGTGGCGAAGGATAGAAATAATTCGTTCATCTGCAATAGGGGAGACTTAGTACAGAAAGTAGTTAAAGAAAACCTCCCGACAACCCCAGGAAATGAAAAATAACCCCAAATGCCACTCCTTCTTAATTTTCTCTTTTCTTTCCCTTGGCTTGATTTGCTCTCACATCTCTTAACCATGTGATTAAGATGACGGGAAGGTCCTGTGAAAACCAGGCAGTTTGATGTCCCCCAGCACCCCCGTGGCCACAGTGCCAGCACGAGGCATGGCCTGGGACAAGCAGTGGCACCATCCCTGCTCCTGGGGCCCAGTGCAGCCCAGTGGAAGAGGAAGTTGAGTGTGTCAGGGACCCCTTGACAGGCATCCTGGAGCCAGGGCTCAGCTGGTCAGGGCAGGACCAGCCCCTACTTGCCAGAGTTGCTTTTGCTGATACCCATCATTAAGTCTGAGGCAGTACCTCCTCGGAGAGTTTCTAGGCATTCCTCACTGATCGGCAGGGGGTTTGGCTTAGATAAAGTATCAGAGATGACCTCTACAATGCACTTCATCACCTTGAAAGAGACAAAAATACAAGTTAAACAACTGGGTTTTTGTCTTTTGTTCTTGCTTGTTAGCAAGGCTAAAATACAGCAGATGATGCCACAGATCTTCTTGCTTTTCTGGTCAAGCCAGAACTGAATGTTCAGTTCCTGTTTTCCCTAATGCAGGAACAGAAGGTACCTCCTGCAACTGAGAAGTGAGCAAATTACACGTGACAATGGAAAGAGCTTCTTCCACATGACACAATTCAGCTGAGGGTTGCATGGCTTCAGATCATCCCAGAGTCTGGGCACATCTGGGAGAGTAAAGGGTATCTGGATATATACATAGAAAATCTAAAGTCATCCTCTTTCAAGTCAATATATCTCAACCTGCATCTCATGAAAGGGCTCAGTGGGAGGTTGTAGAGAGCACAAGTGGTGATAGCTGTTCAATAGATGACCTTGACATCTTAAAAGCTCTTCAAACCCTGGGAAAGACACTGTAGTCAGATTGAAGCCAGGCATGGAGGATAAGGTGAGGCAAGTTACTTTCAAACACAGATGAGAAATACTGCTCTCAAAGCCTAGAAAAGGACAAGACACTCTGGAGAAGTGTTTGACCTTGTGCTTTGAGCGTTCAAACCATCTCTTATAGACTGGAAGAGCTCTAAATGACGGCAGGTCATCTGAAAGCAAAGAAGTTCTGACACAACCTCTCAGACAGGATGAATTTTGGGCCCACCCTTTCCAGCAGCCCTTTTCTTTAGTGTAAAACCAGGAGCATTCTTTATCGAAGTTATCACCTGCACTGAGATTGCAGGCATCCTTGCCATGCCAAGACACACCACTGGGAGTCCTAGTGTGGGGTCACGGTAGACCCAAATGGTCACACAGGACAGAAGCATTCACTATGGCCTGGTGCTGATTAGCAGCGTAGAATTAGTAGAATAGCATTAGTAGTGTAGAAATCAGGCTGCTTAGTTCAAAAGGATGACTATTTACAAAGCAATCTGGGAAGAATGGAGGGCTTACAATTGCCTGTGGAAAAAAAGAGAGGCTAAATTGAAAAAATGAATACATGTAAGCCTTGGAGGCAAAAAATTCACTCACTGAACCTCTTTCTCCTGATGTTTTCAGAAGGCAGCCCTGAGAGCCCTGACCTCCCTCACAATGTACCATTCTCAGGAGAGCAGAGCACGGTGGCTGCAGTAGAAATTAAACACAAGTCAGCAGTTTCCAGTCATCCATAATGCTCTTCATTCAAGCCATTTGATATATTCACTGGACAGCTGGAATGGGCAAATTTTCACCCTGTCTAAGGAGAGAATTCTGCTTTTGCAGATCACAGCCATAAAGTGCTGCCCTCCTCTACTCCTTACACAGTTTGAAGGAACTGCCTGTTGGATTAAAAATGCTACAGAAAAGATCTCCAAAAAAAAAAAAAGAAAGAAAGCAGGGGAATTTCCCTGGTATCATTCTTCTATATCACAAGTAATCCATCAATACTGACTTTAGATGACTTTGAATCACTCTATCTTTAAATAGAATAATAACCAGATTCTGATGTTTCCCTCTTGTGTTTCCCAGCCTCTGGACCCATTATTGCAACAGTATTTGATGCAGCTCAGAAATAAAGACTTTCTCAACATGAGAAGTAAGAATCTGATTCAATGAAATATTTAATTCAAGCTTTTTCAAGACTGCCAAGCTGATCTAGGGTCTTTGTCTGAGCACAAAGAAACACATCAGTCACCACAGAAATACATTTGACTCTGTGGAGGAACTCTGTAAGGTAATGAAATGAAGAGTAGAGTCATCCCACAACGCTCCCCTTGTGTTTTTGTTAAGAGGAGGTCTTGCAGAGTGAGACTTCACAAGGTCATGAAATAACAGCCTGCATCAGGAAATGGAGGAGATCCTTTCCAAATGAATGTAATTAACCCAGTGCAGAAACTCATACTGGAATTTTGCCATAGCTATCATCTAAACATGAGCATGTAACTAGATCCTTAAGAGCAGCTCACAATGTCCCTACACAGAAATCTCCAAAGAATTGTGCCCTTAGAAGGACAGACTCCTCCATATTTGAGCTCAGCTATGCTCAGGCCCTTCTAAAATGTTTGGTTGTAAGTGGGAAATAGAGTCCTTCAAGCACAAGGGTGGGCAAACACCAGAGACACTGTAAATGCTTTGGTCTTGTTCAGCTCCCTGTGGAAAGCCCTTGGTGTAAGGAAAGTCTGATAAGCTGTCCAGGAAAGGCCTGCAGGTGCTGACTACCCATTACACAGCCCTGAGCCACCCACAAATGCTGGTGGCACAGAGCATGGGGTGTAGGAAGAGCTGCAGTGCTCGCTGCTGTATTCATGTGATGATATCCCTGCCCAGATTCGTTCCATAAGACGAGGACTTCGTTCCCTGAAATGCTGTGTCTCAGAGGATGGCGAAGGTAGGAAAGCCCTAATGGCTTCTTCCAATCACAGCAAATTCAAAAGAAAGTTGATTTTTGCTCTCAGCTAGAGCCCATATCAGTGTAATACCCAGGGAAGGGAAGGAGTCTTGGGAAAGCGTCCTTCCTTGGTGGAAGCATTTCCATAGACTTGCACCAAGTTCAACAAAAGTGCCATTTTTTACACATAGAATATACTGGGGAATAGACCTCACAAGGAAAATCATATTGTCCCATCAGATTACCACTCCAGCAGGGACCGTTGAAGGGGTAAGTGCCTGTCCTGGGTCCCCTTCTCCAGCAGCACATAGCCTGAGGAAGGCACCCAGTGTATCACAGCTCATGGCTCAGCCCCAGGAAGGGCTAAGCAGGCTAAAAGTCTTAACAAAGAAACCTCTCTCCAGGCCCAGGCACGTCTCACAGGAAGCAGGGAGGCGTTGCTCATGGCACACGTCCTAGAGGTAACCTGCAATGGAGCTGAGATTGGCACCAGTGTGCCCTCCCCTGCTGCTGCCTGGGGAAAAACATTATGTGGCTAGAAGATTCCATTACATGAAACGGTTCAAGAAGTAAAAAGGAAAAAGGCTAGAGTTTCCTTTATGGAAATTAATTTCCAAAGATTTTAATGTGGGCAACCAAAAGATCAGCTCATCTTAAAGATGAGGAAGGGGGGTCAGGGAGTCGTGTCTGAAGTAGATAAACTCAGGCAAACCCCCCTATACAAGCATTTAGGTGCCAAAAGGCTGCTGGGAGTGCAAATGTTTGTGAAGTGCAGCTATAAATGTTGGAGGATGTGACACAGATTCATGCACAGAAGCCCGTAAAGGAGGGCTGGAGAGGTCAGCCAAGTCCTGCACTGCTTGTAGCCATCCAGACAGGCTGAGCAGGAGCTGAGGATGGATTAGCAAGCTGAGAGTACCAGTTGCCTATTTTTCTGGAGCATGCATGTTTAAGTAGCACAGCACACACATACAAAGTCACATGTATACACCCCCAAACACACACAGTTTCTGAATCACATCTCCCCCCACTCTCCCTTGAGTCACCTCCTGCTGGGAGCTTTGAAAAGCTGAAATTAGGAGGACTAGGGAGAGTTATACCCAGCCTCCATCTCCTCCTTAAACAAGCTTGCCTGATCCCTCTGTCACATCCTGAGAGACTTCCTTGGCTGCCCAGAAGTGGATGCACAAAGGGTAAATTCTGTTAGGAAGGGAGCAGAGATGGATTCTGCTCTAGGGATCTCGTGCAAATTCCTGGCACTTTCTACACGGTATTTCAGTGGGAGCGGCCCCTAACCAACCACCTACGTGGAGGTGAAACATAACATCCTTTCTCTTCATTTGACCCTTTCACTACAAGCTCATCCTTACCTTAGTGTCGCCTTTATTCATCTCATTTGTCACAGGAAGGGAGACAGCTGTAAGGTAAGGGGAGGGGAAAAGAAGAGAACATGTTATTTGTCTCATCTGGAAGACAAGCAGAGAAACACTATTCTTCTAGAATGGAAGTGGAGAAGAGGAGCACAGTGCAGCAGCTGAACGTGTGCACCGTGCCCCTCTCGGGAAGGGAAGGCAAGGCAAGGCAAGGCAAGGCAAGGCAAGGCAAGGCAAGGCAAGGCAAGGCAAGGCAAGGCAAGGCAAGGGAATGTGTCCAGTGTGGCAGGGCCCGTGCGGCGCTGGGCAGTGACCTTGCGGCGGCCGCTGTCCGCGGTGCTGGAGGGGCCGGGTTGTCCCTGTCCGCGGTGCTGGAGGCGCGGGGAGCGGGGCCGGCGGGCGCAGCGCTGCCGCGGGCCGGGACTCCCAGGAGCTCGGGGGACACCGACACGTCCCAGCCCCACTTACCTGGCACGGCCAGCAGCAGGACGGCGAGCAGTTCTGGCCGGCTCATGGTGCTGGCGGGATGGAGGGATGGAGAAAGGGGCAGAGGGAGAGAGTGTCGTGGCGTGGGGGCTCCAGGCGAGGTGCCGGGGGGAGACCAGCACGGAGCGTGTGTATCTACGCCAGTGCCCTGGCTGAAGATCCCAGATGGGGCACTGCAGCAACCGGCTCATTTATATATCTCAGCCCTCGGAAATGGCGTCAGGAGGAAGCCGCCTCCTCCTCTGCCCCCTCCCCTCGCACACAAGGCTTCCCATCAGCCTCCATCACTCGTCGGGTGTCGGAGGACACACGGCAGCATCCCCCGACCCCCCCGGCTGCCCATGCTAAGGTGTCAGGCTCTGGTCGCTCCATCTTCTCACACACACAGGCACAGAAGGCTGTGAGGTGTGTTTCCAGGATACCACCTTTCCAGCACCTCACCCGACACTGGCAATCTGCAACAACTCTGAACGTATGTGCCTATAGCCAAACGTGAGGCATCTCATGTGTCCCAGGCAGCATTGCCATCTGTAGATGGTTTTGCCCTCGCAGGGCCCCCTTGTTTTTCACTGACCACGGAAGTCTAGAAGAGGTGCTGAAATTTTTAGATGCCTTTTAAAGACCTCCACAGACAATAAGGGTGCCTGAAAGACTGGTTGAGAGCCAGAGAACTGGTCACCATGAAAAGGGCTTGCCAATGGACATGGTAGGTCCCAGCTGTTCTATGAAATGTTTGTTAGTAGGATATTATTTGGGGTAAAGTTCAAAGGCTGGTGCATCTACTGTCTGCCTATGACTCTACAAGCAAAATTTTAATAGATTGCTACCCTTGTTCAATGCTTTTTAACATTCTTTAGCAGTACCCTACACTCCAAAATTGAAGTAACCAAGATTACCTGGCTGCCAGTTTACATTGACAAGGGAGAGAGAGGAAACAAAAATTTGAATAATTATTTTAGTCACAAGCATTTCCATGCTTTTGAAAAAATGGCTGTCTATTCTTTGGATGGAGCATCTGTCAGGTCAGCCAGCTGGATCCTTTTTTTTTAAGTGACTCCAATGCTTCTTTAGGACTATGCTTCTTTAGGAATAGCAGCTATGATACTCCATTCTATTCCTCAAGCAGTTTCAGAGGTCACAAAATGCAGGGATTTAGACTAGAAAACAAAATTCAGAAAAATGCACCGTCTTTCTTCTCCACCCTGCCTCACTCTGCTTACTGGGGAGTCCTGCACCCAAGGAATTAGAGAGAATCTAAGAGGTCATCACTTGTCATCTTGTCTAAGATGACAAGAACTTTTCTGTGAGACTAAGCAGTACAGACTGCACCATTGTTTTCCCTTTCTCTTTCCAGGTCCACATGAAAATGTGTTCCCAAATGTCCTCTAATATCTGTCTGATTTAAATGCATGCTTCAAAAGGCACATTTGGATTGTAAAAGGCCATTAATACAAAATCAAAGCTTCTCATGTCCGTTGCATTTTCTAGTTAAATGCAGAGAAAATATGGAAATAAATTGATCTTCTGAACAGTGCTTTGTGGGTGGCAGTGATGGATGGTTAAATGTTCATAAATCTATGAAATGAACAACCATGGCAGCTCTTGTTCCATGGGGAACCTCCAGGAAGAAGAGATATCCTTTCATTTTGGTTGTTGTGTTGCTTAGTTTTGGGGGTTTTTTTTTCCGTTTTTCTTTTTTCCTCTTTTTTTCAGGGGGTGTGTGTGTGTTGTTGAATTATTTACTGGGGAGGAGGGATTGGGCCATATACAATGGCCTTTCCCTCATTCAGGATACACCAGATCATTTAAGTCTCTGAGTCTGAAATACTGAGCACTATTAAGCTTGTTAATTCCTATGTATTCCTAAGTGAAAAACAGATTGATCTGCTTATCAGGCTATGTTTTCCTAGTCAATATTTACTTGTCCTTACATATAAATGCTGATCTTATTAGGGCAATAAATTATCTCAGTTCTAATCCAGTTTCGTACATGAAGCCCTTTTCTTCCCTGAGGCCTCTTTTTGAGAAATTTTGCAGGATATGTAGTGCCCATAACTACTTTTTTTTCTTCTCTTTCTCAAGGTGTGGTCTTGCAGCCATTAAGTTCATTGGAAAGGAGAAACTAAATGCTTTCCAGGTATGGCATGCATCTCGCACTGTAATACCATGTGATGGATGATGAATTTTTCTATTTCTTGCCACAGAAAAATGGACATGAAGCTGTTAATGCAGTATTCAGTACTTCTGCTATTGGAATTTGTCTCAGTACTTTGCTATTGGAATTAGGAACAGCTATATTAGGAACTGTCACAGTAAAGCATGTCAGGGAAAGATTTATGTCAAAAGAGCAAAAGTGATCAAATAAAAAAGTGGAAGATATTGTGCCACTCAGAGAAAGGCAACGCCTGAAGCAGACTCCAAGGGAAGAGCAGTTAGTGTTTTAAAGTAGTTAGTGTTTTAGTGTAGGGAAAACAGGAGTAGATCTTCAGTGAGTTGCAAAGTAATGCAGATGGACATTTCTGACCACTTCCAGCTTTATAAAAAAAGCCATAGATGTCTATAGAGAACAATTCCTTTTTTCCTTATAGCTGCACAATTTCTTGTGCATGAAGTGTGAGACTATGGAAAGCCATAGACCATTACCTGCCTGCAGTCACTAAGGTAACATGTGCAGATGGACAAAGAGATATTGCCTTCACAGCCTAAAAGTGATTTGAGAAGATGGCAGTGTCTGGATGGATGGAAGCAGATACCCAGCACTGTTTCATTATCCATGCTCTGAGCTGAGAGAACAAGAAGGTCAGCCCAAAAGCCATACTGATATATGATCTTTCTGTGCATAAGGTCATTTGAGTGAGAGATTATGTGGCTTAAGTGCTATTCTCAAGAGTAAAATATATTTTTACTTTATTTCAGAATTCAGGAAATAAAACCAAAGGATCTTGTGTTTGTCTGTGAGTTACTTTGAGAGCTTTGCTCCCTAATTTTTTGGCTGAAACTGGGTTAAGAATTCACTCCTCTTCACTTGTTTGAAACCCTGACACTGCATTTCAGATGGCTGTGATTTTACAGATCCGGGTACTGAGGCACATAAAGAGGGAAAGTGTCATTTTCATGAAGATATCAAAAAGGTTTGAAGCCAAGGCACAGCTAAAACCACACCCTAAGCAAAAATACACTAAGCAAAAAATAGGCAACGATTACCTTCTTGTATGTGAAATCAATTGATAACTGTTTGACTGAAAAACTTCAATGTAAGCTCATTGCCAAATTACTAGCAAAGCC
The DNA here is from genome assembly GCA_013396875.1 of Vireo altiloquus. Taxonomy (NCBI): domain Eukaryota; kingdom Metazoa; phylum Chordata; class Aves; order Passeriformes; family Vireonidae; genus Vireo; species Vireo altiloquus. The sequence goes on from VZRF01004288.1 coordinate 94,590, forward strand.
TACTAAAACCCCCACATCACACCTTTTCTTCTTTCCCACCTTAGTCAGTCACACTCGCCTCTCAGTTCCTTCATACAAGCCTTGCTTGTCTGCTTGTAAATAGAAATAAGCTTCAAAGCTCAGACTGCTGCTGTGAATACTCAGCTGTGCTGCTCAAAGGCAGTCCTCTCTTCTTTTTCAGGTCAGAGGCAAAATGGTGTTGACTCGCTTTGATTTTCTTAGTCTAGACTGTCCTTGCACCAACCTGAGATTAATTTATTTTCCTGCTGGAAGGTTTACTTATACCCCGTAAAAAAGCCCATCATTGTGCCAAACCTGACAGCAGCTAGCTCTGCCTATGCATTTTCATCCTTGCCTGGCACACACAGATCTCACTGGGGCAGATGGAGTATGTTCCCTGTTGGAAGAAGAGACTTCTTTGTAGGGATCACAGAGTACCATCTGGACACCCCTGCAAATAGCTTGGATCTCAACATAATTGTTCTAAATGTTTTTCAAACACCAATTTGGAAAATGTCATACACTTCCAATGCCATGGTCAGTTCACCTGGCACTCACAGAAAACCCTTGTTGATTCCCATGAGCCCCACTGAATCTGCAACAAAAGATGTGGAGACAGAGGTTCTTCCTGAACAGTGATCTCAAACAGCCTCCTCTGGAAATTACTGATTGTTCCTATGGCTGTGGTTTTATTTGACTTGTGACAGCAAAGTTTATATGATGCTGATGTACTTATTCAGCAAAATAAAACAATTCTATAAGTTCTAGACTGGTCTTAAGTTCATGAGAACAAAATTGATACTGTTTACTTAGCTCTAAAACTAGACACAGGCAATTCTATTGACTGACCTGCAGACATTAATAGGGTTCATGAGAATTAAGGGAAAAAAATAGTAACAATGGTGACTAAGGTCTATGGGCCAGCACTCCTGTCCTGGGAGGTCCATAAGCCCACCAGATGGCCTCTACTCTGCCAGCAGCTCACAGCCAGCACATGAATTCTCAGTCAGCATCAGCATCAGCCCAGATTCTGAACATTAAGTGACTGCCTGGTATATTTTGTAGAGATCCCTGTTATTCCTCTTCCTTTATATACCCAATCTGTCTGCCCATTCCAGGCCAGTTGCTCAATGAAAACCAGGTGAGCCACAGGGGTACCTGGATCTCCTGGGTTGCCCATAAGGCCAGAGTTCAAACACTGGGAGCATAGTAAGAGGGTTTTTTTGAGATGCAAGTTAGGTGCACTTGTGCTAACTTTTCCAATTAATGGAGATTAAATTACAAAATCCCTAATTAAAAAGCAATTATAATTAGAACCTTTCTTCTTTCCCCCTAAGGGCAAGGTTTAGAATCATGAAACACATAAACAATTTCCATTCTGGTTGCTTTCTTTGATCTCCCTTTGCTCACACTGGAAACAATGCACTTAAAGAGATGAAAAGACAACTGAACACAGAGCCTGCTTCCCTGCCACTCTTGCAGAAGGATAAAGGAAAGGTGTGAGGACTCATGCATGTACTCCCAGCACATCTCTGTCCCCAAAAGCCAGACTTAAGGACTTTCAGGGCACTGCTGTCCCCACAAGATTATTATTTTTCAAACAGTGGCAATAGCACATCCCTGGACCCATCTGCCTGGAAGTATGGAGCACAGGGACACATCAGTTGCTATTTTGCGTTGCAGCAGGGAACTGGAGACCCTGGGCCATCCTCCAGAGGTAGGGACAAGGGCTGGGGTGGGACTAGGGCCTCTTCCTGCCTGTGTGCCGGCCTGAATCCCAGCTTCCAAGCCTCCCAAAAACTGGGCACTGGCCGTGATATTTATGTCACAGTACTCTAGAATTATTTAGTGTTAAATAGAAGTAGCTAGTTTGATTGTCCCTCTGAGAGTCTCTCCTCAAATTTGGTACCTTCCTCAGCCTTATGACATTAAATTTTGCTTAAACACAGCAAAAATATCTCATCCATTATTTTTAAATGACCTCTTATTCTATTCCAAAAGCTGGGAAAGACAAAAACTCTTTCTCTTCCCTAGTCCAGTGAGGCTTTCATGATATTTACATTTCTCTCTTACTCATGTCCTTTCCAAGGGAAACAATCTCAGTCATCTGGTTCTCATGAGACTCCTTTAAACTTGGCTACTAGCCAGCAAGTCCCACAGGTTAATTACCTGTAGCATATAATTACCTATAACATAATGCAAAGAAATCATGGGGTATCCTGCTCTCACTAGAATATTTTTAGTCTTTACTTAGTGACCCAGAAACTTTCTGGGGATACCTAAAAACCTGGTTTTCATTTTAGGAATGGCCATACTTAGATGTCTCAGGAGTCAGTATCCTTGAAGAGCCATTATTCCCTCACATAAAAGACATGATGGAGAGGACAGGGAGGATTTCTGGAGGGTTTAGACATGCTCCAGCAGTAAGCCAGTAGCAAAGAACTGCCTCAGCATGTATCAGGGAAATTACTCAGTCTGGATAAGGCAAAGAAAAAAATTCTCACTCTGTTGGTCTCAGCATCTTAGTCCCTTCTCTCCATCCACTCACCCTGGTTTGGGTCAGGCTGTTCTCTGCACAGCCTGCGCAGAACTTTGGGCAGCCTGTGCAGTGCAGATGGCTCCTACCTCAGATGTTCTGTTGATAAGGCAGGTTTTGAACATCAAATTGCATGTTAATGCTAGTTAATGAATGTTCTCTTTACAGGCACAGCAAGCCTTTTTCTTCTATACTAAGCAAGGAACAGGAGGAAGTAGCCTTTCAGGTATTAAATTGCTTGAGAGCATCAACACAGAGCAGCTTGAGGAACAGCCTCAGAATCTTAAATTACTGTTACTGAGCTTTTTTTCAGCCTGCAGGAGCTCAGGTTTCTTACCTGACCAATGCTTTTTCTTCACATGACAGTAGGGTTTTCAGTGCCTGTCCTTGGGGAGCAGCCATTACCTTCCACAGGGCAAGGGGACAGCAGCACGAGGCACCTTCAGATGCAGCAAACTGAGCCCACCTCATCCATATGCTCTGTGGAAAAATAGTCCAGATAGATTCCTCCACATTGCAGGATGAGCCCAAAGAAAATTTGGGGGATCCTGAAGGAGTCCTGCAGCTCCCAGTTTGCTCTCTTTGGATGAAAGGGTTTGGGCCCCTGACCGCCACTGACCTTGCAGAGATCTCCACTCCATTTGTACTCAGCTGAGTTCAGACTCAGTCTCTGCTACCAAGTACTTGGGAGAATGTTTTGGGACAAACCACATTTTCTGCTTTGCTGTGTTAAAAATCCCAAAACCAACAGGAAAAAATCCAGACCATGTTTCTCTTTCTGGTTTTTTAAGAGTTTTTACGGAAACATCATCTACTGTCTCTCAACAGCTTTTTGTTTGATGGAGGCAGCTAGATAACTAGAAACACGGTGAAATCCTTGTGAAATCCACGTGATCCATGCCATGTAGGAGGCAACTGTTGTGGTGTGTAGTCCCAAAGGAGCAGAAATGGAAGGGTTTTCCCCAGGCAGAGAAGATAAATGGGTACTGTGTTCACTTTGTGTTTAAAGCTGCAGTGAGTATGTGACTTTCTGTACTAAGGGGAACGTTGCAGCTGCTTGACAGATTCACTTAGTGAGAAACTGGAAGACTAAGGAGAAAAGGTGTTATTTGCATTTCTAAGCAAGTTGTTCATTGAGAGCCTAAACCAAAACATAGATCAGTACGAAGACTGTTACTCTTTCCAATGGGTTTTGGGTTCAATTCTAGAACTGGCTTTCTTCCCTGAGGTTGGGATGCATTTCCCAGGGGCAAGGATATAGTTTAAGTGTATTTATGCAAGGAGTAAAGGTAATAGTGAGGGTAACAGTTACAAGAGAGAAGAACAGCTGCTCAGAGAAAGTCTAAAAAAAAAAAAAAAGACATCAGTCAGTGTTGTCCATCAACAGAAGTAAAAACAGGAAATCAATTTGAATTCTGCATGTACAGAGGGACAAGTCTGTCCTGGTCCTGCTGGCCACACTATAGCTGACACAGGCCAGGATGCCATTGGCCTTCTTGGTCACCTGGGCACAGCTGGCTCATGTTCAGCTGCTGTCAAATGGCACCCCCAGGTCCTTTTCTGCTGGGCAGCTTTCCAAGCACTCTGCCCCCAGCCTGTCATGCTGTGGGATTGTTGTGACTCCAGTGCAGGAGTGACTCTCCCGTTTCCTACACTGGCTTTGCATCACCTCTGTCCTTAGCAGCTTAAGTGCAGCCTTAACTTCTGGCTTGTGCAAGGACAGAGAGAGCCATGTGTTGGCGCTGTTATCAGCTCCTGCAAGAGATGACCTCTTAAGGTAAGTACTTCTGTCCCTCCCTGCAAGGATGTGTGAGTTCCACGGCTTCCAGAAACTGCCTGCTCCTTTTTAACTTGATTTACTTGGTGCCAGGTCGTACAGAGGTTCCCTGTGTTCTTAGAGGTCCAGTAATGCGGTTCTCACTTGCTTTGAATTTCTTGTGAAATGTGGAGAAACGGGTGCAAGCCTAACAATGAAACAAGTGTCCCAAATAATTTCTGTTGAAACTCTCTGCAGGATCAGTGCGTCAGAGAGCAATGTAGCTACCTCCTTGGAAGTTGACTAGCAATATATTTTACATGGGTTTTGATGATCATACAAATTATCAACATCTATTTTGACTGTGTGTTTAATAAATGAAAGCAGAAATTAAATGAGATTTTTTTTGTCAAACTTTTTTCTTTTTATATAAGGATGAATTTTTCAGACCCCTTGAACTGAAAAGAACTTTGGTTCATTGAAATATTTTGCAGAAACACTTTTCCATATTTTGATCAGCCCTAGTTATTACTGTGCTGAAGCCCATCTCTACCACCATCAACTGGTATGTTTATAGCCATCTGGATCACAGGATACTCATGTTTTTAAAATGATTATTGGATCTATTTATGTTTTATTAACCCTTTATAAACAGCAGGTACACACTGTACAATAGCCACAAAGAGAATTGGGAGTTCAGTCCTGACCTTTTGTTCACACACTCCTGGGTATCACAATCACTCCAGTTTTACTGCATTTTATTTTAATATTTTACATGCAATTGCTTCAAAACATCAACCATCTGCGGTTTATTCCTTGAGTTAGGCAAAGGAATGAATTTTTCATATTCTGAGAGCAGCTTCATTAATTGGAAGAGGTGGGTAAGCAGAAGGGCCTATTGGAAATCCACACTGTGATGAGAGATCCAAGCACAGAACTCCCTCCTGTGCTGCACCAAAGGTGCTCTCAGGAAGAGCAGCAGCCTTGGTTGCCCCTGCAGAGGGCCTCCAGAACAGCACAATTACAGCAGCTGCTTGTGTTCTGTGGTTAAAGAAAGCTCCCTGGAGATAACATATTGCTGTTTGATTGGAAGAGTACTCAATTGTCTAACAAAGCTGTTATCCTCTATTTAGCCAGAGATTACAAAAGGAAATCTTTTTGTATCACTCCCATGTTAAAAAAAAAAAAAGCGCCTGATTAAAGAAGTCAGACCCTCAGGGGTACAATAAAACCACCAAAAAACAAGGAAATTATGGCAGTAAGTAAAAGTGAGCTGAAGATTTGGCTCAGCTATTCCATCTGCTCTGTTTACTCAGCCCAGAGATGGACACCTGCCCTGTGCCTCACTTTGCCCATACACCAAGAGAAGGTTCTTCCCCATTTTTGAGGGGTATTGCTATTTCCATTTCCATCTTTCATATTAGAAGTAACCCTTTAGCACCAGAAATGACCTTGGAATATGTTGACTAATACTGTGAAGATCAACAGGTGGATAATGAAAAGCTTATTGTCATATTTAATCTCCTTTTTTGTTAAACCATAACCCTCACATACACTCCTGGTTTCAGTGGGATTCACATGGGCTTTGGAATGACCCAGGGGCAGGCTCTCTCCTTCAGCAGGAACAATGGGCTTTGGTTTTCTTTTGTTTTAATTGGTGCTTCTGCCAGAAAACACAGAGCTCCTCCATACTGCTGGGGTGACCTTGCATACTGTTTCTTTTCCTGTCATCATCCTGGATGGCACCACTGTTTTTCTTGTATGGATTAGTTTGAAATGTTTCTTTGGATCATTAGGGCCGAATGATGAGTTTGTACTCATGGGAAAGTTTGTTTTGCAGTGACTGAATGCTTGCAGCCAATGGTCCCTGCTACAGTGATAAATTGATCCTTTAAATAAACAACTTCCCAAGACAGGCATTCATCCAGCAGCAAAGCCTCCATTTTACTGGCAGGAACTAAGTTTTAGGAAGTATTTTTTACCATCCCAATATCAGTCACACTGCCATTGTCTTAATTTTACTCCTCCAATATAGGATAATATTTTAATTTTGAATAAGAAATGAGAGGGCACAGTGTTTTATAGGAGAGGTCTATTGAAGTGCAATAGGAAGGACAGGCTGGTGGTTATCCTCAGCACTATGGGATGTTGTGTGATACCCAGGGATCATGCTGGTCAGGAACTGTCATACACACACAGAGATGCTGGACAAGACCTTTCAAACCTCTCTGTTTCTTCCAACAATGCCTATTATCTGTGTTTTCTTTTCCCCTCTCAAGAATATCCTGCCTGATATTTTATTTGCCTTCTCCCTCCTATCCCTCCAATTTTCTTTAAAACCCCTAGCCCTGTTTTTTAATTCCAAAGAGCTCAGTTGCATCCTGCACTTTCTCTGAACACGATGTCCTCACATCATCCCAACCAACACCAGACAATTCTGATCTGCTTTAACGTGCAGCTGGGGATGCTGTGCTTTGCAGGCCTGCCTGCCATAGGCATCATCTCTAACCTACAGAACGGTGGCTGCCAAGACCAAGTATAGCTCATCCAAGCCTTTACTGGAGGTTTGCAGTCTAAAGGGCAACCTGGATCAGGACTTTTGGGCTGCAGATTTATCACCCTCTCCAGGAGATTCCACTGCCAGTCTGCCATCCCTTCTGCTGAATATCCACGTTTTTCTGTGGTGCTTTGGCTAAAAAAAGAGATGTTTCAATAGCAGTCTCAGCACAGATCTTCATTTTCTGCTTAGAATTTCATTCCCTCTTGTCTTCCTGCTAGGCTGCACCAAGGCCAGATTCCCTTCTACAAGCACAGAACAGAGCTTCCTAGTGCCAGCCCTTATTTCATGAGGATTTCACACTGGAAAGTTTGCTCACAAGATCCCAGACATTCTCCATCTCCAGCACTCTGCGTGAGACTTAACTTATTTTATGGAATGAGATCTGCATTTGCCTCTGGTTACATTGTTTGAGCTGCAGATGGTAAAGATACCTAGAAGTCAGTCTGTTAACCTAATTCTATGGTCTTTGAAACAGCTGCCAGAAACACCTGGGCAGCAGTGTTCCTCAAGACAAATATTCTCCCTTCCTAGTGATAGTCCAGGGAAAGACCTGCTTGACTCACCTCCCTGCTTCCAGAAAATTGCCTTCTATTTTCTAGCGAATCATACAACTCATTTTTCCTTTCCAGGAGTCACCCAGACTCTGCCACTGTTCACCTGCCAGCCAGCAGCTCCCACAATTACTGCCAGCAGCCAGCCGAGGTGGCAGCAGCACCTGGCAGCAAACAGGTGCAGAGGGAAGTCAGGCAACTCATTGCACAGTTTGGCTCAAAGTAGCACTAACAAAGGTAGCAATGAGTTAGGTAATGCATGAGGAGCTCGGGGAAATGTTTCTGGCCATCACAAAAGCTTGGGGACCTGGTTTCCAGCTTTGCTCTTCCCTTCTCACATGACTGCTGCAACACATTTAACCATGCAGTGCCTCAGTTTACTCTTTGGACAAAATCCTCTTTGTAGAGGGACCTAGGAAGGAAGGACCCAAGAAAGCACTGGTCATTCATTTTCTAATTTTTTTCCATTTCAAATGGGATTCTTATCCTGTCTTTTTGGTCAAGAAATAAAGTGAACACATAAAGAATTTTAGTGGCAATTTTGGTATACCAAATGTTTCAGCGAGATGTCATTTCAATCCTGCAGGCTTGGCTCAACAGCTTTTTGAGCTAAGAAGAGATTTTCCCACTTGCAGTCAGCAGGATCCAGCTCCCATGGAGGAGAAAGAAGAAAACCTAAACTTTTAACTAGCTGTACATTATCTCTTGCTGCTTCTTGTGCAGCCTGATTAATCTAACTATGAGCTCTGCATTCCAGCAAGCACTTCCATCACATTTCCACAGGACTCATGAAGCAGAAAACTGCACATCCCTGGCAGGATTCCACGGCTGCAATGAGTAAGCACAGCACCCCTGAGGTGGAGGGAACTTTGCCAGTGGGCTGCAGGTGAGGATTCACCCTTCTGGATTTTGAGGCTTGAGGACAGAGTTGTCTGGGAGGGGAGTGCAGAGCACTTTGATACGTATCATCTCTGACACCACAGTCAGCCATCTGTTCTGAGTTTATTAAAAGTGATGTACTCTACTGGGAGGATCAGGAAGCATCTGCTGGTGCATTTACATTCAAATCCTCACAGCAATCCCATCCGTCCTCCTTTTTTAATTAATCAAACCCACTTTTTGGTGAAGGCACACAGATAAAGGCTTCCTCTGTAAATGGGAGCACATATTATGCTAATACCATTAAATAGCTAATACACAGAAAAACAATTAAGTGCAAGTAGCAACATCTCTCTCAGGATTTAAGAAAGCTGTTCTGACAGAGATCATTCCTGTTTAAAGGATCACCATCTAAACCTGGCTTATGCGGCAGTGCAGTTTTGCTGCTGCAGAATTGCTAATCAGCTGCTTGGGACAAGAGTGAACCCTGAGGGAATGAACTGAAGCACACACTCCTTGTGACCCCCTATGCAAGGGCTGGAGCATGCTGAAGGACACAAGACCCCCCCCCAGCAGTGTAGTGACCCACAGAGTTTGGAGACAGATGCCACAGGGCAGGTGTAAATCCTGTCTGGGTGAAGGGACAGCAATGGGATGCTCTACCCACCTGGTAGCACCGCTTTGCATTAGCACAGCTTCTTTGAAAAGGTGAAGAGTTGCAGATGTTTCTCATCACGACCAGATTGTCTGGAGGGTGAGGAAGAAAAAGGTGGTGGCAAGGCTGTTGGTCTTGCTAACAGAGAGTTAGCCCTGCTTGCCACTGGGAGCCTGTGCCACCATTCCTGCACTGGTTACCCCTATGGTATTGGTAAGTGCATTGTGCTGCATGGGGCTGGCTCTCTGGGTTTCCCCATGGGTTCAAAGCTGGGCTGCAGTGGCAAGCTTTGCCTCCCAGGGTGCCACTGGCCAGGGTACAACAGGATTTATTCAAAGGGTTGGAATCCCTGCAGCAGATCATGTCTAGCTCTGGGTACAAAAACCTTTCCTAGAAGTGTCAGGATCTCAACATCTTTCTCTTGAGAGGGGCAGCTCCTGTGTGTGGGGAAAGGTGTCTGAATGAAAAGCAGTGGGAGCTGTTGACAGAGGTTGCCATGAGACAAGACCATAGTAGTCCCCAAGCCAGGGTGGTTGGTCTCTAGGGACAGTCAGCATCCCCTTCCAACCAGACAGAAGGAAGAAATTGAAAGTTTGTCCATTGTCCTCATCTGTGCCCAAGGACCATACCTGACTTACACATAGAGTGGTGGAAAGGTTCTTCCAAAGCAGGTCTGAGACTATGGGGGCACAAAATACCACTGTAACCAGGCCCTCCACGTGAGTGAGGGGGTTTTGCTGTGCAGAGGGGAGGATCAACCTTCCCCACTACCCTACAGAAGAGATCAATAAATGTCAATGGCAGCAACAAAGGCACTGAAAAAGTGAGGACACTCGATGGTGAGAAGCCTTGGGGCTGTGGGTTTGAATTAGTGCTCATCATATAATCTCATCTATCACTTATATGGAGCATAAGGGGCAGAGAGGATTTCTGTGTGCTTGGAAACTATGTCCATGTCTCTCTGTGCAGCTATTATTAATAGACAGCTGATACACGAGTTAAATAGAAGTCTACTTCTCAGCATGCTGTTCCGTGTCTTCTTACTTTGGATGTATCTTCAAGGCCTTTTTTAAACACAGCTAGTTATTTTCCAAATCCTCTCTTACAGTTACAAAAAATAACATTGGCTGAAACAACTAGAAAATGGAAAGTGCAGTTGATCCTACCCTTCCCCAAATGCGTGGCTTCTGGCAGGCCCAGCTTTTGTCACGAAACACCTGGTCCCGTGGCGAAGCCCTTCTCCCAGGTCAGAGGCAGAAAGTTCACAATCCTGGCCCTTGTCTTCCATTAGCAAACAAGGGAGTTGCAGATGCTGCGAGACCTTAGGAAGGCATATCTTGCTTTTTACCATTTGTTATTGATGTTAAGTGGTTTTTAACTTATATTCTTTAATTGCAAACATTGTTGATGAATTTGCAAGGCTGCAGCTCAGCTACTGGGCAAACTGCATTTGGGCTTGTTGGCCTCATAGTAACTGTGGAGCAAATAAATATGTGCATGAAGGGCTATTTAGCAATTGCAGGGCTGGTAATGGAATTAGTGACAAGACAGAGTGATTTAAAGAGCATTGGGTCTCATTAGGCTCAGATCAGACAGCAAGAGATGTGCTGATAAGGACAACTGTCATGTGCTTTCCTCAGTGCCTCTCCAGAAAGGACTTGCTCCCAGTAGCACATTTTGAGTGAACAAATTGTTCTGTGAGTAGCAGAGTTAACAAAACCTGGCTTCTTCTAGTCCCCTCAGCCCCAGCACATGGTCTTGACTCCAAAGTCTCTGTCACTAACTATGTGAGTTGTGCAAGTGCTGCTACAGCATCTGCCACCGCTCAGGCCTGTGCGCTGTGAGAGTCAGCCCTCCGTGGGCACCGGCTGCTGGCTTGTGCCACTAAAGGAGCTGAGAAACATACTGGCTGACACCTGGCTGCTGGAGATCTTCCCAAAGGAGTTTTCAAAAGTTGTTTTTGTGGGAGTCATGTTTTCAGTCCTGAACTGAAGCCTCTGATGGAGTAAAACTTGCTGGTTTTCACCTTAGCCTTGCCTCATAGGTGAAGCAAGGCACAGAGCTTTTCTCTGTATGACCCCACTGCAAACTGAATCCTAGGCAGTGCTTTCAATTGGAGCTGTCAGAGTCAGTCAAACACTCCCCAGGGAACTCCCTCTTGGCAGGTCTAAGCAGTATTTCCTTAGAGGTAAGAAGCTCATAGCATCAGAAAGCCCACTGTGTCTGCTGTTGTCCTACATTCATTACCAAGAGTCCTTGTCTCATCTGTAATTAATTTCTTGTAACCAACTACTTCTTCCTTTATTAAATAAACACACGTTTAGTCAGCATAATATATTTGAGTTTATCCAGGAATACATACTTGAAGTCATTTATGTGTCAAAATATGGGAGAAAAGATGGACTGCTTTTAAACCAAAGGGATTTAGCTTTTGAATTTCTTTGTAAATTGGGCAAAGGATGTAATTACATAATAGTTGTACTAAGCAAAAGAACTACAGGGTTAAATCCTTTGTTCGGAAGAGGCTTCACTCTCTCCATGCAGTTGTCAGGATGTCTCCCTGAGGATTCTCCATGTGTTGATTGCCATCATAAGGAGGCCTGTGTGGGCTGAAGGGGGCACTCACATAAGACTGTTGCAGTTACTTCAGCTGGACTTTCCACAGGATGCAATACCTAAGGACCAAAAACTTAACAATTCCCTGAAACAAGGGAGTTTTATAATTAGAACAGAATTCCCAAAGAAATATCCCACCACTTGAGTCTTGAGGAATGTGATTTTCCTCTCATGGGGCTCAGCCCTGGTACTTGGGTTTTGCTGACCCAGTTGTGGAGGTCTTGACTGCAGAGATTGTGATGAAGGAAGGCTAAGATCATGCTCTCCTGGTAATTTAAAAGCAACTGCAAAACCACAGTGGCATTAGACATTATTAGGAAAAACAGCTGCTTTCTGCAGCCCCTCTATTCTCCCCCAGCATATATCTTCAGCTGATGGCAAGTGACACATTCCTAGTATTACCTTCTCTTTATGCTCTTCTCTATATCAATATCTGTATTTTGCTGTCCCTGGGTTTACTCAGTACCTTTTTGTCCATTCTGGTCCTGTCTGCCTCTGCCAGCTCCCATGGCAGCAAGCTCAGAAGCTCACACCTGCTGCAGAGAACCTCCTTACTGACTTTAATGCAGTCTCCCAATGGTTACCTAGAGATCCTGACTTCTTGTGACACAGGATTTGGGGAGCATCGGCTCTGCTTTCTCACTATCCTTTACCTTCATGATTTTGTGAATACCACTCATATCCCCCCATAACCTTGTTTTGTCTAAAATGAAGTGTCCCAGCCTTTGTGTTTTCTCCTCTCAGATGCTCTCTCCCACTGATGGTTTCAGGTGCTTGTCATGGTTCAGGTTATTTTTCCCCCTAGCTGCATCACCTGTTTTATCTTCAGCGAAACTCATCTGCCAACCTTTTCTCCACTCACCAGCTCAGTGAGATCCCTCTGAAGCTCCCTGCCATTGGCAAGACATTTGACCAGCTACTCAAAACAGCCCAGTTATCACCTGCAAACCTGGCTGTTTCACCTTCTGTCACATGCACCTTCTTTGGCATCTTGTTTCAGCCCTTCCTCATAATGGTTTTAACAAAGCTTTTGCAGCTGCTTGCAATTCATCTCTGAAGATGCAGACAAAACAAAAACCAGTAAAGGAAGGAAAGCAGCCCCTGATGAGTCCTGCCCTGCAGGGACTTTGCCCCCTTGTCCATGAAGTGGGGAGCAATGACTGAGAGTTGATGATCCCTTCAGGTGACTTCCAGCCTGTCTCTGTTTCCAGAGACTCCTGAGATAATGAGAGAAGAAGAAAAATCCATGTTGCAAGAGCAAACCCTACCTGTATTTGAGGGGGTAGTTGAAGTGTCTGCCTGTGGATGATGCTGAGGCCTGTTCGGTATTTCCTGGGCAGCTGCTTTTGGTTTTTCCCCCTCATGAAACAAACTCTTGTGGAAAAAGGCAGGAGAAATGTCTTCAGCATCCAGTGATTATTGAACTTGTATCTTTGATTAAAAAATAGAAAAATTGAATTTCTTGCAAACAAACCACGGCTGCTGAAGCTGAAACCTTCCTTCAAAGGCTGCAAAAAGGTTAAGTGCTGCAGAATTAAAAAATATGGGTTTTTATGTTACAGGAACATTCTTGTATTATTGGGGAGCTCAAAGCTGAGAGCTGATGCCTGCTTCACCTTTCATTTAATGACCCGAATAATTAGCAGAATAATCTTTTTAGAAATGCTCCAGTAGCAGTGCCCTCATTTTTGGATAAACAACCTCCTGGAGGGGGAAAAAGCTGGTGGTAATAAACAACTGGTTGAGGGAGCAGCAAGAGCAGTCATTAAGCTGGGAGAACATTCATCAGCACATTCAAGGAATCCAACAAGTCAGAGCTGTTTCACAGGACAGGCGAAACAAGGAAAATTATTTATTAGGAGAGTGAACAGAGATCATTACACTCTGAAGCCTGGTGTTAACATCCACTGTGGTTTCAGTGTTGCAAACCACAAAATAATCGTTTTCTCTTGACAGTCATTTACTATTAAATCCTGGGTACCTTCTTCTCCTTCCAGGTGTTAGCCTCCTTTTGGGAATTTATCGAGGACAATGGCAGAGCACTCTAGCCACGGGCATACCTGTGCCCTCTTCCTCACACCCATCACCTTTCTTCCCTCTCATTTCAGTGTCAATTATTACCCTTCCAAAAGAATTTGTTTCAGGACTGAAAACTAAAAAGAAACCCTGGTGTACTGGACAGGACTAAGGTTAATATGTCTCTGAAAATTATTTCTAATATAATAATTCTTCAAACTCTGTCTGAAAGAAAATGGTGAAAGCAGTACCATGTTATTGCCACTTGAGACTGAGAGCATATTGGATTTTTTACTGCCTATGCACCTTTGGTGTGTGAACAAATTTTGAGAAAATACCACAAGGTACAGCTGTGAGGATCAGAGGAAGGTGGAAGATTCACTGTAAGTTCACTGAGATCTCTTGTATTGACACTGTCATGGTTTCAGGTACACATCACCCAGCTTCTCTCCGATTTTAACAAGACTGACTCCCAGAAGCATCAGGCTGAAGGGATCTTTTACAGACCCTTTGTCACGATCCGCAAGTACAAGTGGGGGTCGTGATAGGTTCTTTGATCTCAAGAGTGCAAAAGATACACGGGAAAACAGTATTAATCAAAGCAATAATGCACTTTTATTGTGCCAACATCAGCTTTATGCGATAGAGGGGAGAGAGAGAGAAAAAAAGGATAGTGAGGAGAAAAAGGGGGGAGGGAATATAGCTACCAACGAAGAGACGAGAACCCTTGTGGTCCAACCAATAGGTCCGTCTTCTTCCGTGGGGGGATCCCAGAGAGGACTTCTTCAAAAAGTCCCTTTATAGTCCTTTCTGAAGCGAGAGGCAGCTGGCCAAAAGGTGGGGAAATCCACTGCCATTGTTGTGAGGAGCCCGTACAGGACAGGTGTACAGGACAGATAACGAGGTACAGGACAGGTGTACTGGACAGATCAGTCCTCTTTGCTTCAGCGCAGTCCTGCTCTGCCTTGGCAGCCAGCACAAACGCAGTCCACGACGACCTGCACTAATTTCTTTAGGAATGCACACCAGTTCTCAGTGAGGCACACCTTGCAGGCAACACTTTGGCAGGCATCCCACCTCAGCCAGGCCAGCACTTCAGTCAGGGTCTGCTGGGGATCTTCAAAGGGTCTTGCGACGATCCTGAGGCAGATGAAGGGATCTTCGGACCGTCTCTTACACCCTTTAACTGTCTGGGCCTTCAGGATGGGTTAAGTAATGTGAGTCCTTCCAGCCTTGATAGCCATGTGGCTGATGGACACATGAAGTCTTACACACAAAGGAACTTGTCTAAATTTGTTTGGCTATCCTTGTATTTTGAAAATTGAACTCTCCAATTTTCTCCTAATTTCTATGCTCTTTTCTTCACGTGAGGTTGTCCAGCTTGAGATATGGAGATGCCACACTCTGTGGCCCTTCTGTGTAAGGTTGCTTTCACATTTCCCCAGCCTGCTCCCCAGCCTTCTCCATTCTAAATGAACCAAGCCTCTCCTCACACTCAGGTATTTTCCAAACTTCTCATTTATGGCGCTGTGTCCTGGGTATTTTCCATCTCCTCTCTCTTCCACAAAGTGGGGTTCCCAAGGCTAAAGACAGCAGTTCCAGCTTGCAAGAGCAGCATCACCCCACTATGTCTTACAGAGAAGCAATTGAAAGACATTAGCAAGGAAGCTCCTGGATGGCCCAGACAGGGCCTATGTCCCTGCGACCACCCCTGATAACTCCCTGCCAAAAATTGCTCTTTTCCATCTTGAATCCAGTAAGGATTCTTGACCTTTTCACACCTATTGGAAAACTGTTTCAGACTTTCATCCTCTGGTATAGATACTCTTCTAGTTTCCAAATCAAGGGTTTTCACAAGTAGTTTAAACCCATTTCTTGACTTTTGTTTTTGGATTTGGTTTATTGGTTTTGGGATTTTTTTGCAATTGCTCCATAGCATCCCTTCATCCCCAGGCCTGTGCCACTATTTCCCTTGAATTTCCTTTTTGGACCTCGTTGAACCTGTGCATTGATTTCCCTTTTCTGCTTGCAGCACTTTGCTTTTCTACTTGCCCAATTTCATCTTGAGGATTTCAGAGCACTTTTCCTAGTCATCACAATCATTTTGAATCATGAGCCTGCCAGCGTCTTTCAAGCTCTAGCAGCTTGGCTTTATTCAGACGTCTTTTAGCTGCATTCCCATCCCCATCGTCCATTCCTCCACACAGTGGTCAGACATAGGCTGAACACACATCCCCTTGGTCTTGCAATGCTTTGAGCCACCTTTTACTCTTCCAAATTATCATGCTGGGGGATTCACTTCTCCCAGTCAAGCCTGTACTGTGTTTCCCTGGTGCACACTGGAACATATCCACCAGGAAAGTGTCCAAACTCCTAGAATTAAGTCTGTTTCCCTTAACCACTAGACCAATGAGGAAAAAATGAAAAAAATTGGCACAGTTTATTCTTGACAAATCCCTGCAATGTGTTTCATATCAACTGACTAATCTGTACCTGATTATAAATTGAGGGTTTCATAATAGGTTCTGGCAATCTTTCCAAGAATTAAAGTGAGGTATATTTAAATTCCTTGTTTTTCCCTGCAATGCAGGTACTAAGTGTTCCCTTGTTATGCCTCTCTTATTCCCCAGATACTCAAAAGCAATTGTTCATAGCTTGGAAATGGCTTTGGATGGTCCTTAAGCTCTCACAGACGGATTTTGTCTGGTTATGCAAGCTGGAACACATCTCACTAATCTAAATTTTCTTTAAGCTCTTCTTTCCTTGTTCCATTCCACGGCTCCAATTCTCTTGTTGTATGTTTCAGTTGTCTTTAACATCTGGTTATGATAAAGGTTTTTAGGAAGTTTGAAGCAGAAAATGACAGTGGATGTTTCAGTTTCTGCTGGGCGTCACCTCTCCAGAACACAACTTTGTAGACTGTGGTGCCTTTAACCCTTTCCCTATGGCTTACTCAGATTTCCTCTCAGGATTTGAGAAAGGTGTAATGTTAAAGCATGCAATAGGCATCCCATCATTTTATTAACACAAATTATTCAGGAAAATCCAAAACAGCCTAAGGATCTACCCCTACTCATGCCCCTCATCTCACTGTCTGCAGGCTCAGAGCTATATGCAGACATGGTTTAGGTGAGGTACATAACTTGGTGTTCTGTGTTACACACTGGCCCCAGAATGAAACCCAGAAGATAAATGTGGGCTCCTGATGTAAAGTGTGGGGTGAGGTTTAGGTGTCTAAGAGGGGCATGTGAAGCTTTATGGGGAGACTCATCCCTGAGTCAGCCTGGGTACCTGACCTAAGATGAGGAGAACCCTCTGTCTGCCTGAGCCTCAGACCCTGCAATAGCTCCTCAAGGAAGGTGCCTTGTGGAAGGGAATGAGCAAAAATCACAATTTCATGTTATAAACAGGAGCCAATGAGGTAGTTGTAGTGCAGTGCCTCTCTCCTACCATGACAATATTTAGGGCATATCCCCACCTTCCCCTCCCAAAAATTGAAAGCGGTATTTTAAGGTTTAATGCGTGTCTCAGTTGGATAGATTTCAAAGCTGTAACTCCCATCCCCTTGAGAGTCTCCTGGCCATGGGAGGCCATGGGTACCCCAGCCTCACTTTTCCCTGAGCTGTCCCCAATGCAACTGGAACCTGAATGAATCAGTGCAAGGGAGCATGTACTCTTTGCCTGCTTTTTAGGGCACTTGGATGGGAGAAGTGAGCTTGGCTTTTCTCATCTTGTGAACATGACTGTGGGTGCTTCAAACTATGACAGAGAGGCTAGGCACAAACTTCTGAACCAGGCTCCTGAGAGTGCTGGGTTTGGATTTTACCACTTCAGAAAAAGGTGCCAGTCTCATTGGTCTAAATCAGGAAGAGGAGCTCAAGCACTTAAGAGTCAAAGAGAAGCCACTTCCAGGACTCAAAAAATAATCTTTTCCCCATGCATGGTATGGCACCAGATGGTTTGAAGATGAGTTACATTTCTTGGCAGGAATACTGCCACAGAGGTTATTTGACACAGGTTAAGCCGATTTCACACTTTTATTTGTTTTGCTGTACTGCACGGTAGAATTAAAGGGGGGCAAAAGCAAATATATGAATGTGTGTATATATGGGTGAAATGGGGAAGATCAAAACCATGAGACAATCTAAGTTCAAAAATGTCTTGAAGTACCCCGAGAACTGATGGCATGGAAGTGGTGGCCAGGGTGGAGAGGCAGGAGACAAGAAGAGGTGGCTTGAGCTGCCTTTGTGCCAGGTGTGTCATTTATAGTACTGGTTTGTCATAAATGGGCTCTGCAGAGCACCACCAACAACCCAGAACCTGGAAGGTGGAGTGGATCTGAGTAGGAATGGGGCTGCTGCATAAATTTGAAGTAGCTCCTGCAGAAAGACTCCATGTATGACATTTGTATTGGGAAGGGAGCAGGAGCTGGATTTAAGATTTAAGAACAAGGAGATGAACTAGAGGAGTCTGCTGCTCTTTAACACACAGTGGCAGGTATAGGTGAACAGATGTCCAGGGAATATCACTGTGGGAAGAAGCACTGGTTAGATGAGTCATTCCTCCAGGTCCTAAAATGTCTCAAGGTCACTGGGTGATTGGCAAAAAGGAACCTTATTTTATCTGATCATATGACCAGGAGCCCAAGACCTGAGCCTGATCTCAAGCTGCAGACTGCTGGTTCACACCACCCTCTGGGAACTTTGTTCCTGATCATGAGGAGGCTCTCACCTTCCTGAATGGCATCTAATACTGCTTCAGGCTTCAGCTGCCTTACTGTGGAAGCAAGGTATGTCTGTGGAGGCAGCAAGAACAATTTAAGCAGGTGAGTACAACAAATCCACCCTTCCCTGGGCCCCATAGCGTGGCTCCTGAGCACATCCATGTCACAGGGTGCCTGTGAGAGCTGCTGTGGTTCTGGGCAGAGGCACACCAGCAGTTCCTCTGGGCGAGAAGCAGGTGTGGACAGGCAGCTGTCAGCTCTGGCACACACTGTCTCCAGGCTTTTGTCACCAGGATTTTAAAGCCATTTGGTAGAGAATTCACAAAATTCATATTTGACTGGGGTTTCTAACTTTCCTTAGCATTCATAGCTAAAGATCCGAGAAACATCTCTCTGGTTTAAAACACTCCAGCTAAAACTAACAATGCTTCTCATTAGAAAACCTGCATGAATTATCAACAACCTGTGCCTCTGGTCACAGATTGGGATGCACTTGCGGAAAAAGCAGAGAGCTGGGAGGGTATGACAGCAACCTTTCTGAAGCAGATATGTGAGCAGAGCAAAAAAGTACCAAAAGCTTTTGTTAATACAAAATCATCCAAATAAATGCAGAGACAGCTGCTAAAACTTGCATCCCAACCATTCTCTTTGTAGCAAAGCTTAAATGTTAAGAGCACATTAAGAGCTTTGAGGCTCCATGGCTCAGGTGCACAGTTGTTATAGACTCATTTATTTACTACAACAGTAATAAATACAGCCTAGTAGCTTCACTTTTGCTTTGCTTCTAATAAAGTACTCAGGGCAGGATCTTTTCAGCATACATCCACCTTCATTATTTTTTCATTGCATATACTGTAAATATCAACTAACATAAAGGACTATCTAATTAAATCTTTTGCTTCATGAGTACCTGTAAAATTAATTGGGGAGAGCAAAGAACTTTACTGGTTTGCAAAAGCAAATTAACTTGATTTAATCCACCTACTGCAGTTTGTATTAGGGCATGTTTGCTCAACAAACCTTTCAAATTCAGTAGTCACCATGCACATGAGTTGAGCAAACACACGAAATGATTAGGAGAAACCAGGGCAAAAATCACCTTGGTGAGCAAGTAGTTTGATGCACTTATCCCAACCCATGTCTGACCAAACATTATGTAGCACAACCAAAGCCTACTACGACAGTGGTTTTGCAGTGTGTTGCTGTGCAGCTCCTTCCCACATGACAAGAGAGCAGAGAGGTGTCTCAGACAAGCTGGTGCCTGACAATACTTGTGTCTCCTGGCTAACATGCAGGTATAGGTAGCATGGTTAGAGGTGGTCCAGTACTAGAATCATACCGTGGGAGATAAACTGTGTTTCTCCATGTGCCTTTCAGAGGAAGAGTTAGAACAGGGCTACCTGCAATTAAACTTCTTGGACCCTGAGAAGTTTGAATGACTAGAGCTACCCTGGGCTCCTGTGAGACTGCATTGACCTCCACGCTCTTGTGCAAGATGTGCTGCATGTGAGGATATATCCAGGGCTACTGCCTTTGCCTCACACCTCCCTCTGGTGCAGTGCGGCTGCTCTGAGGAGGACACTCACACTTTGTTCTTCAGCAGATGTTCTGTATCTATATCTGGCTGCAGCCTTTCCTGAACCATGCTGGGTGTTTCAGGTGATACACCAGCAACACTAAGGAATAATGTGTTTAAAAAAGTATATCCTAATTAACTTTTTAATACTCATTTTCCCTAGCACCAGCCTCATTAGATCTCTGTGTGTGAAGTATTTGTTTAGCCAGTTATTATATTGCTAATCATGAAGACTGGCTTGTTGCCTGGATGCTTCACCCAAGCCACAATATCACAACTACAAATACAGAACTATAAAACAAATCACTCCTTAATCTTCAAGATTATGTTGCTGTGCTGATCCCTGCACTGCAGGTAACAGTATTTTTTGAGCAACACAAAATGAGCTCTTGCTACACAGGATGTGCAATGAGAGATTCAGGTCATATTTTAAATTTATTATTCTGAATTTGTCCTTTCTAATTTCTCTAAAGCCTCCATGTCTCTAGGGCATTTTCTTAAATGGGAAAACTTCTTGTACATCAGTGGTATAATACAACAGTACTTAGGCCCTTGCACTTTTACACAACAGGGCAATCTGCACAAGCTCCCTAATAGAAAGAGTTTGTACTCCAGCCCTTGCCTCATGGATGAGGGAACAGAAGGTTTCCATCCATACCAGACCTACACTCAGATCCACCAATCTGTAGCCACTCTGTTGGCAAAATATGAGTGGCGTTAAAAAAAGTGAGGTAAGGAAGGGGAGCCTCAAACTTCTGGGCTGCAACTACACCTTCCTCTCTTAGAGATGCCTTGGGAGGACAAAACCCCACATCATCCTGCTTCTGCTCTCCCAGGGACAGGACATTAAACTGACAGTTTTGAGTTTGCACTGCAGGGTCCTTTACACGCCTTCTGTTTTGTTACTTTCTGCATAAAGTTTTTTTCAGCAAAGTGTTTTCCCTGAATTATGTTGTCCAGCTTCCACAGGTGGAATGACTGGAACACCCCAAAGGACAAGGAGACGTTGTCAATGCACTGTTTAATAGCTTTTAGACACACCCAGTACTTGGTCCTTCCGAGGCTGATCCAGGCCTGATCTCAACGAAGAGAAGATTACACTGTCAGTCCAGCTCATGTTTTTCCATAAAGTCCATGTTATCCTTGCCATTCTGCTCACAGATGTGTGAAACTTTGTTGAAGCCATTAGCCCCATCTGTAATGGACTTGTTTACCACCCCTATAGCAGTTGCTCCATAATTAAGTAAGTGGACAGCGATGACCTTCATCTACCCCCTGGGTATCTTCCACAATTACCCACTTCAGTGTTCAAGGAAGATAAGATCACTGCCAGGGATGCTGTTTAGGAAGAGCTGGCTAAGGGATAATGCAGCCACTAATGGCTAGCAATCTTCAAATCAGAGCATGTTGCTGTAGAAAACAGCTTTCTTAGACCAATGCTGAGGGCAAATTTCCTAGTGTGCCTTTGGATGGAGTCAAAGATGGAGAAGCTTTATGGTACAAACAAAAACAAGTCACACTCTGGATAGGGAAGGGCAGTGGCCAGTCTTTGGAATGTGGGAAGGTAAATTTTTAAGTAATGTTGTCTGTTTGACTCCTTCATGGTTCAGAAGAGCAGACAACACCTTGTTAACCTGTGATGAGAGTATGAGTCATGCATGTGAAACACACACAGGGTTTCTCTGGACAGTCCAGTGCATCTGAGCTCTGACAGGACTTGAGAGGTGAAGTGTCCCAGATGCACCTCATGCTGGGGTGAGTGGCTCTGACATGGGTCCTGCTCCTTGCAGCGAGAGGTGAGGGGAGAAGGTGCCCACAGGGTCCAGACTCTCCACCCCTGGATGTCCTTCCAGCTGTGCTCTTAATATGACAGGAGCTGGGTGCCCATTTGAGCAGGACCAATCTCACTTGGGAAAAATCAGTGAGGCTCACATGCCAAGAAAAGCAGGACAAGTAATTTGATAAATTTAAAATAGAACTGTGTGGAATAATAGAAAAGTAGCCACAACAGTTTTTTTCTCAGCAGCTGACCGTGGAATTCTCAAAGTGTTAAACAAATGACACCTCAGGAAAGACAGTTATAATTTGCAAATATAAACTGACTCTTGGACAGGGTCTAAGCTTCCCCATGTAACCAACAGCAAATAATAACCTCTCCTAAGCACCTCTCCTGAGTCAGCTACCAATTTACTGTATGAGACTGCATGAGTAACTTAATTTCCCTTTATTTTTACATAAATCTAAGACCCTGTTGAGCTATGAATAAATGGATATCTTGATATACAGACATATATCCCCTACATGTCCATTTAATACAGTTTAATATCTGAATTTTTAATGTAATAGGATTCAGTCCTTCATAATGAATAAAGCACAGGGCTGTATCAGTGCTCAGTGCCCTAATGCTTATTCCTTAGGTGCCCTAATTCTTATTCATGTTTGCAGAATAAACTGAAGGCCAAGGCTGAAAGACACCAAATGCTGAAGACTTTGTTGAAGGTTTTATGTGAAGGGGCTCTGTGGTGGCCCAGCATCCCTTTGCATGTCTTCCCCCTGCCTGGAGGAGGGGAGGGGGCTCTGCTTCTGAGCCTCTGTGGGAGCTGAGAGCCCTAGAGCAGAACGGTCAGCAGCTGAGAGCTTGGAGAAAGGGGGAAAGTGGATGATCCTCTGCCTCCAGGGTTCCCTCCTGCACAGGCACACCAGCAGCTAACCCCACCCGTGGCTGATGGAAAGAAGGCAAACAAGGCAAAAGCCCTCCTGGTGAAGCTTGGCTGCACGCTGAATTAGCTGTGGCCCTGGAGTGATGTTTAGAAGGAAACAGCAAATGGGAATGTGCTTAATTAAAGTTGACAGTCATAATGGCACTGCCTGTAATAGTATCAGGAGATTATCAGTAACTGGCCAGCGCTACAGACTGGGGGACGACCCTGCCAAGGTGTGACCCTTATACCAGCTCTGTCTGGCCAGATCTCAATATCTGCTCCTTAATGCTGAACACCACATGTTGACAGGGAAGAGAAAACAGCTTTTTCCCTCCTCATCTCTATTCCAGCTGCTTGCTGTACCATGCAAACACTGATTATTGAGAAATCCAGCTTAGGGTTTATCTAATTGATTGTTAATACAATATCAAGTAAATGAACAAAGCTTATTGGACAGGGCTTAGGAGGAAGGAGATGCCTTTTTCTCTGCTGACTAATGGGTTGAATATTTATATATTTACTTACTTAACCTATATCCAGGTTAAAAACTGGGGCAATTTGGGACACCAGGAAGAAACTCAAATAAACCAGCTGCTGTGGGATAGTGAGGGATTTCAGTGAGAGGATACAGGGCATTAATTATCAATTTTATCTCTGCCAATTTCTGCTGGTTCAGATACACTTCCCACATTTAATGCCTGCTGCAGACTGGAAGACCATGCTGGAGGCATGTAATTCAGCTTGCATCTGCAGTCTCCCTACTTCAACCACAAAGCTTCTGCAACATGGTCTGGTTTTTAAATTGGTTGGCACACTCACTTGCAGCCAGCCTTCCTTCCCTTTGCACACTCTGCACCGGTAAAGGGATGTTCCCAATGCCTGCCCAGAGATTCTTTCCCTAATGCAAGTGAATCCTCTGCCCATACTCACTGTGCATCAGAACATAACACACTCGAGGCAAAGCAACTTTAGAAAAAGAAAGAAATCCATGTGCTCAAGAAAGTCTGTCTTTGAGACATTGCTTCCAGGCCTCAGCTGTTGCCCGCTGTAGTTTCCTTCTGAAGTTGGCGCTTACTCATGGGTCTGCATCCATAGCTTGCTTCCAAGCAACCAGTGACATGTGTCAAACACCAATCTTCTGGCTTGGAAGAAAATTCAAATGCAACTACTGCTTTTACAGAAGGTGAGAGCAGCTCTCTAATTTATTTTGTCTCTACTCCTTTTTCTCAAAAAGCTACAGGATCTTAATTACAGCAACATTCCCCAGTGGAATGAGAGCACTCTGATTGAGTAGGGTAATGAGGTGCATGAATTAACAGTGATTGTTTGCCATGCCTCCAGTCAGTACTTTAATATCTCATCTATTGAAGTAAGTACATTTTAACATTAATCCCACCAGAATTTGGTGTATGCGTGTGTGCTGCAGTCAGATGATCCAGACAGATGGGTTCAAACCCAGTCCAAGGAAGGTGGGAATTCAAGTGAGAAAGGAATTCAAGAGATTCTCAAAAAAAGAGGTTCATAACTTTCAAGATGGGCTTAGCACTTCCTTGGAAATGAGACATTGTGACCCTGATTTTCAGCCTTCTGAATTGTTTGCATTTTTGCAATGGAGTGTCTCACGCATTTAATGCAAACAAAGCAGTGTTTTTATAACTGTTCTTTTTGTTTAGCATTCTTCCTCTAAAGAGAAAAAAATTGATGGACTTGTAATTTGACCGGTGTGGTTAGAAAAGAGGCAACCTCATTCTCCAATCCACAGGCGTTGTCAGAAATCTATAAATACAAAGTCAAAAATTAAACTGTCTCTTTTTTCCTGCTTGAAGCAGGCTGTCTCTGTGTTGTTCATTTTGTGCTCTATAGCGACAAGACATAGTTCCTGTAAGTGCAGATATTTTAGGGGGTTTTGTGACATTCAGGACTCCCAGATCAAATAACTAACATGGTAGAAAAAAGCATCAGAATAAGCTTCTTCCTGGCACAGCAGATAAATGATGTATTTCGATATGAAATTATACATACAAGAAAGGTGGGAAAAAAAGTCCATACTCGTGGAGATATTAGCTGTATGTATGTATATATTAACAATAATATTATAAAATAATCTAAAGAGTTTTAACAGGTCTATGGGATTCAAAAGATCCTTAAAGCTCACATCCCTCTTTTACATCCTCATCCAGAGATAAGAAATGCAGCAGCCTCTGACTTTGCCAAAGGGTTCAGAAGGACAGGCTGTGCATACTGCACACTGCTGGGTAGTTTCAACAGTGCAGTAGCTGCTGACAACACTGAAAATGCTGTAACTGAGACCTTTTCTCAGCTCTCATCTCTGGGATCATGCCCTAACCCATTCCTCCTCCCCCTCCAGGAGCATTAAGGAGGCAAACCCCAGAGCTCGAGCCAGGAAGGAGCTTTGGTTCTTGCGGAAGGAAAGCAAGGTCAAGCAGGAACCCTTTAGAGGATCAAACTGGAAAGGGAGATCCTGGGCAGAGAACTAGTTAGAGAGGGATTGGGAGCTGTCAGTGAGAATCCTCTGTCCTTTGGTTTGGACTCGCTGGGGCTGTGGGAAGAAGGGCACTGGGTATACTGGCAAAGCAGTAGGATATGCCAGAGAAATGCCAAATCCCATTCTCAGTTCCTCCCCTGACATAAACAACCCAAAATTTAAAAAGCCATTTTTCTGAACTTTCGGAATCATTATATTATTCAAATGCAAGAGCACCACATCATCAACATGTTGGTAGCACATTCCTTTTCAAGAGGTAAGGAACCAGGTGCAGAGAGTTTAAGCCACATTTTTTTTAAAAATCAGCTTAAATTCTGGATGCCTCCATTTGAGGATGCTGTGGCCAGGACTTGTGATGCTTGATGTTAAGTGGAGACAGTCAGCCACCAGTCCAGAGAAGATGAGAAGGAACCTCCATGATGGAGTAATGCTGATAGTTGTTCACTTTAGTTGGACTCCACAAATTAGAAGATTATCTATTTTCCCTAAAACATGGCCAGTGAGCCTCCCAGCATTTATCTTAGACACATTCCTGCAGAGTTGGAATTATGTTAGATTGCTTTTCCTATGAGAGCTCCAGCAGCTAAGAAGTGAAAAGTTGTTTAAAATAGCTTAAAATACTCTGGGAAGGTTTAAGTCACAGTCACAACTGCTCATTCATATTCAGACCTCTGACCTCCTAGGGGTAACTTTAGCCAGAGTGTGATTCCCGAGACCTGGCTGAACTCTTGCGCAATGCAGGCATGTTGAGGTCCATGTTTTTATCCACCCCTGCAGCTGTGTTGATTTGGTGAGGTCACTTCGCTGGGTGAGGGTGGGACTTGATGCACGGCAGACCTGAAGTATTGGCTAATGTGGGAAATCTGAGTGTTTCAGAAAAGCTGCCAATCACTCAGGTCTCTTCAAAACCATGGCAGGGTCACTGCCCTCTGCTCTGGATGGGGCTGAGCAACCATCAGTAAGTTACTAATGAGCTCATGCTTAAGGCCGTGAGTTTTATTCTTTAGTTTAGAATTCCAGGTCTGACTTCATAAGGTCAGAAGTGGGTCACCAGCTATACAGCGCAATGCATTATTTTATGGTCCCCTGAGAGCACAGCCTGATGGCTGTACCCTTCACCCACACCCTTCTGCCTCCTCCAATCTGGCACGGTAGAACAGTTCCCTGAGGTCTGCCACAAACAAGTACTCCTGGGGATATGTGCTCTGGGGGATGGGACAGCATGGTGATTCCTGACACCAGGGCATGGCCTCCTGGGCAGGAGCAGAGCACTGACCACTCATGCTAGTGGTGATGTGCTGCACCCTTTCCAGGGAGGCCACAGGGCAGCTAGTCCCAATAGCCACACCCCAAGCAGGCAGCTCGCTCCTGCTGGATGGTGAATGATGCAGCCCTGAGGGAGCCTGCCAAGAGGCTCCATGGCTGCATCTGCCTTGCAGGCAGCGTGGGAGGCAGGAGCCTGGCAGGGAGCAGTGAGTGGTAGGCAGCCTGGGGCTCTTCAGCTCTGCACATCCACATGCCCTGCATGTGCCGCCTCTGGTGAGGCCAGCTGTCCTCCTGGTCTGACTTGCAAAGGGACAATGGTGCAAATACAGGAATGCAGAGCAAGGGCACAGACTCCTGCTCTGAGGTTGGGAGTTGTTTCTTTGGTCTTTCTCTCTGTTGGCTTTGGGGTGGACGAAAAAGAAGCCTGTCAGCCTGAATGCATGCCTTGGCCCTGGAGCCCACAATTTTTCCAGAGCTGGTGCAGTGGTAAAGTGGCAACTGCTGGTGCCAAACCACAGCTGTGAGCTGCCACGTGGACAGGTGACCGTGTGACTTAAGCCACTACACCCACAGCTCACCACCCACTGCTCCACCTTTTTGACAAACCAGTAGGCTCGATGGCAACAAGGCAGGAACCGCTCTAGTTTGGACTTAAACTCAAAGACTTGGCCTTCTCCCAGCTTGTCTTGGAGTGACTTTTGTCTTGGAGTTTATCCTTTGATGGTTTATCCTATGTCGTCTG
>VZRF01004288.1:121864-166816 GCA_013396875.1 Vireo altiloquus
GGTTTTTTCTTCTCTCACAGATAACGATTTATTTGTCTAGCATTATTGTCCTTTTCCTGTGTGTTTTGTTGTTTTGTTAAATAAATAGTTTTTTTTCTTTTTCTTTCCCCTTCACTTTCCTCCGGGGACATTTTCTTTCCCGAACCTGGTGGGGGGGAGGGGCCTGCATCAGGGGATATCCTCCTCTGAATTTGTCTCAAACCGGGACACAGCTTTAGGCCAGACATGAAAGAGAGGAGTAGCTCACAGAGGGAAGCTGCCCTCACAACTGGTTCCAAAACGTTCCCAGACTGGCAAGCGTCTGTGTTATGTAGATTTTCAATCCAGACACAGGCAGCTTTGTAAAAGACAGTGTCCCCTTGAGATTTCCATGTACCCACATCAGTCCTACAGTGCTCCCTCATGCCCTTGCAAAACCAGAAGGCCCCTGAGAAATGTGGACCTCTTCCTGCCGAGACCTGGGTGTTGGACACTGTGCTGCAGCTCCATCCCACAGCATGGCTGCTTCACTGCCTGCTCTGGGGGCTTGCATGGGTGAGGTGCTGAAACTATTGGCACAGGGAGCTGTGGATGCTCAGAGCCCCACAGAAGGCAGGGACACTCCCCTTAGTGGGTGGGAATTTGGCTCCCTACTTTTCCAAGTTTTCAGAGCAGCCTGGTGAGACAAGAGGTGAAAGGCCATGAGTCATCCAGCCAGTATGAGCACATGGGTGGCAAATTCTGCAGCAGATCACGGGCGTGTGGCAACATATATGTGACTGCTGTTTGTCAGAGCCACTGCTGGGAAGCCCATGCAATCCTCCTCTCATAGATGTGCCCCCCTCTTTACCTGTCACTGCAACTGCTGACCATCATAAATCAGCTATCAAAGAGGGTGCGTGGCTGGTATCAGCTGAATAACTCCTTTCCTTTTCATTTATGTGGATGAAAAGATGAGTGTCTAGCTGCTTATGCCACCACTGGTTTGGAGAGGCAGGATTGAGACTTAAGAGTATGATGGTTGGGGCTAAAGGATTCAAAGTTCAGGATTAGGTGGGACAATTAAATGTGTCTTGGAGCAACTTTTCAAAATATTATGTATGTTCTCCAAACTGGCTTGGATAAGCCATGCCTATTCAGGACAAACCACACGCCAGCATTAAATGGAGCACTTCTGACTTAATTTGAAACCAGATTATAAAGTAGTAATCAGCAATAGCATGTACTTGACAGTCCTTCAGAAGGACAGTAGAAGTCATCTTCTATGGAAAGTAGTGCTCCAGAATACCAGCTGCCACTGTCTCATCCATCAAGGAGTGCACACAAGAAAGCCTGATCTCTTTGGAAGTATAAAATAATTTCTTGCTAATCAATAGTTTGGGTTGTAAATATTTTTTACTGGGAAATTCTGCATGAAGTTGACTACTAAAAGCATAAAGTCATATCCACTCTCTGCCTCATTTGTACTGTTAATTCTCAGGTTCTGCAATGCAGATGACAGTTAATTTTCAAGGAAAGGGACTTGATTAAAATCATAACTAGTAGGAGATGTTCACTGTTTGCTTTCAGTATAATGAAGGAATAAATTTGGAATAAAGTCTGGTGAACAGATTTAAGAGACATCTTAAATCCTTATCCTTATCATCAATATCCTTAAATGCCTACAGAGCGCTGATACAAAGGTAAGAGACAGGTTTGACCAGGGATGGACTCAGTCTTCCCAGGTCCAAAGCATGTGGCTGAACCTTGACCTCTAGATTATTCTTCCTCTTCAAAGCCCATTGCTCAGGCCATTTGCTCCAACAGTGCTGACCTGTCTCTTCCTCAGGCAGAGGAGCAGGTCACACTAGGATTTCAATCACGCACACTACACTTCCTTGTGTAATGTAGATCGAACAGACACACCCCACTGAAGCACAGAATCACAAAATCATAGAATAGTTTGGGTTGTGATGGACCTTCAAAGGCCATTTAGTTCAACTTATTTGCAACAAGCACAGACATCTTCAACCCGATCAGGTTGCTCAGTGTTCCGTCTAACCTGACCTTGAATATTCCAGGGTTGGAGCATCTACCAGCTCCCTGGACAACTTGTGCAGTGCTTCACTACCCTCATTGTAAAATACTTCTTCCTTATAGCTAAATCTTAAATCTAACTTCTTTTAGTTTAAACACATTCCCCTTTGTCCTGTTGCAACAGGCTCTGTAAAAAGTCTGTCTCCATCTTTCTTACAAGCCCCCTTCAATTACTGAAAGGCTGCAACATAGTCTCCCTGGAGCCTTTTCTTCTCCAGACTGAACAACTGTGACTCTCAATCTTTTTGCACAGGTGAGGTGTTCCACCCCTCTGATCATCTCTGTGCCCTCCTCTGGACTCGCTCCAGTAGCTCCATGCCTTTCTTGTGCAGGGGACACAGTTCTCCAGGTGGGTTCTCACCAGAGCAAAGTAGAGGGGCAGCATCCCCTCCCTCAACCTTCTGGCCATGCTGCTTTGGATGCAGCCCAAGGTACAGCTGGTTTTCTGGTCTGATTCTTCTAAACTCCTTTCTTCCTCTCCTCCAGAATGAAAAATACAGGATGTGAAGAACCTTCAACACATTCTATGATTCTCTCCTGGGCACTTAGTAATTCCTTAACTTATTTAACTCACTGTTGCTGTTATTTTTTCAGAGATGATTCAACTTCTGAGTTTGTCTCTCTTGCTCAACCCTCTGTCAACAATGACCAGCAACTGGATGAACAGAGGAATTAATTTCTGGCAGTCAGTCCCCCTTTCCCCTGTAATGTGATTTCACCATGTTGGGGTTTTCAGCCCTTCAGGGGAATAGTTTCATTAAAAAAACACTGACGTTTTAGAAAGGAGGTATTCCTTCTTTACATTTGACATAAAAACATAATTTCCTCTTAAGAGGACAGCAGACATCCATGCAAGATGCCTGTAGTATGCACAGTAAGAATGAAATCTGAACAGCTATGTTATCCTGACTTTTAATGCAGCACTGGTAAATAAAAGTGTGCTGGTTTTATTAGCTTTATAAAATGACTGCAACATAGAACCATCTTTGGGATGGTGAAGGAGAATAATGCTCCTTTTGTTGAGGTTGCTCTTGTTCCTATCAGCATGTATCTGTGTAAGATGTTCTTATGTGAAAGAGAAGATCAAAAGGAGGACCTATAAAAGGTGTGATTTACAAGATAATTATATTTTATTATTTTATTTCCTTGCATTTTATTATTTTTAAAAGCTGCAGACCTCATGAGAAGCAGAGATGACCAGCCAGCTCTCCAGTCCATGCTGGGCCAGGTCACTTAGCTCACCCTGGGCAAACATCCAGCTCTGTCCAATACCATCATTTTCTTTTTCTCCTTTAGAAATTAAAACATAGAATTAATTTACCTCACCATGAAATTTAAAACTTTTGAGCAGCCAGAGTGGTCATTTCCAAAACATCACAAGTCCCACACTAAACAGTAATTTCAGTTGTTACTTAAACCTGAGTGGAAAATTAAAAAATGTGCTGAGCAAACCCTAAAGCCTTTGAAACTTGGAAGAAAACAGTTTTTCCAGTCTCCCAGCTGGTAGATCATTGCTGGATTGCAGTGCTTTCCGCAGTGGTGCAGACAGCTCTTGGCCACAAGGCACCTGGGATCTGTGCCTGGGCCTCAGCCTTTGGAAGACACACACTGAAACTCGTAAAATTCCAAGTAGAAAACCACTATTAAAAAACCCATGAGACTGGTTTATGTGAGTGGCTGCACCCAAGGTCAGGCAGTTTGCGAGCGAAAAGGAGGGTGCAGGTAGGGTCCAGCCAGGCTGCCCCTACCCTGGGTCCCCGCTTCTGACCTCACTGTTGTCCCTCAACAGCGCCGAACAGTGACCCAGAGACCCATTTCAGGTTATACCTTGGCCTGCTCTGACTGAAGGGGACATGGAAGGGTCTTGTTGCATGGTCATTGGAGACATGAAATACAGAATAAATGGTACCTATGGATGGGCACCTACGGATGACTTTTGCTAGAGCTGCAGATGAGACACTCTCCTGCTTCTTTTCTTCAGGCCTCGAGCAACATACAGCATTTTCCTCACAGATAACTCAATGCCCTCCCAAAGAGGCTCTAAAGGCAAGAGAACTTTGACCATCTTACTAGTCACTATTTTCAAAGAAGCAGCATGTGGTAAGGCACCAAACTATCAAAATCTATGAGGGAAAAAAGATTTATCGAACAGTAGCAGTCGGTAATGCAAGCACTTAAATTTCCTGCTTGTGTCTTGACAAAGTTGCAGATTGAGTCATGCTTCCTGACACATTAATAAACAGGTTCAGTACGTGGGAAAAGGGGAACGGGTGGTGTTTGTTCCTGCAGAGGAAAACCAGAGAAGCACCTTGGAGTCCACAGAATTTTCCAAGCCTGTTCCTCTTTGCTTATTTAAGAGCTTTATTTTTTTTTAAATAAAAGCAAGTTTACAGAGATAGGAAGACAATAAAAGGCAGTGTCATTTCCTAGCTTGTTAGTGCTAGATAAAGGTGGCAGTCTGAACAAAATCATCCTTGTCCTTATAATTTTCCTTGTTTGATTGCTTACAAATAAACCAGTTTAATAAAGGCTCTGAGATACAAATGCCACATGGCCGTATTGACAGGAGCAAGGGAAAAGAAAACACAATAATCATGTTAGCTCTATCCCTCAGATTAATTACCTAGATAAAATACACATTTACTTCATTCTAGACAGAAAAATGTAATTTACCAGTCAGTGATTTAGGCAGGCACCCTGCTGTTAAAAGCCAGACCCAACTGATCCTAACTAGGAGGAAAAGATGAGCTCCAAACCTTGCCAAGGACAGGCCTCTCCTCCCCTCTTCAACAGCAGCCACTGTGGCATGGCTTGCGCCTGCTCCTCCTTCAGCTCCAGACAGGAGCGGCTTAAGGACACAGGGGATCCATTTTAATCCCTCTTCCGTATGTTTCCTTAGGACTCAGCACACCTGTATTTAAGAAAGTCCACCGCTGGGGAGGTTTAATCCCTGTGGTTTCACTGCAACTCAGGACACTTTCCTTTTGGATTCCTTTTGGATAAATCAGGTAGTTTCAAGAAACTGGTGTTTTTTGGGGGGGGGTGCGTGTACCATCTCATCCCATTGCCTCCACCTCGCTGGAGGTGGGCAGAGCCAGGGTAGGGCTGCACTTGCCTGGAGGTGGCTGTGATGGGCCCCATGGCTAGCTGGGTACATAGCCCAGGGCCTCGTGGCTGGCTGGGTATGTGGCCCAAGGCAGCGAGGTCGCAGCCCCCCAAGGCAGCAGCTGTACTGCTCGCTTTTATTAAATTCTTTCGTTGCATAATTGATGTCTGTGTGAACCCTTGGGAAGCAGCAGGTGCAGGTAGTTCAAACCAATGCTTTCAATAACCTTGGATTAATGATAAATAGTCATGTATCGCTGATAAAGGTGATCACACAGCTCTGCTTTATGCCTGTGGAAAGGTCTGTTCGGGCTGCAAAGCCAGGCCCCCAGTCCTTGGACGACCTTTTCTCCCTCCCTGATCCTCACAGGCAGACGCAGGATTTTTGGCCTGTAAACAGTCCCCAGCTGTGTCTGGCTTGGTTGCAGAGGCAGCATCACTCCCACCTTCTCCACAGGTGACCCTGCTTCTGTGTTGGCTTGGAAGCAGAATTTTAGACAACTTCCCCTATTGCTCTCCTGCAAAAATGCCCT
Source organism: Vireo altiloquus (assembly GCA_013396875.1). Taxonomy (NCBI): domain Eukaryota; kingdom Metazoa; phylum Chordata; class Aves; order Passeriformes; family Vireonidae; genus Vireo; species Vireo altiloquus. Next base: position 127,558 of record VZRF01004288.1, read on the forward strand.
ATGCAGTGAGAAACCCCTGTCAAGGTGAGGTGTCATGGCAATACACATCATGGACAGACCAGACGTGTCCTGGTCCTTGATATCCTATTGCCTGGCACGAGGCAGGTGTTCCCTCTCCGTGACTGCAGATGGGGTCACTTGTAGAGTACTGGCAGTGTCCTGGGATAACCAGGCTCCATGGGGCCAGGGCGACGGAGCTGCAGCCCACGGTGCCTCCCACCACCCCTGAAGAAGGGGGCACACATGGCTCTGCAAAGGCAAACCTTGTGCTGCTTTTGGGAAACAAGGGCTATGAAAGTTTGTATGTGAACAGTTTGTGGCCAGCTGAGTGTCCCATAGAGGTCAAAGTCATGGTTCACTAGGATAATAGGGCCCATAAGAATCAAGGCTTTCCGAAACAAACTCCAGAGTCTTTCCTTCAGGTTCATAAATATGTTTTTAGGAGATCCCACTTGGGAAAGTCTCAATCCGCATATCCAGCTGGCCAGCACCAACAGGCGATTCAAGCTAAGATGGCTTTTTTGTACAGGGAAGCTTTGAACATCAGCATGAACAGCTGGAGAAATACTAATTAGTGCTCTTTGTTTCATCTGCTGTAGCTGTGCAGCCTCCCAGACTGTTGCAGCAGGAGGAAAACAGAAGGCTGCAGTGAAGATGGGAAATTCATGGGCAGGGGTCTTGTCAAGTCACTAACCACCTGTTTGGGCAGAAAACTGCCATTTCCATCTCTCATTCAGCAGAACGTGTTTTCTAATTTCAAATTAAACACTAATTGTGAATCATGTTTTCTTGTCACTAAAGATATCAACACAAATACATTCAACAAGCTTCCTATTTTTTTAAATAGAGCAATTTAGGACAATGATTGCTTGAATTTGCATGCAGGCTATGTCTATTCCAGGTTGTTGCAAGATACTAGTGTTAAGGTGATTTTTTTTTTTAATAAGCTATTGAGAAAACACACAAAGTATATTAGTACTAAACTGTAGAAAGCGCTGTTGTTGATAATGTTTCTCTTTACTATGAATGCCAAAACAGACTCCTTTTCTGTGGGCAAAAATAAACATTCACTCTATCCCATTCCACTAAGCTCAGATCTTCCCTGTACCCTGTCAGTTATTTTGCTACAGTTGATTAATTTCAGCTTTGCTAACTTCAGCAAATGAGAACATCGATTTTTTATCACAGACCTTTACCAAACACACATGCTTGATTTTGCAGAACATCTGGAGCCCATCAGTTTGCTGCTACAGAGCTCAGACTCTTGGTTATTTGTGTCTTCCTCCAGTTTCTCCTCAAAGAATGTGGACTCAAAATACATTTTTTGTAATTTGCCTAATTTAAATAGAACATGCAAACATGAAAACCTGTACATGCAATATCTGTCTGAAAAAAAGTTAAAATTCAGCATAGGAAAGGTCAATTCCAGACAAAACACTCATCCATGCTCTTGATTCTTGACTAGAAAAGCCTAAGCAATGGCACAGAAAGGCCACTGCTCCTCTTTTATTATCTTTTACTCTCTCACAAGAAGTCTCTTACATGGCATTTGATCTGTCAAACTTTTAATCACATTATTAGCAAATGCTTATAGTCATAAATCAGCAACTTTTGTTTTTTCCCCTCCAGCTTGGAAAGGTGTCTCTGTGTTCCCAGCCTAACCTTTTTGCACACCTTGAATCACTTATGCCTTGGATCTAGTCTATGGTTCATGATCCCTCTGGTTCCTTGAGCTGCCTAGACTATCAGATACTTTCTCCAAACAGATTGCAGTAACTCCTTGATGAACAGCATTTAATTCAAGCAGTATTGCCAGGAAGCAACATTAGGCAGGGAGAACTCAAAAGATCATTCTACTATTTGTGGAATGCAGTGGTGGGATCCAGTTTTGCCACCAGCCCAGTATCGACTACCCTAAAATAGAAATTAAATTAGTGAGTGCATTTCTGAAAGGAAACTGTGTATCTAAGAGGATTATTTATGTGAGTGCATGCACATGGATGCCTGTTAGAATAATGCAGATAATTTTGGGAGCTGCTATTCATCTGTCACAATTTTTGGTTTGCTGACATCTGTCTGCCTGTTTCCAAGTCAAAGCTTTCAAACTCAAGCTGTAGGGCAGGAAAATAACACACAGATAAAAGTACATGAAATTCTGATGAATTCTTTGTATCATTCTTACAGTTTCATAACTAAATATCTAGCAACACATAAATGTTAAATCTTATAATCAGGCTGCAGTTGGTCAGCAAGAAATCCATTCTCTCTGGTAAAGCAATATGTCTCTCATCGATATTGATGAGAAACTAGCAGATTAATTACCGTGCAAGTCTGATTTCCCCCTCGTTAATGTTATCTGCAATCAAGCAATAGTCACTTCCTTTGCACAGGTCTTAGTATACATATGGCTGACCTAGCACAGCAAATAAAGCACAGATCAGGTATCAGCAAACCAAGGTGGCAAAGAAGAGTGCGATGTCACACGAGGGCTCGTGCGTATGCACACAAAGCCTTCTTTTGCAGAAACCCAAATCTGTCTCCAAGTACATCTGCCTAACTGAACGTGTACCAAGATGAGCTGAGTTTGAAAGAAACAGGTCTTTTCTAGGTGGCAAAATATCAGGGGAAGAGTAGTTTTGCTCTTGCTACCCATGCCCACCTCCCTGTGTGCCCTTCTCTACCTGAGCAGCTCTCACCCTCAGTGTCTGCCAGCCACTCTCCCTGCACCACTGCCAGCCTGCCCAGAGGGGACAGCTCCTGTCACCTCCTTCCAGAAAGGTGGCATAATGCACTCTGTCCTTCTGGCCACAGCATGGAAACTGGGCACAAATGGGGAGGGGGAAAACAAAGAAAACAAATAATGCGGGGCTCCCTATCAACCCTGTTCCTCATTTTTAATCATTTTTACTCTGTCAAACTGTATGCTTGGTACCCGGAGCAGTTTCAGTCCTGGAGGGAAGGAAGGAAATAAAAACGGACTTTTCAATCACAAAATAGCCCATTGTGCTCTCAAGGCAGTGAGATAGAGCAGCTGGGAAACAAGATTCCTGTTTTCTGCGAGTTATGACGACCATTCATTCTGGTGCTCGGCTACAGAGCATGGAAAAATAGGGTCAGCATTTGCAAAGTATTTTCAAAACCCCTAAAGTGATATTCTGGTCTCTGAAATGGGAGTAGTTTAACTGCCCAGTAGTTTGATAGTCCCTCAAGAAGAGAGTTGGCACTTAGAATATCTTCCCAGCACTTAGGAGAGAGGCTACCAGAGTCTTGTTCACTGCCAAGCCATTTGTTCAGCAAGGCAACCTCCCAAGAGAAAGGCACCAGCATGAGGAGCTGCTTGTCAGAGTGGTGTCCTTATGTCACCTTTGACCCATAGCTGTGGCTCACTTCACAAATCTACACTGATGACACTGGGGCCCAACACCGCTGAGTGGAGGCAGGAAGTACATCTTAGCCTTCCACTCCAAACATTGTTCAACTCCAAAACATTTATCTTCTGAGATTCCAATGCATGGTCTTGCACGTTCTTGCACTGCATCTGTGCAATGAACTGGGCAAAAATTCCAGTGTGTTTGAACAAAAGCTTTATGGAGTAGTCATCTGTTGTCTAGCTCTGAAACCATTTAGCACTGTCCAGAACACAGGGGTGATGCTATTCAAGCGTCCTGCACCACAGACATTATCCTCATCTCTAAGACATCACAGGGTCAACACTCCCTAAGCCCAAACTGATACTGGAATACAAGAGCTTAGTTCAACAGGCAAAAGTTAGCAGAAGTCTTCTAATTCTTACCTCTGTGAAATTTCTACCATAAAGTCTGAACACTGAAGAAAAGAATACTAATCTATGATGAAGGGTTTCATAACAGCTTCAGTAAGTTTCACCAAAAAGAAAGTATCTGTGCATTCCAAAGTTGTTGTCTAAACAAAAAACCAAAAAACCAAAAAAACCACCACTACCAACAAAAAAAAAAAAAAAGGAAAAAAAAAGGGAAACCATTAAAAAAAAGGAAGTAAGAACAGACATGCAGTTCCTGTGGTGTCAGAAAAGCTGTAAGGAGTTTATACCACTAAGAATGTTCCCCCCAAAATGTCACAATATACTGAAATATCCAAAGACTTAAGTGTTTTGGATGCGTTTAAATGCAAAAACTGGATGTGAGTAGAAAATGAGTATGCAAAGGTCCTTTACTTGATCTTCTTCCATACCAATGAGCTCCCCCTGGGGTTCAAAAGTGGCTTTAGTACCAGAATTGAAAAGGAAACAGGGAACAGGAATTAGGCAAAATGCAACAAATGTGATAGACGGCAGACAAAACTTACAATAAATGCTCTCTTTTATTACTCAGCTCATCAAAACATTTCAGTTTTCTCTGCAAGATCTGAATCAGAGCAGCAATACAGGCATTTGTCTACTGTAACATTTCCAGAGGAGCCAGCATGACAGACTTCATGCACAGGACCTAGTGCTGTGTGTTCAAGCCACATGAAAACTGAACCATATCCTTAAGAGCAAGAGTGATAAATTGCTTGTAGTCATCTTTCCATTACCCAGCTGTGAGCACCACACAAAAACCTAAGAAATTTCTTAAGGAAAGAAAGTGATCTTGTATGATTGTCTATTGATAATTCATAATTACAGAATGCCACAGTCCAACAACAGAACTACTACAGTAGGTTTGGTATTTTGGGTTTTCCTATAAATATTTGATGAGATTTATTTATTAGTATATTTGGTGAGTGTTTAGACATGAGAAATTTTTAATGTTTTGATACATTTCATATAGAAATAGTTTTAATTAAGTACCCAAAGCTTTAGAAAATAAATGTTTCAATAAGATCTGATTAAGACACATACTAATGAGAGAGGTATAAGAAAATGCAGTTAAAATATACAAATTTCAAGTGCAAAAAGAAACACCATTATTTCTCAACAGTTTAAACCTTCTTTCTCAAAAAACATCTTTCTCTAATAAAGCTAAAATACCAGCCTTTAAACAGGCAGCCCCACTATTCAGTTGGTAGGAAAGATACATCTATTGCACTAGAAGTACAAAGCTAAGAAGAATGCATAATATTTTATTCTTAAACTTATTTACAAAAATATATTGCACCAATCCATTGTTCTTTATCCAGTTAATGTTAAGGAAAAGCCTATAATGTACAAAGTTAAAAAACAGAAGTGCAAAAGCAGACTGAAAAGAAACCAGGAAGAAGTTTATTTAAAATGCTAAGTACAGTTTGTTACCTGACCATAGCCCACATCCAGGACGATGTAAAATAATTTGTACCAGATATATCTGCAATTTCAGAAAACCTTGCATTTCTCTGCAGAACAAGCCTTATTTTCCACTCCAACCACCAGAGACTCTACATAAAATATAAAGGCAAATCAGAGCTTAACTTAACAGCTTCATTTCTCCAGGTAAGTGATGCTCTTTTAGGCAAATTGAAAAAGCTACATAGTATTATACACATATTTGAAAGGTAGTGATAAATGAGGCATGATGGTTTTCATCCTTCTGAAACACCACGAGGAAAAGTTTGCTGATATTTCAGGACTGATTATTCCAAAGGCATTGCCAGTCCAAATGACATTAGCACAGCATATGGTCCTGTCTCAGTCTACCTGCCACTGGGACTGTCGTGATGCATTTCTGGGGTGTAGGTAAGGAGAACAATCATAACCCAGAGATGAAGCAATGCCTGGGAAAAGAAAAGAAATAAACTTAACACTGAATCATCATCCACAGCAGCAGTAAATAGGAGAGCTCTCAATGAGAGCTAACAAAACTTGTTTTGTAGAAATATTTTCATTAAAATATTTTTTCTATTAATAAGATACTTCTAAAAAAAATAACTGGCATTTGAACAACACACTGCTGAATCAGATTCTGAGGAAGCTGTTTACAGAAAACTAAAGACTCTATACAAGCAGCAAACATGAAGCAGCCTGTTTTCCTACAGATTTGTGTTGTCTGGTTTCTCTCTTCCTTCATGCCACAGTGACTTCAGCTGTTCCCTCTGACACCCAGTCCCCAGCCAGCACATTATGTGATGTGCCTCGAGTGACTGATAAGCCACTACTCACTCTTGTGCCAACTGGCTGACACCAAACTGTAAAACAGCCAAGTTCTGCTTTCCTTCTCCTTATCACAGGCACTGATTGGAGGCATTTTTATTAATTCTGTAGGAATTTTAATGCTCATTCAAATTTGGCTGAAATTATCCAATTAGAATAGAAGCTGCCTGGAGTGCAAAAAGGAATACATAACCCACATTAATTTAAAAAAAATTCAAGTTGTAGTAGTCATGGTCGAGGTTGGAGGTGAAAAGGGGTAACTGCCACTGACTGCCCAGCTCCTATACAGCCACCATTACGTTTCCCTTCAGATTGCAGCTTAGGCAGCAGAAGCCTTCAGTGTTTTTTACAAAGCCTGCCTTTCCACAGGTCCCTGGAGCTGACAGGCACCTGCCCTCCAGTGGATAAGGGAGGCATTTCACTTCTAGCAATTGCCAGCCTGACAATTTTGCCCGATGTGGGTGAGCAATTTTCTACTATTTGTTTAAGTCTACCAAAAAAAACTTGCTACTTTTTCAGCTACTAGAGAAGAGTGCTCCTTAGCCACTGAAAAAAAACCAAAGTGGAGAGTCAAATATTAAAAAAAGCTCTAAAAAAGTCATTTTCCTAAATGCAGTACATGCAGGCATGGCAGGTTAACCTTGGCAACTGGTCACTTACTATTCCATATTTTACTATTAGAAATCTACTTTCACAGGCCTTTACATGGTAGTTACATAAGTGTCTTTAAGATTGCTATATTAAGGATTTCTGGGAAAAACTGAAAACTGCCAAGCAACACAACTCTAAAATGCTGTTGTTTAAGTATTATTTGGTCCACTTTCAAAAACCCACACTGAGTTGTTAATTATAGCCTTTTGAACATCAATCTTGCCATTTAAGACACACTAGCATATAAACTGGCTACAGAAGTCTTGCATTCAAGAAAGCTGACTCACCATGTAAATGATTACAAAGACTCTTGCCATGGGGTATCGCCTCAGAAAGATTCCCAGCCGAATGCTACACAGGTAACAAGAGAAAAAAACCCAATTCAATACTGAGCAATAAATTCCTGTTCCTCTCATCTGACTCACCATAAACTCCAACATCATGACTTTGTTTCTGTCTTGAATTGGCTCAAATACACACAAGGCTTTGTTGTTGTCTTGGATTTTACTTCATGTACTCAAAACATTAAGTGGGGTGAGAAAATTCAACCATAAAACATATTCTCCTAATTTAATTACAGAAATCCTTTCACAATGAAAGTCAAGTACCAAGGAAGCACAAAGAACTTTCTATCAAGGTATCTTGCTTTCAAAGGACTAAGAAGTATCGTCAAATTTTGCTTTCAGTTGGTATTTGGTTCAAGTTTTGAAGCAGACCTTTGCTACGAATACTGTCAATTCACCTAACCTCTCAGAAAGGGATCAACCCAAGTCAATTGCTGGATCCAGAATGATTTTCATTTACTAATTCCTCAAACAGATTATCTTTCAAGGTAAACAGCTGCATTGGCTTAGAAGGCAGCATCTTGTCTTCATCAGGACTAAAAGAGCAGAGATGATACTCCCCCCCACTAATACACTCTTATGGTGTTTGTCACAGACAGTCAAAGCCTCTGAAACTAAAAAATGTACAAGATGTTAATGAATTAGGTTAGATTTTTTTTTCATAGTTTAGAGAACCTCTTGCAACAAAATCTGTAAGAGCTTTGTTTAAATAACTGACCAAAATTTGCAAAAGCTCAAGAATATTAATATCATAGGAAAGCACAAGTGAAGTGGGTCAATATTTAGTAATTTATACCATACTTTAGCTGCATTATTTTTATCTTTTACCTTCATAAAAGCAATACAAACCAAAGTGTGTCACTTGAAAACCGTAGAAGGATGAGAGCAATTCCAAATGCATTCCCTTGGGGCACTCTTACCTAAACTGATCGATGGTACTGGCAGCTTTGCGCACCCTGCCGTACATTCCTGCCACGCTGCCATCCATGTCACTGAACAGCACAGGAACGCTGCGCATACGAGCGCCTGTTCCAAGGGAAAAAAGCAAAACATTAGCCAAGGTGTTGTTTAAATAAGACAAATTGATAGTATATAACAAAGATATATAAAAATAATATAAAAATAGTGATCAATATGATTGTAGTGTCGTCAATTCTTGATAAACCTACAATCAAGTCATTTCCCCAATTTAGTATATTCTTAAAATTTGTTAGTTTACTAAATGGATATCTCGGTATTCAAATCTATAATATCACAATAACTATTATTAGGTGTATAAAATGATGGGCTCAATAGTGGCACAGTCTCTCAAAGCTTTTTTACTCTATACAGTGAAACTTTGATTAGCATTTCTGACACTAACTTGTACATTCAACAATTTTTTACTTTATTTACATTTTTACTATGTATCAAATTAATTTCAAAAAAAAGCTTCTCAGATAATAAGTTTTGTGCAACTAAACTTCAGCTTCCTGAAGTTACTTACAGACAATTCCTGCTTTGGTCAGCAGAGAAACAAAAGCCTGGACTGTTACTTCACACCTCTTGGTGATTGTCCCTTGCTTTTAAAGCTACTTAACATATATACAAAAATGACAAACTTTGACTCTGAAAAGTAACATCTCAACACCACGGATCTACTACTGAGGTTGTCCCAGAGATACAGGACTGACAAACCAACCTCAAAAGAACCAGCATACTTTAAGCTGCTTTTCAAGAAAAACAGAAAGCAAGGAAGAAATTAATTTCAACCAGATCAATTCTCAAAAGGAAGTATTCCATTCTTGCCCTCCTCCTAAACCCTTTTTGCAAGAGAATACTTTCTAATATTCAGTTTAAACCCCAAAACACAGGTTTATTTGCACCTGTGACAGGATTGTTCCAATAATGCCATATTATTGAGAATTAAAGATTAAATTGGCTTTATTAAATTTACTCAGGTCACTTGGACACAAAAAAAGAGCTTCTAATTAACTATTTTCATGATACTGGCTGATGTAGAGAAGGTCTCTAACATAAGTGGCCTATTTTTAGCACTTATTTTTCCTTACAAACTCAGATTTTCAGGGAAAGGCATTGGAAAACAGAAAAGACAAAAGTTTCAAGTATTGCATTTCCTTACTTACCTTCAGCACCATCAATGCCTGCCATGTTAATGGAAGGTCCATTAGCACTTGTGCCTTGGAGAGCCTTCAGCTGCTGCTCGAGCCGTTCCAGTTGGTACACAAGTGAGTTTTTCTCTGTGCTCAGGCTCTCCAACATAGTTTGCTTCTGAATTAGTGTTTCTGTCAGCTGATGAAGCCGATTTTCTAATTCTGTCTGACTACTACTGCTTAGAGTCTTATTTGTGAGCTAAAAGAAAAGGAAAAAAATCGTTCTAAATGCAAATTCTGACCAACTGACATTATGACATTACAAAACTCTATAATAATCTAAGCTTTCAAGAACCAAATTACTCCACTGCAGAATTTTTACAGGATAATGCCATCAAAATTATCACCAGTGAGTGAAATAAAGAGGAAAGGTAATTTCAACAGTTGTTAACTGTTTATGTTACAGTATGTTTACGAGAAACTATGTACAGATGTATCTTTCTGATTTCTACCTATAATCACACAAAAGTTCCTGTATAACCCTACATTTGATCATGCAATCACTGCTATGCCTTAGAGACAAGTTTAAACAGCAGCCAATAGCAAGCTAATCCAGCCTGGCTACCACACTTTTCAACTTAGTGAGTACGCAGAAGTATTTTCAAGCAAGGAAAGCAAAACTCAGTGCAAATGGGGAGAATCTGATGCCATTTTACAGGAAAACTGCATGAAATGGTGAAAATGCAGGAAATATTGCAGAAGAACTGAGGAGCACCGAGGCAGAAAACACGGTTGTACTAGCAAATAGAAACTGCAAGGCCAGCAAATGGATCATGCATTTGACATGGATCATGTCATTCAATTTGCAGAAAATACTCAAAGCAAATGGGAATCACCAGCTCTGCCATATGTACAATAGCTCATCTATTCACTACAGTCATGGACCTCAGCCACTTTGTGGCATCATATTCCACAAAGACGTAGCTTCACTGATGAAAAACCAGAATCATCAGGGGTTACAGAGATCCAAAATACAAATTAGGTGCCTGCAGGGGCAGGTGCAGGTAGTCCTGAAGTTCAGCACTACCAGAAAATTCATCTGCCAACATGCCCAAGGAATAGAATCCGTCACAACCATTTCCAAATGCTCTGACATTGTAACTGCACAGCCGAACACATCTGACTCCACACTACCAATTCCTCCACAGACTACTTTTCACTATGCTAAGGTAATTTAACAAAACGAGGCCTATGCCTTCATGCTGCCCGAGGAGATTGTGGGGGCTGACAAGTATGAGGAGGTTCCAGAAGGGATTAGACTGATAGAAGGAAAACAAGTCCATCAACACACCAGTGGAACTTAGTAGAGACTTAAACACTACCAACCCTAATTCAACTGCTGATGCTGAGCAGGTACATGGAGTGAAGGAAGTGGCCAGGCTCACATGTTGGCCCCTACTGCCACTGGCCATGACAGAAGAGTGGGCCAGAGGGATCACTGAGTCTGCAGGATGTAACTAAGGTTCTTTGCCCAGTTACAAGGATCTTGGCAGAATTCATAATGACCTAATCAGACTCCAACGAGTTTTTTTTAGTTTGCAAAGAGAAGAATGTTGATCCAACACCCCTCCCCACTAGGTCTAGTTGGGGCAGAGGTTTATTTTCCCCTCCCTTTATATAAAAGCACATACAGCTATAAAATAGGCTATTTACATGGTTCCCTTCTTGTATTCCCTACTCTCAGAACTCTACTCTTTATTGAAAACAAGTACCCTCTACCTCACTAGTAGAATGCTTATGGGATTTTTCAGGATAGTTTAGTCAAATGGGTAGCTCCTATCACTGTTTTCATAACTGAAGGTGATAAAATTATTTTCTATACACACCTGATTTCTGAGCTTCTGAATTTCTTCCTCTCTGTCTTTTATTCTGCTTTGCAAAGTATTCTTTGTTCGATACAATTCTTCTTCAGTATAATGGAGTTCCTATAAAATATATAACAATTATAAATAGAAAATTTTATACATATATGTATTTTGAGAGACAAACTCTAGTTATCTAGAGCTTCACAACAGAACACAAGAAAGCAATATGCTGCAATCAAATGCAAACTGAAATACTGTCTTTGTTACACGTCTGGCTAGGATGGGGGGTATGGGGAAAGAGAGAGCTGAGTATCAAGACACAATCTACAAGGGCAATTAAATTGTTTTGTGGAGACTGCCCTAGTATAAATAGTAATCCAGACTAGTTTACAAAGAGTAACACAATTTCATTGGGACCATAGTTTATCTTCCTTACACTTTCAGAATTTGTTTTAGTGCTATCTTGAAACTATGACAATAATGTAACAATTACAAAATATTTAGGGAGTATCTGTATTCCTAAAAAAACCTCATTAATTCAAACATGTTTGAAAATCCTTGGCATACCTATCTAAAATTCTGTACAACATACCTGTTCCCCTAAATTTTAGAATATATTAACATAGCAGATGTGAAAGGAAAAGGAATATTACTAAAAAACAAATTACTGAAGAGTAAATCTAACCATAAGTTTTGTTAGTCCCATGATATAGTGGTTATTTTAGCTCCCACTTAAAGACCTATCAAGTTTATCTTTTAAATTAAGCCAGTCTCCAAATCACTATCACTTCAGCTGTCAGTTGCTACAGAAAACAGATAATCCTGTTCTCCCTTTGAACCATCAGATGTACAAAAAAATAACACCTCTACCTATTTTCCATCTTCAGTTTCAGAAACATTATGACAATAAGTTAAAGCAACTCCCAGACAGAACTGACCATAATAAGTATCAACACAAGCAATTATGTTAAAAGCACATGTAAATGGGTGTCATCCAAAAGAAGACTTCAGTTCCTGTAATAACTGATAATGCTTTTTAAAATTCATATTGCTCTTTCTATTGACTTAAAGCATATTCCTCAGAAGGGCAGGAGTAACAAAATACAATCTACCATCTGCTTTGACATAATAAACATCAGCTACCCATCTAGAGCAGACCTCGACTTCTGCCTTTTAATTAGTTCAAGCTGCGAGCATCCCATTAAAATGTAATTTCTGGAAGGATAGATAATCCTCTAAGATAAATTGTTCCAAGCAGATATAGAGTACTCATGCTTTCCTCATTATTACATGAGCTTTTTCTTACAAGGAAAATTTTTAACAGCATGCAAAATGTTTGTCCAATTCCTACTGAAAAATAATTTTGTTCACATGAAATATGAGTTTTCCTTTTGTTCCTGCTCTCTTTGGAGCACCAAACTGCTTAAATCAACGCAGTTTCCTTCAAAAAGATGACACAATCTAAGAGAATTCATTAACATCATTTTATCAGCAATTTGTCTAATAGAATGGTTTAGAAGTAACAACAATTAGATTCAGAACTGAGTAACAAATGGATTAAATAAAGTACCTCTAAATTGGTACTACAATGACATTGTTTTACAAGCTAAAATTTATGTATTAATTGAGCAAAGGAAATTTCACAGTAGCTACTTTTAGTATTAGGGTTTCTTGATACAAAAAATGTTACAAATGTTACTTTATCCTTGTTGTTTGATTATTTCCTGCTGAATAAAATTCAAGATCCTGATCAATTCCATGCACTCCTTAGGGTCCTGTTCATTCAGCAAAATCTCTGTTCATCAGGAGTATCCAGAAGGCCCTGGCCATTGCTTAGTCCTGGCTGCACCTTCCTTGACCTAGTGACACTCCCCAAGCTTTTGGGGATTTCTTTGGAACAGTAGACAAAAAATTAATCAAACACTGCCCAAGTATCCAAATATTCTCTTATTAAGCCAAATGCTTTGCTGATGGTACCACACAGGGCCTAAAAAAAGATCCAGCTTTCAAAAATTCCTTACCTGTTTTTGCCGTTCTAGTTCAGCTTCTGCCTCTTGCTTGGCCATTTTATGTGCTGATATCTGCTCCTGTAGGTCTTGAAGCTGCTCTCTCACTGACTCAGCTTCACTTACCTGCTGTGTCTCCATATCCTGAAATGAAGAGAAGTGTAACCATTTTACTAACATTCCAAAGTTACCACATATGTGTCAAGGGTAACAGCAAAAAAAGTAGTACATGCAATATTTCTTCAAAGGAAAAGGAAGGTGTGGGTGTACTGGATAAATGACATTTGGCCATTTTATACTGAATGGTTTTAGAAAGATAGCAATAAAATAAATGTATTTTGTGAACATGAAAAGACTCCACTTCTACTGTCTACAGGCTAAAACTGTGTAAAATAGGCTTGCATGCAGCTGCTGTGATGAGCCCATTATGCCAGCAGATGATTTGAATTACAGTGCTTCAAGGATTAGGAGCTCTTGTAGAAAAGGATATAGGTGATGGCTAGAGAAATCACTATGCTTGTTAGGAAAGAAATGCTTCCCTTAAAAGGAGTACATAGTAGTGAGGGAAGAGAGAAGTAAGTTAATAAATACTAGAAACAACAGACCCACAGCATACAAGAAAACAGTCCTTTGTAGTAGCTAACTACAAATACAGGTGTACAGAGGAGTATATAGGCACAGCTACCTGCAGCTCTGTTCTCATCTGTTGTATTTGGCCCATTAGTTTTTGTATTTCTTCTCTCTGAGTGTCTCGCTCATGTCTCAGTTCCTCCAGTTCCACTGTGCTTGCTGTATTGCTATCCAGGCCTTCAATACCAGAGCCTTCTTTTAAGCTGTTTATCAACTTTTCTTTAGACTGAAAGAATAAGTCAATATATTATTTATAGCAGCATTGAACAAGTGCTCAACTAGAATATGCTATAATGACTTTGCTCTAAAATTCAAACGTAGACATAAAGAACTGGTTTATCTGTTCTTATATCCAATAATGACCCTACACATTTGGAAATGAAAATGCTTCTGTATTGACAACTTTTCTGATTTCCTGTATGCCATAAGACTAATTTTACTGAAAGCCTGTGTTATCTGTGGAAGAGTACAGTTTTGTTATTAACAAGTGCCTGGAATGTTAAACTTGTCATGGGTAACAATTTTGGCTCTCTAGGTACCATAACAGAGAAGATGCACACTAACGGACACAAAAGACAAAACTAACCCCCTTTTTCTCCTGCCAGCAAAATCAAGAACCAAATACAGCAATAACTCTTCCAGGAAAGAGGATAAAGCATTTTATTCAGAGTCAGCCTAGTGTTACCTCAGCAACTACTTGCAATTTCAGGCTTTTCATATTTATCAAGATGATTTAAAACCTACTATTGAACATCCGACTAAATTAACTATTCTGAACAGAGATCTCTACCTTCACCATCTTGCTAACATATATGAACAAGACTCAAACTGCCCACATTTGGACACGATATCTTTGACAATTTAAGTAGTACAGAACTCTGCACAAAATACCTGATTTTGCCATTGCTTATATAATGTTGATCACAAGTGACCTTTCAGGACATGGAATAATATTCTCTGGTTACACGTTAAGTATCCATTCTATGCTATGCTTCAGCCTCAAGCAGAACAGAACAATATTCTTGAATCAAGAATACTGGATATGGAAGAAACTGAAGGTTTCATCTACTTAACTATCTGTACCTTTGGATGTGGAACACGCTGAGAGATGATGCACAATAAGTGCAAAGGTGCACTTGGATTTTTTTTCAGGTTCAGGACCTGAACTACCATTTCAATTTCATAACTTCATCTATTTATCTAAAATGCAGACTGGTAGCTATTCTATGTATGTATCATTATAGATAGGCCCCAGAGGACATCACAGGCCACATGAAAAAAAAAAACCCACAAGTTAGATTATTTGAAGCATGACACCTTAAAAAAGTTAAAGCATACAAATCAAACTGCATTTCTTCACAACAATGCTTACTTGGAGAATGCGAGTAGCTTTCTGTTTATAGTCTGTCAGTTCCTGTTTTGCAGACTCTAAGTGGCTTTTAGTTACTTTGACTTGCTGCTGAAGCTCATCAGCTCGCCTCTTTTCATCTAAATACTTTCTCTCTGCTACAGTTATCCCTTCTGCCAAGTTCTGACGTTCTGCTTCCACTTTACTTAGACGAGCTGCAAACTCATTCTACAAGCAATAAAGAAACAATACTTTGTGTTTAAACACAGTCTCAACTTTAACCTAGAAAAGAAAAAATAAAGTTTAAAAGCAACTACACAGGGCATAACACCTCCTCTATCTACCACCTCCTACTTAAAGACACATTACTGCTACGTGGAAAGAAATTCAGCTTGCTTAAGTGAGTGGTAAATAATCTGAGTAAGAATACGCTTTTCTTTCCCTCAGCACAAATAGTGAAAGAATAACAATCTTCCTATTATTCACATTTATTTAGCAAACAAAAAGCAAGCTTGCCCCTCAAAAAATATTATCAACTGTACTATGACATATTTTGAAGTACTTTAAAAAAAAAACAAAACAGACACTAATAAAGATTTTCAGAGATGTTATTATACATAACAAAGGCCAAATTAGGTGTGAAAACATTCTCTATCAATAATGTACTAACATCTTTACCACAGAAGCAATCATCACAGTAAAGCTGTGTAACAATAACTTGTGTAAGACCACACCATGGAAAACCAAACTGATTACTGATTTACTTTTTAAACATATATTAACATTAAAATTAGCATGAAAAAAAAACCCAATAAAAATTGTCAACATTAATCCTCAAAAACTTTTACTCATGAAGCTTCCAAAACAACATAAAATAAGTAAATTAGCATCTCAAGGATACTTAGTGGAGCAGGGAGCACATCCTTCCAAGCAATTAGTACCCTGAACAGGAACTGAAGTCAAAGGGAGGAGAGAGCACTTGGAACCTCACAGATCTGATCTCAAAAGCAGAGTCTGAGAGTCGTCCTTACTCTTCATGTCTAACCTGCATTTGTTTGTAACTTTCTTGTTCTCGCTTGAGTGCAGAGTCAGCATCACGCAGTCTCTCCTGAAGAGTTTGAAGGGCTTGATTTTGTAAACTGCTTCCTTCACTGTGGTCTTGTATTATCCTGAAATAGAGGCATATATTAACTGGAAAAGAAGCAAGCTAGTGTGATTTTTTTTGTGTAGAAATATAACCTCCTGGCTTCCAGATCAGCTTTGAAAAATTGCCCAGTAGATTACTGCACATGGCTGATTACAGGTGTGAGGCCTGGAGTGAATGACTCACACTTCTCCATCCTGACCTATATTCTGGAGTATCCACTTGTTGATACACAGCCCAGAGCTGAGACAAGTTCAGAAAAATCTTTCTGTTTGTGGATAAGCAAGTCTATTTTTCAAGAAAAAAATTCTTGGGACATTCAGCTTCATGCCTCTGACACAACCATACTTTACACAAAATGAATTTCAATAATCAAATGCCAACTGACACCCTATTTAATACTCATTTGCTCTGGTCTCACTGCCAACTATGATATAACAGTCTTAGTGCAAACTTTAATCCTTGTATTTCAAATTATTCCTCATTAGTTTGTTATTTTTTATTCTTGAAAAGACTAAATTATCTACCTTATTTTTTTCAAACTTATTAGTATTTGCAGAATTCCCAAGTATGCAACTATGAAGTACCGTGATTTTTCACTCTGCAGTGCTTCCAAAGCTTCTGTCCGGGTACTTAAGAGCTGATCAGCTTCTTGCAGCCGTACTTTCAGCACAGCTAGCTGTGAATCTTTGGCACCAACAGCTTCTGTCAGGTCATCAACTCGAGCCTGAAGTTCTCTAACCATCCTGTCACTCTTTGAATGGTCAACATTCCACTTCTCCACCTTCTCCCGGGATTTGTTCAGTTCTACAAAATAAGAAAGTTCTTTGAAGTTTATGAAAGTAGGTATTGCAAGGTCTTGTAAGGAGTCAGGATCCACATATCTCATTTCTTAAAGAAAAAAATTAAATACAACCAAGTTGAAGTAAAACTGAAAATTTATGAGCTACCAGGAAGTAACAAATGCCAGATTGGCTGTCAAAGCACAACTCATAAAATTTTGGAGGTGATCTCCAAATAGACATTTCCTTCTGGGTCACACTGCAGATGACAGATTTCACCTGCCCCACGCCTCGCCTTCACCTACTGTCAAACATCCCTGTGTCAAGAGAGATGTCTGCATAAAGCATCTAGTTTAATTCTAGTTTGACTTTATTGTCACACTGTTATAAAAAACAATAGAAAAATACACCAGTGTTGAATAATGCCTGAATATTTAGAGGCTTCTGTTTTTAATCTAAGATGACACATTAAACTTCACTGGAAATGAAGATTATCTGGCTTATGCAGTTACTGTGAAAAAAATGAGGTACCTCAATTTTATGCCTAAGAACAGGAGTTTGCTGTATGTTTTATTGCTTAATTTGTATTCATATTTTTTATCTGTCATTTCATTTGGCTTTGAAAAACCAAATGTCATATTAAAAATACTAATTTTATATTTTTACTGTCAGTTTCTAGGCATCAGAGACTATAATCTATTACAGCCAGAAAGTAGTCAGTTTGAGGTATTTAAAGGAATTTACTCATTTAAAAATAAGTATTTTGCAATAGCCATTAAAATACAGGAAAAGTATTTTAAACATGGTATTTGCTACCCGTGTCTTAATAAGATGTAAGCTTCGTAACTAATTTGAACACCATTTTAATCAACATTTGTTTTATCTTTGTAGTTGAACAAGCCTTTTAATTTCTCCCATGTGGGAAAAACTGTGCCCATGTATATGGCAAGTCATATATGCAAATGAACCTGGAGAGTTTTCTTATAAATACACAGAGCATTGTTTCCTAGTTCACTAGCATTTTACTAATGTTATAGCTGGAGTACCTTACCTTCTTGTGTTTCTTTGGACCTCTGTATCAATGAAGCCACTTCTTGATTTAAAGACTGAACCTCATTTCGCAGCAGCTGGTTCTCCAGGCGAAGATTGGACAGCTCATGTGATTTGGAATCATCATTAGCTGAAAGGCTGGGGTTGGTTACTGCACTTGGTGAAGAATCCTTCACGCTGTTCCCTTGTGCTCCCAGGCCAGAGTCTGAACTGTCTGGAGTTTCTGTACAGAGAGATGCAAGTTAGAACTAATGCATGTGTTTGTAAGCTTGATACAAACAGTAATTCCATGTTCTGCATCAGTGGTTAAGTAACAACAATGATAATATATCCAAATAGTTTATACGGAAATGGAATATGGAGCTGCTTCTCACAAGGGATTGCACAAAATAGAATTATTTACATGCATCATGCAGTGTTTTTATTAATACTGCAAGACAAAACATAGAAGTTATAAAATTTCTTATTACATAAATAGAAACTTTAGGATTTCAAAACATTAACCCTCTATTTAAGACTTTGCTGCTCAGAGAAGTCCTCAGAAGCTGAAGAGAAACAGAAAACATTAAATATACATAGCAACTAACTACAAGAATTTTTAGTACAAGTTCATTCTGGGTTTCCATTCAGATTTTGCTAAAGTGAATTTTATTTTAAAAGAGAGAACAATAAAGGAACTCCTAGCAGTATTCTGAACAACAGTCCCCTGCAGGGAAGGAGGAACGAACAGCCTTTTCCAATCATGCTCAAACACAGTATTGTTGATTAAGGCTGTGAAAGCTATGGATCCACTGTAAGAATCTTGATTCCAGCATGCAGATAGTTGGCAGCTTTGCAGCAATGTTAGGATAAAATGACACAGCAAGCAATGAACAAACAAGCAGGCAATCCAAAAATATTACTGCTGAATTTAGTATGTCCCAGGTGAATAATTGCTGAAAATCCAGGGGGGGGCAGATTGCAACTAATTCCAAGCAAGACTGCAGTGACATTGTTAAAATTTTATTTACTTGCCCTTGTGATCACTAACCAAGCTGCTTCACCTTTCTTCTTATCACTACAACAGCCCCTAACACCCCAAGCCCAGGGAACTGGGGCACACTATTAATTCTGAGCAACACCACACCCACAAGTAGCAGCAGTGACAGGAAGATTTCTTCCAGATTTTCTCAAGCCCTTTTCTGATTTAAGCCATTTTAAGGAGTGTCATTATCTTTCCCTTGATTTATTTACACACTTTCCAACTTAAGAAACAATTTAGGCTCATTTCTTTTTCTGGAAAACTCAATAGATGAATGGAACTAATGAAGCAAGAAATGAATCATTTATAGCACAGATTAGATTATAACCATGGCAATATACAAAGTATATTGTTAATTGGTTTTGTCTATAGCTAATACATGGTAAGATACTTCAGCAGATTCTTTGCTGAATATTTAAATGACACAGATATATCTGTACAATCAACTTGGGAAAACACCATGTTCAAATCCTATATTGTAACTGCATCCCTTCTTATTTAGCAGCTCCACAATGCAAACTCTGCTCAAAAATCCTCTGAATAAAATTCAACAGTCCACACTGAGCAAAACAAATGTTTCTTAAGCATCAATCAGCAAGGTCATAGAGCCTGTACCTGAATAATTTATTTTTAGTAGTATACCTCACTAAAATGCCATGGACTTAGAAACAGAAAAATATATCTTTGGAAATGATCCCTTTTTATTTCTAAAGCTTTTCAGCATCCTTAATGTAAAGCAAGTAAAAGAATGGCATTTACACTGTGTTACATGCTCTAAGTATTGAACAAATAATAAAGTATTCTAACTACATTGTTAATAACAGAACCACTTGCTTCAATTTTCTAAAATAAATAACAACAAAGTAGCACAGCAACAAGTATGGAATACAGACTGGATAGCCTGATAGAGAACACAAGTTCCTGACACCTCCCAACACATTCTCCTTGTCGACTTGAGCACAGCCCCATCTGCTGACTGGCTGGCCTAGAGGCTCATTCAGGCCTCTGGATTTAGACTGCAGTCATGAACTACTTCTGGCAAACCCAGAGGCTTTATCTCTCTAGTTCTCTCATGCCTGTAGCTCTACAACATCCTTACCACATCCAGGTTCCTGCAGGACAAGCAAGTTTGCCAGCTTACCCCTCCTGCATGGTGGAACAGGGAATACCTAACCCCACCTCACATGCTGCAGTGGGCAACAGCCAACACCATCTATCCGTGGGTGGAAGTCACTCATCTTCCCATGTGGCAACAACAGCTAAGGGCCTGAGGGACCAAACAAATACAGCAGCACCTCTGCTTCTACATGGGGACACATGGGGCTGATCCAAGGTTAGATCACAGCTCAGAGAGGTCAGATCACAGCTCAGAGAGGTCAGGGTGAGCAATAGCAACAAGGTAGATCCAGAGCATGAAAGATTTAGGAATTAATCGTGTAGCCTGTCAAATTAGCGTGGTACTTAGTATTACCCCAGTGATGAAAAAATGTGAAAGGCCCTGCTGTTACCTCATCCATTTGACACACTACCACCATTATATGTTTCAAGAAGTGGCAATAAATGTGTTACCTAGCCTTACCCTAGATATACTTGGGTTTTAAATATCTCTAGATTCAATACTATTTAACTACCATTGCCTTGGCTCCTGACGGAATTATCCTCAGTAGTTTTTGCACTCTGTGTACTGGTAGACACAGAACTAATGCTGGAAGTCCGAGAGTGATTTTGAAGAACAGGTGCCTTGCTCTTCTCCTTTTTAGAATCTATCCTTCCATTAGGTTCTTTCTCTGAACTGTTGAGAAAATCAAATAGCAACTCATCATCAGGTTCTGACTTTTTTCTTCTCACAAAATGTGAGGTGACTCTGTGTGCAGAAGCATTTTCTACTGGAGAAGCTGCCTCCGAGGATGTCCTACGTGCTGTTTTAACATTTGCTGTTCCTGCCAGGATTGTGGCCTTTTGGTGTTTAATATTATCAGCTGCTGAGGAGATGTAGGCTGCTTTGGATGATGTCTGGTATTTCAGTTCTCCAGCATGCTGGCGCACTTCAGAATAATCAGTGGCAGAGTCCAAGTTCTTATTATCATAAACTGCACTGCTTGATGTGTCTTTTTTGCTCAGAGCCGATGCAGCTCCTTGATCAACTCTGTTGAGTAGATCCTCTGCCTTTCCAGCGAGATCAGCAAGCCAAGACATGATGAGTGTCTGTTGATGAACTCTGTACAATTAAAATTTCAGGACCATATACTGCAAAAGACAAAAGGATTACAAATCAGATTGGTGCTCAAAAGACAAGATATGTGTTTGACCTAAACAACTGTTGTGTCAACCTATTAGTGCTGTAGTTATTTTAATACTTTTCTTCTACTAGTTTATTATTTTGCTTTTGGTGAGTAATGGAAATAAAAAAAATCAGTTTCTGAGGAAAACAGACAAAATCTAGGTTTTTAAATCGAGGTTATTAAAATCAGACCACTGTATCAGTTTCTGGTATCATCAGCTGCTACAGAGTATCACAGAAAACAACTATGCCTTAGACGTTCGGCCTGCAAATTCCCAACCTGGCTCAGACAGAGGATCTTCTGCCCCACAAGCTCTGCAGCCCGATGCCCCTCCCGCGACAGCAACACGGCGGACAGTGCGTGCCTTCACCCGCACCACGGCCATGCGACACCACACTGGCGGCGTGTGCCTGTACCCCAGCTCCCGGGAACGGCTCCTTCATCCCGGACAGGATTCTGAAGGGAAGCACGGAGGCAGACGGGAGGGCGACGTTCAGAGTGGCCGCTGCCCCCCACCCCCAGCACTGCCTGTCCGCGGCCCTCCTCAGGCTCGGTCCCACTTAGGAGCGGCGAGGGCCTCAGCACGGCCCGGCCTCACCTCCTGCAAGCGCGGGGGACGCCCCGGCCCGAGGGAGGCCGTGAGGGGCCGGCAGGCAGCGCCGGTCAGCGCGGGGCCGCGGGCCGGACCGGGCGGCTCAGCCCCATCTCTTCCGGCAGACGTGGCCGCCTTTCCGGGGGCGCCGCGCGCAGACGCAGAGAGCACGGCCCCGCCCCGGGCACATTCAGGCCCCGCCTTCGGCACACTCAGGCACCGCCCCCAGCGCGCTCAAGCCCCACCCCGGCACACTCGGGCCCCGCCCCCGGCACACTAGGGCACCACCCCCGGCGGGCCCAAGCTCCGCCCCCGGCACACTCAGGCCCCGCCCCCAGCACAGTCAGGCACCGCCCCTCCACTGGACGGGGGCGGCGCTTGCCGCGCGCGCCACCTGTCGGCGTTTTCAGTAATTTTTGAGGTAAGACTTCTCAGGAATTGCGAATGCCGCAGAATCACAGAACTATCTATGTTGGAAAGGATCTCAAAGATCATTGGGCCCAGCTGTTAGCCCAGCACTGCCAAGTCCACCAGTAAAACCACGTTCCCAAGTGCCAAGCACTTCTGACTGTAACATCCTTCCCTGTCATCAGTGACTCGGTGTCTACAACCTGCAATACTTGAATATTTCAAGCTTTATGGCTGTTATCTCTCTTCTTTAAATGCTTATTCTTAGTAAGGATAGCAGTTAAAGTGTACATAAAGTACACTTAAGGTACACTTAAGGAACTATATAAAGTTAAGTTTTGTTTTTATGTTTTGAGGGATGATCCTCTCATCCCCCTTTATTTGTTTCCTCAGCCTTCTATACCAGTGTATCACAACCAACCACCACACTTGCTTCATGGAGAGTTTTTACTCATGCCTGAAGTACCAGTAGGAATGTGAATGAAGACAATACTTAGACCTCCTGCCACTTCAGATCCTCCTCTGTTGAGGACCTGTTGTCCTCTTGATTTTAATGCTGAATGCATGGCTGGTGACTAACATCCGTGTTTCCCCAGAGCTCTAGCTGTCATCTTGTCAGATCACACCTTACAAGCATTCTCTGGTTAAATTCACAGGTAAGCTTTTATCAAGTTATCTGAACGTTGTCATCTGGCTTACCAAAGTTTTCTTACATTTCATCATGGTAATCCTCTTCCAATGGGGAACATACAATGTTTGGAAAGATTATGAAGCGTTTCTGTGTAGGTCAAAGGCTTCAAAATGTTTGTCTACAGATATGAATTATCAATTATCATTGGGCATCCTTAGGACTTAAGCAGGAGACATCCTGTTGCGTATTCAGAACATCCTTATGGCACTGGCACGAGTTAATAGAATATCCATCCTGTCTCATTGCAGATTAAGCAACACATAGGAAATAATAATAACAATAAAAACCAAAATTAATTCACAAACTTCAACTTTACAACATGTGATTCAGCTGCACATAATCATCATTTCAATTAATGTGACTGTATCACCTTCTCAGGCACTAAGAAAATGAGAGATTTTTAAGAGATTGTATTAATAAGAAGTTTGCATTTGTTTTACTCCACTTGTTTGCTCTTCAAAACATGTTACAAATCCCCTCAGTGGAAAATTCACATATGATTGTGGAAGCTTGAAGTATTTGACCATTGCAGACTAAAGTGAAACATACAATGTTCAAAAGAAACATGAAGGGTGAAAGCCAATTCCTTAGATTATCTCTGTCTTTTACAGAGAGGATACAAACAAAGCATATTTCAATCCAGAAAGTATCCAATTGCATCACTGCATCTAAAAAGCCCTTCTCTGCATTACAGTCTGAAAACCTGTTTAGGAAATATACCCACAGTAGAGATGCATAACCAACATGAGGAACTAAATTCACATTTTAATATGTCCTATTCCACGTTACAGCCATTGTATGGTCCATGTTTGACTGAACCATCTTACAGATGTAAACTAGTTTAGATAAGCAAATGGTTGGACAGAAGTGCCTTTTATTCCAAATTACATAGGCAGACTCCCAGGATCACATCTGAACTGCCCACAGTCTGAGAATTTCCAGCTCTTGCAGGGGACATCATTATTTATCTTGAAGTAAATTCCATGGCAACCCCTTCCCTTGTTCATACAAAATCTTTAAAACAGGGATCCTGTATTGATAAAGGGATTGGCTAAGAGTGGAGGAAAACAAATCCTTTAAGTCCTGTATAGATTTTATACTGAATTGTTGAGTTATAGAATCATTCCATAAAAGAAATCATGCTTTATGTGCAACTTGGAAAACAGTTATTCCCTCTGAATGCTCTGATAAAATGTAGTAACTCTACTAACTTTTCCCCCAATTTAGTGTCTTCCATGTGGTGTGTAATCTTGGAAATCGCCTGATCTTCTAGAAGACATAAAGGTTACAGCAACACTACTAAAATTTGTTCCACTTCCATTTTCACAATCACTGATAGTCTCCCAAAAATAATGTTTCCATTTATAAAATTAGAAAAAAAAAAAAAAAAAAAACCAAACAGAAAGTTTGCTGGCTGAGACCCTAAATAAGCAGTGATATCTCTTTCCTTGGTGTTTCTTTAAGATCTGCATTTTTATTCCCATAACTGATGTTCTCAGGCTTGCAGGGTGGTGAGGAAGACAGAGTAAGGAAAAAAAACTTGCTGCTTGTTTCACTGACCTATTTATGAAGTCCCTTATGTCTGCTGTATTGACAGTTACTTCTAAGAATCCTGTGACTGTCAGGCTGAGTGGTAAGAATATTTCATTCTGTCACAAGGGGCATACAGCTTCATTAACTACCACGGAAAACTTTACAGGTGTCTTTTCAGTTTACAGGTGCCCTCCCCAGAGTCCAAGCCCTGATCTGATATGCTACATGTGTTGCTGCATAGTTTGACAGGTTCTGGCTGCAATTGTCTCTCTGCAAGCACGAAAAGGAAGAGATTAATATCTAGCTGTAGACAAAAAATTAGACTCTCTGTACAAAGCCTTTCAATCCCTATTCATTCACAAATTAAAAGTAATTTTAAGCTACAATTTACAGACATTATTTTTTCCAATTATAGCTCTCACTGTAAGGAAATTTAAATAACAATGCTAGAATATATCTGCCCCAATAATGGTATCGCAGCAAGATTAACTCACTTCCTCAAAACTCATTGCAAGAAAACAACTGGGGCTTTAGGTTTGATTTTTTTTAATTAAAAAAAGAGGCAGGCTCTCCAGTTGACTTTTTTTTTAAAAAAATTACCATTTCCCACTTTGAGTTGATTCACAGGTTCTTCATTGTTCAGTAAGGGAAATTTTTAGGTAGAAGAGGCAAAACAGTTACATAGTCACATGACTTGTTCTAAATTAATCTCTTCTCTAAGTATACTGAAATAGGGCTTTGGCAGTTAGTTTCTGTAAAAAAACTGTGCTGAAAACCATAAAAATTGCAAAAAATATAGCAACAACAAAAAAAGATGGGTCATGTCATCCTCATTCAGCCTTCTTTTTCATGTGTTATATATTAATACACAATTACATATCTGGTCTAAGGTCTTTGATTCATGCAGTATATTGGAAATGTGCCAAATATCAAGGATTGCAAAATAAGGTGATGGTCACTGAATGATTTACTACTTAAACTTTTATTTCATTCTCAGCATTCAGTATGTGGCCTCACGCCATAGGTCACTTCAATGCACCACTGAATAAAACAGTATAAACTTGCCCCCTAAGTTCATACTATTGTCTATGACTTTGCCTGACTGTGTGTGGGCAGAGAAATCAGGTCCTGCCCAAAAGGCTGCGGTGAAAGAGCTCTGTGCTGCCTGCTCACGTCCCCACACGGACCCTGCCAAAAATGAGGGTACATAGCCTCTTCCTTCAGCCACCTTTCACAGCCTCACCCACACTCCCCAGGGAAGCCTACCTTCGAGCTGCCACACACCCACTGCCTCTGAGGCAACCGGTGCTGCTATCTTCACATTCCAGTGGGGAATTGAGGTATAGAGAGGAGGAACTAAAGACGAAATCCTCCTCCACACCTTAACAGAGCAAAGCAGGTTTGGTCTGGTCAAAATGTGCAAACACTGGGGATGGATCATGTTCAGTGCTAATGAATGTGTAAGTGAATTTTAATCACCAGCCTTCAGCGCCTCGGGTCTGAAGGCATGTAACTTGTCCAGATGGGACTGGCCTCTCACACACAAGGCAAAAAGTTGCAGCGGTGATTTGAACATAATAATTTTCTTGGTTAGCAAGGCCAGTCAAAGTACAAATCTCTCTCTGAAAGTGGTGAGGGAAGGTGCAGTAACAGGACAGAAGGTATTTCTCAGCTACACTCTCCCTAGGATTTTGACTCAGGGACTTCCAAAGCCAAAGGTGGTATCTGCAATTAAAAAGCCTTTGAAGATTTTTTAAATTTTTATTTCTTTAGTAATTAATAAAACTTTTCAAAGCATACGGGTGCAAAAGCACCTGAGCTAGAAAATTTTTAAATAGAGGCACAATTTTGTTTTCTTTTTCTGGACCCTTGTCTCTCCCCTTTTTATTTTCCTTGGTATCACTGAATGATTTATAAACCAAAAATTATCAGAAAGCAGTTCTTCCATAAACTTTCTCCCATATAGCATGGAAAATTTTAGGGTAAACTGACAGGAGTTTGAGAGGGACTTTTAGAAGAGCTCCCTTTTAACACGAGATGATGGAATTTCTTAACTCTGCCTAGTGGCTGTAACTGTGGGCACATGAGTTTACACAAGGTGCAGGGGTGCAATGCAATGGACCTTGCCTAGAACATGTAGCCGACTCATGGCTGGGATATTTGAAGTTCGACCACTCCTCATTTATGCCCTGGTAAGGTTGCTCTGTCTCCACTGCTGCATCCTCACTTTTGTGACAAAAAGAAAGACACAAATTTAGGATGTGCTTGTATTCCTTCTTCCTCAGTGTAACTCAACTGTATTAGGAACACATACACACACATACATTCTTTCAATCTTTCTGTTGTTATTGTTTGTATTTTCTTTTGTGACTCCTATTTATTTATTTTCCTGTAATAAATCACAATGACACTTTTTCTGCAGTGTCCTCACTACCTTATTTCCTTTCTCTACATAAAAATGACAGCATATTATTCTTCTAGCAGGAAACAAAGCTACCCCTCCTAGACATTGCCAGAATTATCAGAATTAGGACATCAAAAGTGTCTAGTGATGCTTAAAAAATAGCAACTTAAGGAATACCAAGTCCAGAGAGTAAAATGCCACTTAAGGATTCAGGGGGTTATTTGTATTCTGTCATATGCCTTTCTTCATGCATTTTCATGACCTCAAGGTACTCAGAATAATTCTTTAAAAGGGTAGAGGTTTACCTTTAACAAGAAGATGCAATTTAATGCAAATAATGGAAGACCAGATCATGATGTGAATGCTGGGTGAAAGATCTTCACTGGGCCAGTTTGGCAACTTCCTGGCTTAATTGTGAATTACACGAATTAATCCTGGGGTTGTAAATGTATAGATTGCCTGGGCAAGCTTGACTATAAAATGGGGGGAAGCGTATTTTAACCAACAGAGAGAGAAAAGAGCATTCTTCCTGACAGTGGCAATGGGTAATGCAACTGTTTGGAATCCAAGTGCAGATATCCACAGGGATACTGCAAACACATTATATATTTAGACATTAATTGCATGCAGGAAAAAAGTCATTATCAAGAGGATGCACACAGTGAGGCTTAGGAAGTATGTCAGTCCAATATGAGGATTCCCACGACTGTCTGCAATGAACTAAATAGACAACAGAACTCAAGTTCAGAGAATTCTGTTCTGGCTATCCTATTCATAATAGGCTTTTTTGCCCCTACACTTTTCAGTGAATATTCTGTAGATATGAAAATGCTGATGAACTAGATTTGCAACAAATAACCCCATTAAGCCTACTGCTGGCTACTATCTTATTACAAAATTTTTAAAATACATTCCCTATTGCATAGTCACACAGGTTATTTGGAAGCCACTCCCAGTAAGGACATGTTTGTAGTATTTTAACCTTTAGATTCTTCCTCTTTGCCTCCTCCCTGCTTGTTTTCTCTAGAACACATTCAATTCCTTGAATTTCCTGATCTTAGGGATATTTGAGGATATCACCTCACACTTACTTTATCATACACCAAACTTTTGTTTTTTTCCATACAACTCACTTGACTACACTTCACTACAAAAGTAGGAATGTGTCATCTGCAGAGAGATGCACAAGGGTTGGAAGTTATTTTCATGTTTTCTGTAGGATGAAAATAGAAACCTAACCTGAGTGCATTTAGCTTTTCTGATAAGCCTTTTCTCAGCTCTCCATGCCAGCTTGTGTTCAAGGAAGCATTTCTTCATTTGTGACTGGCACTGTTGTGTATGTGGTGACCACACAGTCTTGCACTTAAACTTTCGGGATTACTTATTCAGACTTCCCCAGATACAAATATAAAACTGTTACATGCAGACAGTTCCTAGATGAGGATGTCTCTAAGCTCTTCAGCATATGTGTCTGTATATGTTCCTATTCCCCTGCTCACAGAGTAAACCTCAGCTTCTTCCCCAGCAGAGTTCTGCCTGGAGAAATGACCTGATAGAAATATTACATTTCCTGGGACGTTGTTTTCTTTCCTCATAAAGCCCATAGGAGAAAGAAGCAACAAAAACCCTCTAACTTCTTTTGGTCTTGAAAGAAACAATGTTTTCTCTGGCATTGTCTCAAGTCTTTCCTTCTACTGCCCACTTACTTTTCATGAAAAATATAGGAACCCACGATATTGAACACGGTCAAATGTGGTTAAATTTGTCAGAACAGTTGAAGAAATCGTACAAAGCTGTAAGGATAAGATTTTCCCTCATTCACTTTCAAAATGTTTGTGTAGATATTCCCCAAGTGATGCAAGTGTCCAAATCCCTGTTCTTTCCAGACTTGTTTAACCTCTGTTTATCTTCATGATGATATGCCTGACATTAACTTTCTTTCTTTCAGAATTATGGTCACTTTACCTAAGTCTCTTCTGACTTTGCTAGAGGTGAATATTGATTTTTCCTTTAATCATTTGATAGCTAAGATCACCCTGTTGTTGATCTACTAATTTTGCTAAAATGAGAATCTTCTGTTGTTTCAAACATACAGAATAACCATGTCTGATGTTTGCCTTTACAAGGCAGCTAGTCATGCATTGGTGCTAAACTGACAAATCTAATCTCATAGCGAGTGAAGACGTGGAAAGACCAGGCTCAGCATATTGTTTTATTTATCATAAACCTGTCCCACTCTTTACCTTAAATATTACCTTTTTCTTCCTAGAATTTATTTTGTTTCACTCTTAGTCATCAAATTAGTGTGACTACAAAGAAAAGAAAAAGCATTTGTTAAAATGTTTAGAACAAGCTAAGGAAGCTTAAATATGCTCAATTCATGATTCCAGTCCAATTTTTCCCAACTAAAAAATGTCCTTGAGCAATTTAAAAAAAAATCTTGATCTATTCAGTTGCTCTTTAAGGAAAGTGTAGGTGCAATCCAGAAAAGCTTCCTGTACATTTTCTGTTCTGCTAGATTAGAAGCAAAATCAACTTCACAGTCTGAATTTTGTCAGCTCTTAAGTTAGTGGCATGGAACCATAAATACCTGTGTTAAAACACCTCTAAAGTTGTGCCAAAATCTGGAAAACCTCTTTTGGTGAAACCCGTGTGTTACCAGAACTACTACTGCAGTGCTGGCACTACCAGTCCAGCCTGGTGTCAGCAACATTGGATGTAGGAGTTACAACCCTCTCAGAGCACTCTTAGCAAAACAGAATCAAGAGTTAAACCACCCACCCTTACCATATGGCAGCCTTCTGTTTTGTAGGAAAGCTATTAAGAAAGAACCTACATTATCGGCAGTTTTGAAGTTTCAGATTTGCGTCTTTTTTTTTTTTCTTTTTTTTTTAGTTCTCATTTAGTAAACACTTTCAGAATTTGGTAGCATCTTAGATACCATTTGTAGCGTGTGGCTTTGGTGGGTTGGTGGAACTGCCTTCCACAGAGTTAGTTTTAGTATGAGACATATGGGTGGTGGTTACTTTCACTTTTTAGCACTGTCAGAACCAGAGCAAATTGTTTCATTGCACCATGGAATGGTTCAGGCTGGAAGGGACCAAAGATCATCTTGTTCCAGTCCCCCTGCCATGCTAGACCAGATGCTCAAAGTCCCATCCAACCTGGCCTTGAACACTTTCAGGGATCCCCAGCTTCTCTGCACAACCTGCTCCAGGGCCTCCCCATCCTCACAGGAAAGCATTTCTTCCTAATACCTAATCTAAACCTGCCTTCTTTCAGATTAGAGCCTTTGCCTCTTGTCCTATCACTACATGTCCGTGTAAAAAGTCTGTCTCTCTGCTCTCTTGTAGCCCCATTTATGTACTGCAAGGTTGTTATAAGGTCTCCAAAGAGACTTCTCTTCTCCAGGATGAATAACATTTCATTTCATTTCATTTCATTTCATTTCATTTCATAAATCCATCATGGTTTTACCTATTTATGTGCTCTTCTATTTTAAAAAAGATTATATGTACATTTGTTTACAT
The DNA here is from genome assembly GCA_013396875.1 of Vireo altiloquus. Classification (NCBI taxonomy): domain Eukaryota; kingdom Metazoa; phylum Chordata; class Aves; order Passeriformes; family Vireonidae; genus Vireo; species Vireo altiloquus. Next base: position 158,014 of record VZRF01004288.1, read on the forward strand.
AGTCATAGTCCATTTCTTCTCTTCCATGATAGCAGGAGTCACAAGGATCATGCTGGATTCCTGCTACAGGTGATGTAGCTGCTTCTGTTTGAGCTCCACAGCTGTACCTTAGCAATCCCTCTGCTTACTTCACCCCGTATACCCAGCAACACCATTCATAGCCTTCCCTTAGACAAACTTCCCACTCAGTTCAGGAAGGCTTCCTAAATTTCTAACACAATCAAAGAAATAATTGAATTCAGTAGTAAAAATCTGTGTATTACTCAAGTGTCTTTAGTACCTGCCCGATACATTTTGACAGAGATTTAGGATTCTTGTAGCAATCTTCTCACCTATCATCTAAGAACATGATGTTTATTAATGCATGTTATAAAAGAAGGATGAAGGTTGGCTTTTGTATGTATGTAAATAATTAAGGAATTGGTTGAAAGTTGATGGGCCCATTATGAATTAATTAAGTAGTGTTCCAGTTGTGTGATTAATTAACCTGATATTCTTAAATCGGTGGTTTTGATTACAATGTTAATTGTAAATTGCAAATAGAATGTTCCTTTAAATTGCTTATTTAAGTTAGTTGGTTTAAATTTGGACCCCAGGGGCTGATTAGTGTTAGGTTTGTTTAATGTATTAGCATTAGGCCACGGGGTTGACTGATGGTTTAGATTCCCTATGGAGACAATGGTTAAGCAGTGGAAGGTGCTAGAAGAAAGGTGTCGACTCGAATTATCATAAGGGGATAAGGGAAGAACCTTGATTGGGCAAAGAACGGACCAGACGCTCAGATCTCACCCCATTTGTGAGAACAAATCAACTAGATGACGAGTCACCACAACCCAATTAAAACGCCTCAAAGGGGAAAGACTTAGGGGAGTGGGTGGTACTCTGGTTGGGGGTATAAAATATAACTCCCCCAGCCCCTCGGGGTGCCTCTGACCATATTCCACCTGTGGCTAAGGATGGAGTGCTGCTGATCCTTTGCCTTGTAGCCTGGCAAACCGCCATCTTCGTCTCCTGTTGTTCATCAATTTTTGCCTGTTAATAAATTTTCCAGTTTCAAATTTAACTGGCTTTCCATTCATCACGTGCAGAAGTTATAGACAAGTTATTTCGCAATGATAGTATTAGACTTCTCAGAAGTGACAGCTGACACAAGGTGTACTTACCTCAAGTAGCCTGGCTATGAGAAACACTATTGGACTTGGACGATGGGTCAGCAATCCTTTTAAGTGATATTAGATATCTTTTAGAGCAGCAGGATAATAAAACATAAGCCTAACCCACTTGGCTACTAAGTGAAACTAAAGTTCGTGTCTTGTTTTTTTCTTGCTGGATAATCAGCACGGTGATCTTTGTCAGTTGAAAAAGGTAATTCCTGAGATGACCTGAATTCGAACAGCTTGACTGTGTCAGCAGGCACGGCAGGTCACTGGGCACGCCAGCTCCAGTCAAGTAATGATCATTAACCCGCGATGACTTTGTACATTTACGATCATGAGCAAAGCTGAGTCAGTGCAGACAATGCAAATGGCAGAGTCAGAGCAAAACTATGAGCTTCTGCAGACATTCAAAACCAGGCAGTTGGTCACAAAATGAAAAGTTAGTTGTTGGGGTTTTTGTACTGATACGCCAGTAGTTTTTATAGAAGGCAATGAGGAAGCTGGTGTGCTTCTTTGTACGTGGTTTATTAGGCAAAGAAACAGGTGCCTCTGCTTTTCAAAAGTACCTTTGCTTTTCCTTCTCTCATTAAAAGCGGAGAAGACTTGGCAGAGGTGTCAGCGCACGGCCGAAGCCGCGGCCCCTCTGCAGCGGGCAGCAGGCGCTGGGCAGTGCACAGCCCGCAGCTAGCAGCCAGCGCTCCGCCGGCCATCCTCGCCGAGACACACAGGGACCATGTGGGGCCGTTCCTCTCGTTCCGTCATTTCATGGATTCCCTCTGGCACATGCCTCTGCATTCCCGTTCTCGGCCTCCTGCCTCCATCCTACCCCGAAGGCACAGGGCAGTTCCGACGGGAAGGCGCAGTCGGCGCCGCCCCGTTCGTGTCCCGTGGACAACCTGCGCAAACGCCACGGCCCCTGAGGCTCCCGGCGCGCCCGCGCCGCGATCCCGGGCCACGCGAGAGGAGCTTCCCAGGACTCCTGGGACACCCGGGACCAGGCGACTCATCCCGCAGCCGCGGAACTACAATTCCCAAAAAGCTTGGCGCGCAGGGCCCGCGGCCGCCTTGGGGAGTGGGGCGTGGGGCTTGCTGGGGTTCGTAGTGCGGCCAGATGGGTGTCCGGCCCCGCCTCCGCCCGGCCGCGATTGGCCGGGGCCCGGGTCCGCCCCCGCGCGCCGCGGTCGCCTGGCTCCGCACGGCGCTCGCCGCAATCACAGCGGCCGCGGCGGCGACTCCTCTGCTCAGAGTGGTGAGGGCGGCGGGGCCGTGCTGTCCGGGGGCTCCGGCCGGGGGGGAGGGAGTGAGGGAGCGGGAGCGAGGTACGCCTGAGGGAAGGGAGCTGTGAGCGGGGGACGGCCGCTCCGCTGTCCGTCTGCAGAGGTAGAGGCTGGGGAGAGCGGCCGAGGGTGCCGGTTTCCTTCCCGGGCTCCGAGCGCTGTCCGCCCGGCGCCCCGACTGGCCCTGGGCCTGGCACGCCTGGCTCGGGAATTGTGTTTGATCTCTCCGTGCTGAAGAGAGACAGGAATCAGAGCGGCTCCTTCCGAGGGGCATTGCCCAGGGCTGGCAGAGGACAGGAGGGAGATCTAGAGGAGGGAAGCAGTGGCAACAGCAGAGATTTAGTCTCTGGTAATACATTTTTAACGGCGGAAAAGGATGGAGTAACTAATTACGGGATTTCTGCAAAGAGCTGGCGATGCCTTAAAGGTGCTGCTCTGTGGCTGGTTATAGCTGGTAGACAGCTTTGCTGTAACATGAGGTTCTGCTTGGAGGTAGTAGCACTACTAGCTCCCAATTAGGATGGACCGACACTGTGTTGGGTGTCTGTATTTGGGAGTTAAGATAAATATTGTAGCCAAGATCTGAAATGCTAAGATAAACCATAGCAAAAGACATGTGGAGTGCAGGAATCTTGTGTAATCTCACATAGGAATTTCTGCGTAATAACTTCTCCAGAATTTCATTCTCTCCATGCTCCCAACATTTCCATGTTTGCTGAATAGAAATTCTTACCCTTATCTGACTTATTCTTCTACCCATATACCCCCTCATGCCAAATCAAGCAATATAATGAAGTTACTCATGCAGTGTTGCGGTATCTGTTTTTTCTTACTATCAGAATGTGGTGGCAGAGGCTTTGCACATCTGCAGACAGATAAGAAAGTAAATAGCAGAAGCAGTTTTACTGAAGCTGTAAGGTTTGCCAGATTTGAATCTGTGTTTTTTGAAGTGTGTATAGAAAAAATCCCCTGAACCAGGTGTATTGGCTTATCACCATACTATGAATAGTTCCGAGGATTTTTTTGAAACACAGAATCAGGTAAATTGTACCCTCTCTACTGCTGAAAAAAATAAATCTGCAAACAGGAGAATGAACTTTATTTATAACTACTTTTAAATACATTTATTTATCATTAAGAGTCATACTGAGTTAACTAGAAATTCATGGGTTTTTACAGTAAAAGTGGCTTATACAGCTTCAGTGGCTAAACAGAAATATTTTACTACAAGTTCTAATCATACTAAGCCAGTTCATAGAATGGTTACTAGCAGACTTTGCAAAGAAATGTTTTGCATCAGGGACCATAATCTCTTTCAAAATGTACCTTATCAGAATTTATAATGACAAAGATTTTTTTTTCTTTCTACGACGCAAGTGGAGAAAGAAAATGAGAAAATCAGATTTTTTTTGTGCAGGGGCCTAATCACAGGTTTAGGTGCTTCTGTTTGTGTAGCAGCCAGTACAGCATGTAGGCAGAACGTTGCTGACAGAACTGTGGACATCAGTTTCCTGTGAGGGAGACTGCCACGTATTTTCTTGAAATCAGCATCTAAATATTACAGTGACAGGCAATATGCAAGCACTGTGTGGAGAAAAGAACTGTGCCTTGATTCTGGAATGTGAAAGGCTAGTGGTTATGAGAAGTGAGCTGTTTAGAAAGACTTCACAGAAAGGCTGTAATGATCATCTGATCAGCTTAAGGCTGTTACTTTTCAGCAAGGTTACTGTTAGTGTACTTACTTTTCACGCAAGTAAAATAGAGATACAGTTTCTGTTTATATAGCTCTTGGAGACTGTGCTAAAGGTATTTGGAGTGCAAGCTACTGAAATGTCAATACTGCTTTAAAAGGTAGTGGAAAATACTTCGATAATCTCAAAGTCCTTTCTTTAGAGTGCTATCCTGTTCTAAGAGTATTGATCTTAAAGGACTGTTTCCCAAAGGAAAGTTGTGAACTTGGGGAAGAAGCAGTTGGCCAGAAAAATTGTTCTAGCAGCAGCCGGCCATTTCCAGGTGTGGTCTTCCTTAAGCATCTATCTCTTATCAACTCAGACATGTATGCTAGCTATCTAGTGGGAAGTGGTCAGAGTACCTCTGTCAGGAAAGACTGGCTTTTAGAGTGAATTGTTCTGGCAGGAGCCGCCCAGTTCTGGACGGGCTTTTTCCCCAGATTGTGCAAACCGTGCAGCAGCCTTACCCGCATATGTACGTGGTGGTCTGATGCTGAACCCACTGTGTCTGAGATGGGCCTTTGTCCTGGCATGGCCTCAAGGCAAAGTTAATTAACTCTTCTGTCAGAAAGACTAGGCAGAGCTGATCAAATCTTAATCATGTTTTGTGGATCAACAAAAGCTCTAAGATGAGCTTGTAGTGAATTTTTAGTTTTTCCGTATAGTCTCAAATCTGCATGTGATTCAGGACTGATTGCATGTGACGGATCTTCAGAGAAAGGCTTTTTCTGTACCTGTGGTAAGCTGGTCAGCTGAGCTGCTTTCTCTTAATATGACTTGAAGACAAAGCATGTGATGGGGAACTTTCTCTTCTCAACTGTAGGTCAAGAACTTGTACAACACAACCCTGAACACAGGCTTTAAAATTGCCCACTTGCTCTCAGAGGCTTTCTTTAACACAAGCAGAAATATGTGTGTGCGTGAATGTATTTGTTTGTATGATCATCATTTGCTTGTTTATGTTTTTGTTGGTTTTGCTTTGGGTTTTTTTAAGTAGTAGTTAGAGACAAACAATAAAGACTCATTCCCACAGCACATGTGTTTAAACCTGTTTTAAGTGCTGCTTGGAGAACTTTGGGGAGCTGAGCCTTTATTAATTATGGTTTATTAGTCCATTGTGGTATGTCTGGGTTTTTTTTTTTCTATTTCCTCCCTTCTTTCTGGTGTTAATTTGATTTCATTATAGTGTAAGAAAAGACAGATAAGTGCGATTATGTCATTATTAGTGCCAAAGAGGAGGTTCTTTTATATTCTAAATAATCCATGACAAAATATATATGATTTGCTAGTACAGTGCAATCTTTCCTGGTGTTCATTTTTTTCTCCTGGGTGTTCTGCATCAGTCACAACTTTTATCTCAGCAGAGGTGAGAACTGTGAGGGCTTAGATGCTGTCGTACTGTCTGGAAGACTCTTGAATCTCTGATGGAAGGACTCCCTGAGGGGCTGGCATCTTAAGTCTCTGTTCCTGATCTGGCGCAGGGTTTTCCTGTTGTGGGGCTGTTTGTGGGCAGAATGCAGTGCTGGTGTGTGGTGCATCTGTGCCTTCACAGCACAGGCCTGCTCAGAGGTACTGGCTGGGGTCCTGAGAACTGTAGATCCTTGTTAGTATAGTCAGGAGTGTGAACTCACCAGGAAAGACAATCCCATCAAACTGTTTTAGTTGCCTGGTATATCAGTAACTGATAGTGGCAGTGACTCTTTCCATGTGATGGATGTCTGTGTGCCACGGCCTCCCTTGAAATTAGCCATCATGTTATGTGCCCCAGTGAGCAGCTGGCACCAACACAGCTTCTACTGATATGCCCTGATGGTATCTCAAAGAGCTAAGCATCATGTGAAAGGTTCTCCAGCAATTGTTTGAACCTTTTTTTTTTTTTTCATTTAAATACATCTTATAGTTGGAGAAGTGTTATGAGACAGACACTGGGCTCTGAGGGATCTGTTTGCAGGAAATTCAGCTCAATATTCCAGTAAGTCAAACTCAGTTAAGATTTATAAGCAGATTGTCTAAAAGGTACTGATTTATTTTCTTGCCTAATATTTCAGGAGTTAGATATACCTGGAATTGAATATTGGAAATGAATAGGCTCGTTGGCCTGTGGCATATTGTGACACTTTACAAAACTTCTCACCAGCTTGGTCTAAATCTTAGCCAGGTTGTCGGCAAAAAAATAGGCAGTTTTATGGATGTTGTACACACAGTGCATCTTCAGCACAGTGTGTTATTTGTCTTATCATTTGAAGAAATGACAAGAGGGATCAGGCAGAGTTGCCATACAAAGCCCCTTGTCATTATTTGGTGACAACAATGACACAACTTTACAATTCCAGCTCAACATGAGAGAATATAATCATCTAATGAAAAATCTACTTATTCCTTCGTATCTGCTTGACTGCTGAAGAAGCTAATAATTCAACAAACCCTAAATTGTTAAATTACTATGTATTAGTCTTGCTCCAAGTGTCACAGGCAGTGGCAGGAGTGGCTTCTTCCTGAAAGATAAGTTTTTGGAAGAAGCAGTTTCATAACAGTTAATGTTGGTTCTGTCTTTTCTATTGTGGAGTTTTTATGTGTGGTAACAGTTCTTCCTACAGGAGCTCTTATGATAACATGACTTCATTTTTACTTTGTGGTAGCTTCATTAAAAAGGATAAAAAAATCCAACTTATATGTATATATATAGTATTATATATATATATATATATATATATTTTTCATACTGCTGCCTGCAATACTAAATCTTAGTGACCAGTGAACCCATAACCTAAGCTATGTGTTAGGCTAGTAGACTTCACTGAACACATCTGCTTTGGAAAGGACCTGGCTGCTTCTCTGTTTCAGTCTGTTTGAGTGGTTTTGACTGGGGTACTGAGGCTGACTTAGGTACTGTTTACTTGGTTTAGTGGTAGCTTTGACATTTTTCCATGTGACCATATTGCATGGCTTGGGGGTTTCTAGCTTTTATTCCAGAGAAAGCCACTATAACGTAGACTGCTCTGACTCTTATGACACCACCTCTTCCATACCTAGCAGCAATGATTAACTTACAGGATCTCTTTTTTTGTGAATAGGTGGGTGTAAAATCCCATCTCTCAGTGCATGAGGAAATGTGTAATCTTTATGCATGTGCCAGGAGCATGCAGTTCTTCTGGGAAGTTTGCTTTCAGAGTTTCACACTGGATGCAGCAGACTTGAGACTGTGACCAATAAATGGAATCTGCCTGCCCCCTCCAACCCCAATTCAAAAAGCAAACCGTAAACTGTGATTAGATGTAGCCAGATAGTTTGCTTGTAGAGCAAATGCTTTATCACACAATCAAGGTGCTCAGGACGTTCCCTATCAAGGACCCTACTTCTAGTCCTCTCAAGAAAGTAGAAAGAGCCTTTTCTGCATGGGCTCAAACCTCCCTTCTGCTCAGCTTTTCTAAATTTGACATTCACAGGCTCAGATGCAATTTTCTCACTCTGTGCATTGTGCAAATACTTAACCATTGAGCAAAAGAGGCGAAAATGCTGCTCTTTCATGTGGTACTTTTTTGGTTCACATTTGCTCCCCACTAGCGTGACAGGTTGCACAAATAGTGTGAGGCTCTCACAGCCTGCACTTCCCACCAGCCCCAGCAGTTAGGGCTGTATCTTGTGCAGAACAGTGGTACGGCCTCTTCCCACCCTCTTTGGTGTTGTAGGCACAGAGAGCTTTTGTGACACTCTGACCTTCCAACTCCCCAGAAATTCTCCATGTCTAAGTATCCTACATCGCCTGGGATCTGACTCAGTAATAATGGACTAATTGCCAGTGAGTGGAAACCAGGGAATCACATAAGCAGAGACCAAGAAGTTTTATCTGTGAAAAAATTGATAGTCAGGCTTGTTTTGTATTTGAAACTTATTCATTGCCAGCTATTATAGAACAAAAAACTAGAGGAAGCTGAAAAACTTGGTTGTCCTATTCAGAATTGCTTTTAGCCAGATTTAAAAGCTGACAAAAAACTATTGTAACTACTGGCAGCTTGGTGCTAAAGGAAGATATGACCAGAAATTGTACTGTGGGTTAAATGGTCTGTAAAACAGACAAAAAAGTCCCACGAGTAAGAAAAGCTTCTTGTGGTACTACTAATGTTTGTTTTGCATTTGTTTTTTGACTGATGTCCTCTCATTTACTTCTCTCAAAATTCTTCATTAGGAAAACTTACTGTCATTTGTGGAGTAAATAACGAAGAGTGATGATATTGAAAGCAGTTTTGCTGCTGGGTTGTGTTCTGGGCATCAGCACATTCCCCATGGAAGAGCCTGAAGATGGAGGCAAGCACTGGGTGGTGATTGTTGCAGGTTCGAATGGCTGGTACAACTACCGCCACCAGGTAAGGACTGCTGGTTCCACATGCTGCTGCTGTCCATGCTCCAGAAAATGTCAGCTCCCAGACTTGCAGGAAAGTGATAGCTGCCTATCATCTAGACTAGTTCAGACCTTCTGTTGTTTGAGCAAGTGCTTCTACTTCTAGACTCTCAGGTGTGGGTGAAGTTTTGAAAGCAAACAGCAGCCAGATTGACTCAGAACCTGCTCTTAGTTCTTGTTACCACCCCAGGAATCCCCTTCCACTGCTCTTTTTATTATGTGAATTTTTTTTTTTTTTTT
>VZRF01004288.1:166847-352070 GCA_013396875.1 Vireo altiloquus
TTTAATACAGCTTTTTCCAGTCTCTAACCTCTTGAAAAAGTGGTCATTACAGGAGAAGTGTTCTTCCTCTTATTGCACTTCTGCACCCTGGGAGACCTGTGCCTTTTATGGTAAATCTCGATTACTAACTAGGCTAGAGGATCTAACCCCAACTTGCAGTTATACAAATGATATCTAGAGTTAAACCTCATTTGGAGACCCATACATGTTTCTTTTCACTTGTTTTCCTCTTTTCATTATGCCATGAAAAGCTTCCTTTTTTTCTAGGTAAAAAATCTGTGAAGGCTGCACTGTATGTTTTGAGGAGTGGAGAACATGTGGAAGAGGGCTCTTTTTAATGTGAACCAGTTTGCTGAGTGCGTTTAACATCATCACCTCAGAATTATGTTGGCACAACAAAGATATGGTGCACCAGAGTGCAGGGAACAAAGTGAGTGGCAGGAACAGGAGGAGAGGGAACTGGAACTCCCGAGTGTAACACTGCTGGGAAAACCAGTGTGTTGAGAAATTGTGGACTGAGTGTGGGTGTCACTATGGACAGGATTAAATCCAAGTGACTTAAATCTGATTAAGTTCAAGATTTATAATCAGCAGTCAGGAAACTTCTGCAGCATTTTCCCCTTGGGGAATTGCTGGGCAATACCTTAAACAGATTAATCTATGCTCAAATGCTGGTTTTGCTCTAAACTTGCACCTTGGCTTTCCTGGAGAACATGGTCTGTTCTGTTTTATGTATATGTAGATATGTATATATGTATAAATGTATACATTTATATATTTCTAAATGTGAGAAAAATAGTTTACTATAGTATTGTTGGTTAAATGCCAGTGTACAAAATTAGCATTTTTAAAACTGAATAGTATGAAATGTATTGGCTGATTTGCTGAATGCTGGAACTTTTAAAGTATTTATTATTTTTAATGTAACTACCTGTAAGATATAGAGAGGCTTCATCCTCTTGGTTGACTGAGGAAAAATGAGCCTTCTGTGTGTTGGGCACACTGGGTTTTGTGTGTGTTTCTCTTCCTTCTCAGCTCACAATCAATGAGCTTAAAACTAAATGAATCAGACTGACAGTCTTGTTGGTTCTGAAGAACAACCTTTTACTGGCAAGTGCTAGATCAACACTTTAACATTAGGGATTTTGCCAGCTCCTTACAGTGTAGATAGCACCTGATAATCTTAGTTGGAATATTACAGCCTTAATATAAACTATTCCTAATTCAAATTAAATACTAAAGAAGAATTTTAAAGTTGAAATTGGAAAACAGTGATGAAAATACTACTGCTGTACTTGATTACTGCCTGTCTTAGGTGTCTAAATTTAATTAGTGAGTTGTGCTCTTTGTGTTTCTCTTGCTGTATAACCAGTCTAGCTGGCTTCCTTCCATTCTAGGAGGAGTTAATACCACAACATTAATTCTTGAAATAAAACTACAATTTTGAAACTGTGGCTCATGAGATTTCCTTTTCTCTGCCTGGGCACAGTTTTTAATCTCTCTTTCAGAGCCTTCAATGGCAAGTGTATATATCTTGTATATATCAGATATATTATATCTGCCAGGTATAATAGGATTATATATATATATATTTATATATATACTTACGTATTTGTGTCCAACAACGGATTTTGTGTCCAACATGTTCCAGCTTTGGAACGTGCCAGTTTCACAGAAGTCTGTTAGCTTTTGAGCGTGGTCATGCTTTGCAGACAGTTACTAGGTAATCCCTGTTCAATGTTAGAAAAATGAGAACAGGATTTCTTTAAATTCCTTAATTGTGAAGATAATGTCAACTAACAATGCAAAATATCTGCCATGTCAGATTGTTCTCAATTTAAATACTAGAAATCTCTGTATTTTAAACTACCACTTCCTTCAGGTACATTATTAACATTTGGAAATAAGAAAATTAGAACACTAATAATAATCATATTAAAGTTACAAAAGCAGCATCATGAAAGAGTCTGTATGAAGGATCGGATCCTTCAGAATGAGGCTGGGTTCTTTCTTTGCTCTCCTGAGCAAGATACTGTGCATCTTAACTTGTTATGAAAAAGATGAATTCCCACAAGATGCAGCACATTAGCAGCTTGTGCCGTTCTGCCTAGTGGCCTTCTGTGGCCAGTCTTAAAGATCTGGTGGGAGTGGACATGCGTAGTAGGAGAGTGGCATATGGTGAGACAGACCCAGTTAGTCATGGGAAATCCTCTTGTGTGTGCCATGAAGTGTCATCCAGACAAGGGAGCCTAGGGTATCAAAAAATTGGAGAAATTAGTTCCCAGCAAAAGAAGCCGAATGATAGACTTTTAGGACAGTTTTACAGAGGAGGAAAGATGCTACAGAAATCTGAGGAGTTCTAACAGATGTTTGGAGACCTTGTGCAGACTGATCACCATGTTGTTGTGTGTTAGTGTTCCCTATCTTCCAGCAGTGGAAGCAAAAACATTTAAAGTAATTAAACTATTCGCTCAAGTTAGTAAAGACTGCTGACCCTGGTAACACTGAGTTTGCACCTGTAAACTCAAGGAATCTGAAACTCTGCCTATGTCTGGTTATTTAGCTGTCAGTGGTCAGGATCCACTGTCACTGATACAAACCAAGGATAGAAAAGATAAGGAAAAAGCATTTGCACTTAATATGAGTGAGATTCACACCTTGCAGGCAGTTGCTTCCTCTGTGATGGCTGAACTGGGACTTCTTCCTAATCAAGATGATCTAAACTTGTCTTATGCATTTATCTCATCAAGTTCCTAAAATAAATTTTAAGTGTTTTGTGTAGTATAGATCCCCATGTAATAGGCTTACTGTCATTGCAAGGCTGGCTTGTATATTGCTTAATGCTTGTGGCTTTTCAGTTCTTTGGTGTTTTTATCCTTATTTTAGTGGTTTTGATTAGAGTTGCTTGGGCTGTGGAAGGGGTATCAGTGTGCTTCTCTCTGCTCCTCAGCAGTTACTCTGACTTCTCTGTAGCAGCTTTTCTATTACCAGACTGGCTGCTAGTCAAGAGTACTCCCCCTGTTCCTTGGGAAAGTGGCTCAGCTCTCTACTGCACAAAGAGCTGAATAAAATACCTCTGGGAAGCTTGGTGAGCAAATAAGTGAGCAAATACAGTACTAAATGCTTTTGTCAGATTTAGAGAATGACTCAAAAAACTAGTTCTCATTAGGAGAAATAGCCTGGCTCTTCTGTGAGGTGGACATACCAGCTAACTCAAATCTAAAGCTGGCTTCACATCAGATCAGAAAGAGAGACAGACCCGTGCTTTCTGGATACTCAAAAACACATAGTCTGTGGAAAAGCCTGATGTGAAACGAGAGTCTTACTAAAGATGGAGAGCATACTCAAGAAAAATGGCAGACATAAAATCTGGCAAAATTAAAATTAAAAAAATATGAATTTATATACATGGGTCTGGTTTTGGTTGTTGTTTTTAGTCTTATTCTTACTGAGCTTTGTGGGTCAGAGAGTGCTCTAGACACTACCAGCCAGAGCAGTATCCTGTTCGAGGACAGTCTTAAATTCTCTGTCTTGTAGATAACAGACACTAAGGATGTCTTGGCCTCGTGGCTTCAATTAACATTTCCTCAGTGTGCTTACAAAATTTAAACTGAACTTACAGGAAACCTTTCCTAAGTACTTGATAGAGTTATAGCTTTGGGCAGATTCACTGATGTATGTTTAAGCAAAGGATTAAGACATGGGTTATTTCAGACATATTCTTTTACCTTGTTTATATATCAGAGTTCATTCTTGTTTAGGCTGTGACATTTCAGCACAGCTGTAGTGGGAATCATACTGCTTTACGGTGAAGCTGGCAGTTCCTTACACATGCATTTCAGCCACGAACTTAGCAGTCATTAGACAAGTAACCAATTTAGCACAAGTCCAGGCTTTTCACTTTAGGAACTATTTATGCAAGTTTCTGTCATAAACAGCTTGGTTTTTCCAAAAATCCCCCCAAGTAGTCTACTTAAAAGTTGTGTTATTCAAATGTGTAAACAGCTGTGTGGCAGAGGAAAATAGGGGTGTGGTGGATTTTTTTGGTGTTTTTTTTATGTTTTTGATTTGTTTTTTTTTTGTTTTTAGAATTTCCCCCAAATATACATTTTGGGAAAGAAAATGCCTATCCCAGGAAAACAGGGTGATTCATGCTCTGATCCGTATGCTTTCAAAATCTAGGACTTCATTATTTAAGCAGGTCTTCAGTAGAAATCTGCTGATGTAGCAACAGTTTAGACTAACCAAGGAGTGAAAGCTCTTAACAGTGTTCATTTTGAAGCTGCCCATAAGGTCTGTTCTGCAGCAGGAGCTGCACAGCTGTACTTTTTCCTATGCTGTGTGGGGCAGCTGCTGCCCTATCCCAAATCATGGTCACAAAAACATGATTTATTGACAATTTATTCAGTAAATGTTCATAGCATTCATTTTGCATATTAAACCAACAAGAGTAATACCAATAAGAGATCTGGAACATGTCTCTTTTAGAGTGGCTTACAAGTACAGATATGCCAGAAATATATCTGAGAGAAACAGGCTTAAATGGCAGTATTTGAGAGGCAGTTACACATCAACAGGAAATACTCTAGATTCACATACACCTCCCTACTCTAGTTGCAGACTTTTCTACTCTGGTTTTATAGAGATATGTGGGTTTTTTTAATGTGTACAACAGGGACCAAGCAGGAGCAATATCAAAGGTGACTAATTAGGTCAGCTAATTCTATGCAATAAACCGTAGCTGTTTATTCAGAACTGTCCTACTTTAGTCAATGGAGTTTTAGCAGAAAAGCATGTTTTTTCTCCTCTAGCCTTTGTTGGTGATATCATTATGCTACCAGCAGGTACAGTTCCCTTATCAAAAGCTCTAAAAGGCTGGGACAACCGCCAAACAGGCATAAATTAAGATTGAAGGGAATTGATTACATTGATCTGTCTTCCTTTACTGTAGGGATTTTACTAATCTTATTAAGACAGGACATATTGAGCAAATGGTGAATGAACCAGAAGGAAGGAGAGAAAACAAAAAAAGCTGATAATATACATTTCCAAAGTTTAAATAATTTTGGGTACTTGGCATCAGTTAAAAACACGTCTGAAGTCCCTACTGGCCAGACTCGTGTCTGTGGAAGCACAGACCCTTGCTGACTGAAAATAGTGATACTATATCACTGTATGCCTAAGCATTTCCGTGTGTTGCCAGCCTATAAAAGTTCCTGTCAGCATCACAGAGGTGTATGATATCTTGAGAGTGAGAAGAGACCTGTGATCTACTCATCGATCAGTGTAGAGAAGCCCTGATTAGTGTTTTCTTCTTGTTGTGCTTGGGTTGCTTGTGAAAATCAAATACATAAATACATGCTTGGTCAAACCTGTGCTCTTCTGTTTCATATTATATGCAATACTTGTCTAACTCTGTTTAATCTCAGTGTTTTGACTTGTTGAGGCAGCAGCTGGTATAATGACATATAAGGAAATGGAAAACTAACTGGGAGATTGTCTGGGATAGGTGGAAGAGAACATAGGCTGACCTGCAAAGTAGGAAATGGAACTGCTTTAGTAAGAACATTTAGTAAGTTCAATGTTCGGGGTTAGTCACATTAAGAGATTTTACTGTGGGAGGGTTCATTAGCATTGAATATGCTTCACCCTTCAAAGAATCTTGTACAACTATCTTCTTTTTTCAGTTTCATCTGCCCTTAGAAGACCACAGATTATAAAGTTACAGTATTTTACAGTGTCCTTTCTGTTACACTAATCAAAATCACTAGTACTCCTTAGTAATCTGAACAGACATTTGTCCACTTAAACCACTTCAGTTTGGTTTCCAAATTAGCAAATTAGATTAGTTCAACAGAAGTAAGCTTTAAAGCTTGCTTCTTGGCTGCATTTGGAGTGTGTATTTGTTAGATGAGATCTCTTCCATTAAACCTGCACAGCTTTTTCTAGCATGTAGTGGATTGTGGTTCTCAAGTTTATGAATGATTGTTAATGTCCCATTAGGGCATTCAGAGTCTGTAAGTTTTAAAAAAGAGAATCATTTGGGCTACTGGATTATTGGATTACTAAATTAGTATTCTGATAGAGGTCTGCATTTACTGTAATATCACTTTAATGGGTATTGTTATTTCTGCATCATGGGAAGATGGTTCTGTAAAGAAAATGTGCTTATTCATATCCTGTACAAATCAGGAAAAGAGCCTGAATATTGCAATCCTGCAATTCTGTTTTCCGCTGAAATCTGTTGTGCCCTGAAGTTGTTGCTCTGCAGAGTAAGAAATACTTAATTAAAAAGAAAATATTCCTGAACCCAAATTCTCCTCATAGTAAAGCAAGATTTAATAAAATTTTTGCAGAGATGAGATAGGTAAACAATACTTGATTAAGTCAAGTACTGTCTTCAATGCCCAGTTGTGCAGGCTTGGTGCAGAACTAAGTGAAATGGGTGGAAATCCAACTCTTTTCTTCTGCTTAGCACACCTTGGATTTATCTGTCATTGCAGAAGATTTTAATTTTGATTTTCTCATGCAGTGCAGAATGTTGCTGATAATTTCATGTTAAATTTTGTTATCTGTACCAAGTCTGAAGTAACTTCTGGTTTCTGTTTAAATAAGAAATCAAAATAGGTAATAAGGGAGAGATATTAATCATAGTCTCTATTATTAATGAAACTGTTCCTAATTAGAGAAAGACAATGAGCTCTGGTTTAACCTGTGCATTTCAGCTCTCTAGCAACCCTCAGTCTCTTATATTGGAATGCAATTTCTTTTGGACAGTAACCTGCTCTTAGATCTGAAAAGTTTTATTTCTTCTGGTCTCAAAGGTAAAATTTCTGCTAAAGCTAGTAATGAAAATTTGCTTAATTTCAGGCAGATGTGTGCCATGCATACCAGATTGTACACCGAAATGGAATTCCAGATGAGCAGATCATTGTCATGATGTATGATGACATTGCTGATAATGAGGAGTAAGTGATGAATCACAAACTATATGGTTACTACAAACATGCCATAGTGACCAGTGTGTTTTGCATTTGTAGTAGTTTTGAAAGAAAAGCCTTTAAAACCACTTCTGATATGCACAGAGACATTTCATCCATCAGCACAATAATGCTCCTTTGAAATGTGTTCATGAGCTTTCTAAGCCTTAGTCCACAGCTCAGCACTGGCACTGAGGACTGCAGACCTTTGTTGTTAAGAGAGTAAGGGATCTTAACTCTCAGGCATGACAGTGTGCAGCAGATAAATAACCTAAACTCATGAATGCAGGGGAGCTCTGTGTATGACTTGCAGGGCTTTTTGAAAGGATATTATCAGATTAATTCCCAGCATGTACATCCAACGAAGATGGTACAGGTCCCATTCTGGATGACTGTCTAGAGCATATCATTGCTTTCTGTATGAAACAGTTTATTTATACAGCCTCTAATTCCGAAACAACTTCCCCCAAAATCAGGGGACAGCAGCACTGGGACAGCAGCACTGGGAGCAAAGTGTTAAGGGGAGTAAAAGCAAGACTGCAGGAAGAGAGATGATAGAGAGCCTGCATCTTCAGATTAATTGACATGATCTGAGGTAGAATACTTGAATGTACTCTGAGGGTAAGGACACCTGAGACATATGTAACTGACTGAACTGCAAAACCCTTTATATTCTGACATCACTTAATGACATACAGTGCAAGTTCCCATACTCTCAGGCAAGCTGGCTTCTAGTTGTTCTGTGGTCATTGTAGAGCATGTGGCTAATTATTCCTGTTTATGTTGTATTTGCCTTTCAGAAATCCAACAAAAGGCATTGTCATCAACAGACCTAATGGCTCAGATGTGTATGCTGGGGTGCCCAAGGACTATACAAAGGAGGTAGGAACAAAACCTCTTTCCCTGTGGAAGGTTCAGTGTTATCTAATGTCTGAATAAATTCATTCAGCCTCTAGCTTACTCTCCAAAGTGCACATAGTATAAAGCGTCAAGCTTATTCACCTACATGGTTTGGCACGAAGTTTGGTGTTCATAAGATAAATATAAAGAATAGATTCTTTGAATTGGTCATCAAAGTGAACCTTTACACTGCTTCCATGCTGACAAATGAAATAAAAGGAAGAAAGATATTGGATTTGTAAATGTTGTGACTCAATCTGAAAAACAGCTGTGTAAAACCAATTGTTTCATTAAATCAATACAGTAATCCAGTCACTCAGTGATTTCATGATTCAGCAGCCAAGTGAGTTATTAGATAAAGATAGATTGACAAGGATGGCCAGCTAAATTTGCCATCCATGCATGGATTCTGACTTTCAGAAACCATCTTTCTAAATAAAGATTTTTGTTGTTGTTTTTATGATCAGATCTAACTTTAATCTTCTCAAATCCTTAGGATGTTACTCCAAAGAATTTTCTTGCGGTTCTCAGAGGAGATAGGGAAGCAGTGAAGGGAGTGGGATCAGGAAAAGTATTGAAAAGGTAAGAGAAGTTTAATTTAGAAAATAATTCCATGTGTAGTTGTAAATTGACACTGATTTCAATGAAAGAATAGGGTAAATTAGAGCAACTTGAAAATCCAGCAAAATTATTGATGGCAATTCCATGTCCTTCACATCACAAATACAGTGGTTTTAGTTTCTTACACTAGGCATCACAAGGAATCAGCTGCTGATATTGGACTGATACGGAGGCCAGTATAGATTAAGGCAAAGTTCTAGAGGACAATATCAACTGTATTAAGGTATTTGTTATTTAGACTATTGTCTTTTGCATGAATGGCTATTCAAAGAGAGTGTTGCTAAGCTTTGGAGACCTCTGGAAATGGTTTTCTAAGTCTTGTCTTAATGTACATGAACAGTTTTATTAATCAACTGCAGACTTCGGTCAGACTCCAGTCAGACTTAGTAGTCAGTGGCAGAGGGACAGAGAGCTTAACCAGCTCATCAGCTGGAAGAATTGCATGTCTGATCCCAGCCTTGGTCTTTGTAGCACATGTACAGTTATTGAGGCTGAATATAAACCATAATTCCATTCCTAATGAAATGGAATTATGGTTTATAATTAGTGCAAAAAAAAATCTTTGTGATTGAAAAAGTAATATGAGCAATTCAACTTGTAAGTGATGTATTATGCTTAAATTATTTGTAAAGGAAGTTATACAAATGATTCTGAGTTTGGCAATATTCTAATATATGAAGAATAATAAATTATAGATTGGCTAAGTGGAATGTAAGATTCATAATTACTAGTACGTTATATAGGCTTACATATGTTAGATGATTAAAGAATGTAGTTAATATATTTAAGGGCCTAATAAGAAGTCTTCTTGGAAGGATACTTGGTGTCAGTTATTCATCTTGCTTCTACAGAGTTTGAGATGTGAAAGTATGATTTACTATTTACTAAGAGGTACTATATTTCTGACTGTTGGTAAAGAGGTATATCATACTATGTATGTACAGGAATTACTGTAAAACCTTTAAGAATTTAAATTCAACCATTTGGAAGGACTAACCTTGTTAAAGAAAAACTGTGAAGTCTGTCTTCATCTCACAGTTGGTTTTAGAGGCATAGCAATGAAACAGAGCAGAAGAATCCCACCCTGGCACTGAGAACAACAATAAAAAAGAAGGAGAAAGACAAGAGTCAAATAAGTTATTGCTCTGAATTGTTTTAACTTCATCCTTAAAAGCTGAGGTTGAAAATTATATGCAACACATATAGGCAAAAAGTTACTAAGTTACTGCGCATTACCAGATTGTGCTCTTTTAGTATCTGGAATGAGTCAAGAAGTGACTATAAAGCAATTTTTGTTTAAAAAAAGGTTCTTCTGTACACACCTCACCTGTGAAAGCTTGATGTTCCAATTCAAATAAGGGAGTAGCTATGCAGAGGGCCAAAGTCTCCAAATGTACTCAGGAAGGCAACTTGAATCCACAAATAAAAGTCCTAGTTGTTTACATTCCATCTTGGTCAAATTTTTTGCACTTAGGATCAAGAGCAGGAACCTGAAAAGTGACACTCAGCCCTTCTTTATTAGGCTGTGTTTGAATTCTCAAGTGGCCTGACTTTTGCTATTGGGTGGGACAAGAACTCAATTACCCTTTTCCCAGGAGGCTTCTCGATGGACTTCCAGGTGGTGCCTCTAACCAGTAGGTTATTGGCCAGACAGAAGGCTGGACAATGTTCCCTTGAACTGCTCTTGTTGTACCTGTTTGCTATGAGAAAAGAGCAGAAGCAAATAAAGATTTCTGGACTTCGGTACAGAGGAACAGAGGAGGGCCTGGACACTGCTGCTGATCATTTTACATGTTTTATATTTAATTGTCCCTGAATACAGTTTAAAAGGAAAATTCCTTTGCAGATCTGGTTGTTAGGGCAAGACCTTTCTATCACCCAAATGTGATTTTGTCTGATTTAGAGTGGAATCAGACTGTTCGGCAAACTGTAGTTCACTGTGAGGGTGTCAAAGCCTGTGAGCATTCAGTGCTCCACTGACTGCAGAGCCACTGGTGCAAATGCCAGTCTGGCCTTCCAGGTGTGTGTGTACCTGCATCAGTTCCTCATGGAGTTGTAGGCTGGCACTGCTTTGTGATCTGCATGGCCGACTATGGCCATAGTAGTACTTACACATACCTAAGGGTCTTAGCAAAGAGGTTTTTATGATTTATCCCTGTATTATTGGTGCCTCAGTGTAACTTAGGTATAAAAGCATTCCTTTTTAACCAGACTTCTACAAATGCCCACAGTATAACAAATTCTTCAGATAGGCATTAAAATCCAATTTTGTTTCCACAAAACCCTGTTTTCAGCCCCGTCTCACAATTAGTTTACAGTTTGGAACATGAAGTGTGATTGCCATATTCCCCATGCTTGAGGGACTAGCCTATATCCCTGTTTTCATTCCTTTTGTGAGTGCTCATCTCCTCTAATAAGGATCCAAAATAATATGCTTGGGAGAAAAAAACATTACCAAGAAGAGGAGGTGCTCCAGCTCTATTATTTTCAGATAATTTTCAGACTTACATGTCTTGGCACCAAGAAGCAGATGATTGTTGTTGTAATGAAGGTTAGGTTGGAGTAGTTAAAAAGACTTTGTTTGCAATTGTTTCATTACAGTGGTCCCAAGGATCATGTGTTTGTTTATTTCACCGACCATGGAGCTCCAGGACTTCTGGCTTTTCCTGATGATGATGTAAGCATTTTGGGAATAACATAAAACCCATCATTTTAGTGACATACTAAAATAATAACTAATAAATGTAAAACATGAGAATATTTAGTGCACTGCTATATTGAGGTGAGAGGCAGAAAAAGAGCAATATTCTTCTCATCATTAAGTTTTGGATTTTTTCCAGTTAGAATCTGTAATACTCAGTTGAAACTTAAGTTACGTCACTCTGTATTTCACTGGACTTTGATGGTCTAAGCAGACTGTTTCACACAGGTGTGACTTGGCTTTCTGGTGCACCATACATATCCTCTGGGACCGTTACTCATCTTTTCCAGAGTGGTAAAAACTAGTATGTTATACTTCATAAGGGAAAAGGAGTGGATAAATTTATTGGGGAAATAGTGTACGTATTCCCAACAGCTAGTGTTTATTCTTAAGTGAATTGTGTGTCTGTTGAACATAAGTGGTTTTAATACAAACCTTCTTATTTTACAGCTTCACGTGAAGGACTTGAATAAGACTATTTGGTACATGTATCATCACAAGAAATACCGGAAGGTAAACAAGCATACCAGAAGTTCTGAAATTGAAAGAGCAGCTGGCATGGAAGAGAGAGATGTCTTCAATTTGAGAGTTGTTCAAAGCAGGAAGACTCTGTTACATGCAGTTAAATTTGCATTAGGATTTTGCACTTAAAAGGATTGATCTGCTCCAAATTTTCTCTTTCCATATTTAGTTTAGTTGTTTTTGCAGTCAATGTTGAGATGTAGTGTAACTGCTGTTTGCTAATGCTGCATGTTGTGACTAGAAAAACAACATCTGTAACTGCTGCACCCCCATAGTCTGTACCTGACTCTTTCTTCCTGTGCTTTGTTCACTTCAGACTGTGCTGTTACTACAGGAAGTCTGTATATACCTCGTGTTTTTCTTACAGTTACTTTTATAGTTTTAAAGACTCTACCTCTTGTCAGAAAATTCTGTGCATTTATTTCATCACTTGTATTGTTAAGCAGAAAAATTAATATTTTGAACATTTTACTACTGCTTTTCTTAATCAGTTTTTTTGGCAATGTCTGCTATGGCTGGCTGTGTTTAGGAACACACAGATGGCATCAGTTCCAGAGATACTACATTCAATACTGACACATTGCTGTGCCTATAGAGTGGCTGTATATTTGATCTGTGCTTTGTACATTAACCAGATCCCCATGGATTCTGTAGAGATTAATAACACCTTTTCATTATGATTTTTTCCCCTTTCCACATTGTTTGATTCCCGAAAATGAAAAACTGTCTTTTGTTTTGTAGCATTATGCATAGCTTTTGTTTCAGGAATAGCAGTACAGGCCAACTAGCTACAGCTGAAAAGCACCAAACAACTTTTCTCTATTTCCTCATGTAATTTCTTACGGTCTCTGATTTGTTTTTTTATTTTATAGATGGTGTTCTACATCGAAGCGTGTGAATCTGGATCTATGATGAATCATTTGGCTGATAATATCAATGGTGAGCAATCAGTTAACTTAGTGGACTTAAATATCACAACTTGTCACAGACCTAAACAAGTATTGACTGTGAGAAGAATAGGTTCAAGGCATGTTTATGTAGAATTTTAGTAGGGGAGCACAAGAAAGTAATGCTTTCCTTTTACAAGAAGTTCCTTTTAATAGAGTCTTACAAAAGACTGAAAAGGCTTTCAGTTTCTTAGAAATGAGAAGTTGAAAAAGTATTTCTTTTCAGGAACCAGGTGGTTGCCCTTGACTGGTAGCAGTTAAGTTATGCAGACATTTCTCAGCCTCAGCACTGATAACAGCAGGTGTGAAGTTCCCGTTCTCAGTTTCATCGAGTAGTAAAGCAGTTGTGAGACACCACTGCCAGGCAATTTTGCTGCACATTTGCACAATAACCCAGGACGTGGAACTCAGAGTTTTCAGGGTTTCCAAGCTCTCTGGTGCAGAGCTGGAAGCTCAGCCTTGATTAGGGTGAGGAATCACAGCCTTTTGAAACACCTGTTCCGTGGCTGGGAGACAAGTGCTCGCTCTTGTGGTTTTGAAGATGTGATGGCCATGTGCCTGTCCATGGCATCCTGGGTGTTTGGCCCTGGGTGTGCTGCCTGACACCCACCAAGATTTCTTACAGTTTTTCTTTTTTACAGAGAGTTTCATGTTGACAATTGTTCAAGACAAATGCTCAGTATTTTTCAAAGTTTGTTCTGTCAGAAATTTCCAGTCTGAGGACTCTGGTTTTACAACCAGCTTTGCCACAGACTGCAAAGGCAGAAAATGGACAATTTATGTATTAGAGTACAAAGCTGTCTTTGACAGCTTTCACTAATGAGCTCAGAAGTTTAACTGGTTACTTAGTAAGCATTTTAAAGGGTGCTAAGAGGAGCATTTTGCTGCACAGACAAAATTCAAGGGGGTTTTTTTTTGACTTTTGAGCTTTGGGTACATTCTAAGTAGAAACAACACAATAGCTCTCTAAAATCATGTGGAACACTTTCACTTTGAAATTTGGATTTTCCTTCAGTTACACAACTATGCTATGTATTGACTTTGGCGAAAAGCCAAAATAGCTTTTGTCTTGATACCTGTAAAAAAGTGTTTACAGTATTTCTGCTGTGTTAGAGATGATTTACTGGGAACACTGGGCTTGGGGCAGATGTTGCAGGTTAATTTTTTTTTTCTCTCAGTGTAGAGCATTATCTGACAAAGTATATTACTTAGAAGGTGGCATTATCTGGAAGAAAAGACAATTTTTAGGGGATTCACTTAAAGTTTGGAGAAAATTTCTCATTATTGTTATAAAGAAAATGAATGTATAGATAGTTGTTAGTGCACAGTGCTCTCAGGCGGTTCTTGAATAGTAGATTTTTCCCTCAGGCATTTTTTTTAAACACCCCAGACCACATTCGGCAGCAAAGAAGAAGCTCTTGGAACAGCACTGAAGGTGACTGAACAGAATGATTAACAGGCTTCTTTCCTTCCTGCTATTTAGAAGTAAATGATTGAAAAGCAAAATACTTAGACAAATATATCATGTGCAGCTAAGTATTAAATCATGGAGGGCGAAGGGGAGATTAAAGGAAAAAAAGAAGATAAAAAACCCCTTACTGTTTGTATTACAGTTTATGCAACAACAGCTGCTAATCCCAAAGAGTCATCTTATGCATGTTACTATGATGATGAAAGGCAAACTTATCTTGGCGACTGGTACAGTGTGAATTGGATGGAAGATTCAGATATGGTAAGTTAAATGAATTTTCTTCATTTTCATGTATGAAAATGATCACTACGCTTTTTAAACAGCTTTTTTACAGGATTTGTGAAAATACTTGGCTATATGTGAGACCAAAATCAACAAATTAAGTTGGTAAAAGTATTTGTCTACTACTCAGAGCTGTATATATAATCTTTATTTGTTTGGGCCACTGAATTTACTTCCAGTACTAACTTTCAGAAATATTGTTGTTTTTTGTTAATTGTAAAATAGAAAATATCTAACTTCTAGTTCCAAATTCACATAATCTTTATTTGCTAATGTGAGACCACATCTCCAAACGTGTTAAACAAATTGGGCAGTTCAGTAAGTTGTACCTCTGCTTCAGGGGTCCTTAAATACTGAACTGTGGCTAACTCACTTGTTAGTATAATGGAGAATAGTGTTAATGGAACAAATCTGTGGATTGTATGCTAGTCCACTCCCTTCTTGCCCATTTGCTGGGAGATTGGGAAGACTATGAAAAGCAATGTGACAATATGCTGTCAATTCTTCTTTTCAGTTTTTACTTTTATGTCTTTCAAGGGCTGTATAGCTCTTGCCCTATACTTCCTTCTACCCACTGGCAGCTAAGACACTTTTCAGCTTTCCTTGCATTTTCAGAATAGCTGAGTTTAAGTAACTTTGACCTCATGGAAGTTTCTTCATGCAGGAGGATCTAAGAAAAGAAACACTCCACAAGCAGTTTCAGCTAGTGAAGAAGCGCACCAACACCAGCCACGTGATGCAGTATGGAAACAGAGTATGTGTTTGAGAGGGCTTCCTGCTCAAATATATCTTCAAGCCTTTCATACTCTATACTTTTCATGCCTTAAACTAAACAAACCCAAATAAAAAACAGCTGTAAACTGGCAGGATTGATATAGTCATTTTTAGTCATGAGCTATTTCTCTTAGAAGACCTCTTAGCATTTAAGAGACGATGATCCTGATGCTAAGGGAAATCAGCCTTGCATGTGCTTTAATCCAAGAAATCACGGTACAAGTTGTCCTCCAAGCTCTGCCAGTGATTTGACACTTCAGTAAAGTATAAGAAAGGTATTTACCACTTCCAGGCATATTATGAATATTAGTGAAATGTTAAAACGTACAATGATCCCTCAAATGGGAAGAGCTAAGAGGTGATACAACATTTACAATAGTCCCATTATGCAACAGATTAAATACTTGTTAAAAATAACGTGCAGTTACGTAACCTGGCAACCTTTTTTCCCCCGGTGAGTTTTGGAAATATAAGTTCCATGATTTTTGGCAGCCTTTACCTCATTGTATTAAAAACCCTAACATGTGCCTACACACAGACACACACACCTACAACACTGATCTCCTTTATTTTTTCTAATAAAACAAGTTTAGAGAGTTAGGTTTGCATGGCAGGCACAGACAGAACTACCTACTGGGGATGATGACAGTTTCCATCTGCTTTCTTTTTATCATTCAGAGCATCTCCTCCATGAAAGTGATGCAGTTTCAGGGCACGGGGAAGAAAGCTATGCCCATTTCTCTGCCACCTGTAGAACACTATGACCTGACACCTAGTCCTGATGTGCCCTTTGCAATCATGAAACGAAAGCTGATGGCCACCAATGACATTTCTGAGGCTAAGAAGATTGCTGCAGAGATGAAAGCATACCTGGAGGTAAAAAAAGAAAAAAATAATTGCTCATCAGGCCAGATTAATTTCCATCCTAAGCCAATGGCAGAAGTAAAATCCCTGAAAGTCAACAAAAATTATTCTTCAGACATTAACCTCTAGCTGATGTTCACTCTTCCTCTAAAATTCAGGGATCTGTTCCACAAGGCACATTCAGTAATGGTTATCTAGGCAAAGGTAAGCAAATGCAAAAGTCAGTCTCATAGCTTTTATTGACGGGAATTCCTCATCTGCATTGATAGGGATTCTTGTGGGGGAGACTTAATCTTTGGTCTTAGAGAAACTTTTGTCTCAGTAGAACTGAAACCTTCCAAATCAAATAGCTCCTGCAGAATGGAAGTCAATATTGGTGTTGGTGGTGCTTTCTTTCCCTGGTAGACACTAGAAGGACAGTAAGTGATTTTGGGTTCTGGGAATCTTGACTGTCAGTTTTCATTTGAATGTTAGACAAGTCCAAAAGACTGTGCTAAAAATAAATGGCAAATTTTGGTTCCCTAAAGAACCTAAAAGTTAAAGAAGGTTTAAAGAAAGAGAAATATTATTCAAAGTCTTTAGATTAGATTTAGAAAAAGCATGTTTTACACTCTTTTGTTTTATGTGTAGGTGAAAGAATTTATTGAAGAATCCATG
Source organism: Vireo altiloquus (assembly GCA_013396875.1). Lineage (NCBI taxonomy): Eukaryota > Metazoa > Chordata > Aves > Passeriformes > Vireonidae > Vireo > Vireo altiloquus. The sequence continues at coordinate 183,567 of VZRF01004288.1, forward strand.
CGGAAGATAGTCACCATAGTAACAGGATCAACAGAACAGACCAAGCAGATTCTGACAGACAGGTTGACCCTCAGCAATTATGACTGTTACCAGTCAGCAGTGAACCACTTCAAAGCTCATTGTTTCAACTGGCACTTAGCTGTGGTAAGTCACTCATTAGATGTAACCTGATAAACAGGCCAGAACAACTAGCACAGTCATAGGCACATCTGCAAAAATCATCTTTTATTAAAAAGCTGCCTTGGGGCACTCATACAGATTAGTTTTGGAGGAAGAGTAAGTAATACTTTTGGAAGCAGGAAACCACTTCTACTACACCTTTAGATAAGCAAGAAGTTTACTAAAAACAACACCAAGAATAACCTGTAATTTTTACTAGCCAGTGCTGTTGCTTCCATCAGTTCCCTCCCCCAGAAATCCCAATGTTTAAGTAATTTTGTATTTCTGCTTGAAACATCTCTACTAACAAAACAGAAACACAAGCACCACCACTCTGAATTCATAATCTTGGTGCATTGAGATTTCTGTATTATGATATAGTATTATGCATAATTCCTTGAAGTAGTCTTGCTGCCATTTCCATGGTCTTGCTGAATTCTTGAGAACTACTTTTTAGTTTAGGGGCTTTTTTACTGTTTGCTCTTCCTGGGATCCCAGCTGAGGATCCAATCCTGTTGTTAGACTGTTTAGATAAGAATAAGACAGTCCTGATGTCAGGCAAGATAGCCTCTTCAGTGGATTTTTTGTTTTGTTTTGTGGGATTTTAAGAATGTAATGGGTTAGATGGTATTGCCTACAAGGCCAATGTGCAGCACAGCTGAATTTGCCTGGAGTTCAAAGAGCAAAGTGAGCAGATCAAAGATCCATTTACCCCAGTACTAGATGACCAATTGAATACCTTGAATATTAATAGCATCTCTAAATTATTTCCACCATTTAGTCTGGAAAAACAATGCCTGCTTTTCATCACTGAAATTATTAATAATGTTTGTTTATTTCAGTACGAGTATGCACTGAGACAGCTGTATGCCTTAGTCAACCTTTGTGAAGGAGGATATCCCATTGACAGGTAAGGAGGTTCTCAGACACGCCCTATAGTTTTTGCCTAAAAGAACAAAAGCTGATAGGCAGATAAAGCTTAATCCTAAAAGCTTCTCACTTGTTCTGCTCTTGTTATCATTTTGTCAGTAAATCACTCTAAAGTTAGCATTATTTATTTTGTCAAACATCATTATTAGTTCTCTCCCACTCATAATGATCCATGTCCCCATAACCCTTTAATTTCCATACTGAGCCTCAGGGGAAATGACAGCCAGTCAGAGGATCCCAGTGCACCACACAACATCAAACAAAACAGCATGACTGGTGCAAGGGCGTTGCCCTGTAACTCCCCTGTGAGCTTACACTGAAGCTGGGTTGGGAACTGCTGTGTTTTCTGTGCTACCCCCTCAGCTGCTAGCTCAGAACACCACAGCACTGCTGGGTTCTGGTGATGAAAGGCAATATGGTGCTAGGTCCTTCATGTGTGTGGTAGGAAAGCAGGGAAGTAATGGTCCGGGCTGACCCTTGTGGTGGTGCAGTAGAGCCAGGGGCAGCACGGTGTTGGGAATTCTATCTTAGGAGTTTGTGGTAGAGGCTGGGATCCCAGCTTGTGAGTCTTGCAAGAGGAGGAAAATGGAGAGAATAAAACAGAAGGGTAGGGAATGTGAGGATGGACTGGTAGTTCAGACAGTGTGCACTTGCAACTCAGATGGTGAAGAGCTGCTGCCCCCACTCCTGGTGGCAACCCACTGCAGTCAGTTTGGGAAATAGTTTTAGAGCAGAGTGCCTGAAAAGTTACTCATCATTACTGTTCTCTGTTGCAGAATATGCCTGGCCATGAATCAAGTGTGCCTTGGGTATTGATGGAAACAACAGTCCCAAATATAACCATTACTACAAGTGATAACTTTTCATAGCTGTCATAATCCAGACTTTATGTGCATGCAACCTGGAGAGAGTCAGCCACTGTACTGGAGCTGTGCTGGGAGCTGAGGCACCAGACCATGAGCAGTGCAGCACTTGCCAGTGCTCTCCCCTGCATCCCCACCTGCTGACAGCCTACTGCTTTGGGAGAGGCATTTTGGCAGACCACCTGGAGCTTTCAAGATGGATAATTTTTTTTCAAAGCACAATGCTCTTAAGAATCTCTGGATGAACACTACAGGCCACCTATGTGATTGCTAAATCCATTCTAAATCTAAACATTGAGTCATTAATTACAGATTTTTTTTAATACTCTTGCTAACTCTTAACTTAAAAAAAAAAATTAATGAATTCTATTACAGTGACTAATTTGCAGTTCGGTTGAAGAGTTAAGAAACCAAAGCTTGTTCTTTAAGCTTTAACTCCTTAACAGTTTAAAGAAATGAGTTGCATTTGAGAGCTATTTGATGTGGACAGCACAGTTAAATGTTGAACAGTAAAAATCTTTTTGAGTAGAAAGCACTGTTTTCCAAAGAAAAACAGACATACCTAATGCTGTAAATTTAGCACCAGTATGCTGTAATTGATTGTGTATACTCACAAACCTGTGGGAAGTCATAGAGTACAGGAATTGCCTGTGAATAAAAATAAAGTTGACAGTTTCATCTACCCATAGTGCAATAGTGTTGGACATGTTTTGTCTTTAAAATGAAGAAGAGCTAATTAATTCTATGGTGTGGTTATACAAGGTTAATCTGTCCCTGTAAGATTTGCATAAGGCAGGTCATCTCAAAAAAACCCACTCTAGGTAACCATCGAAACCCAAAACAAACCCCAAAACTCCAGCCTGAAAGCAACAACAAATATGTAAAACCCCAAATCAGACTTGAAGGTGCCAGTCCTTAGAGGTGACTCAGTAAAGGACAAGTACGGCAAAACTAGAGGTTGTGAGGCGATCCACAAAAGTTTCAGGTTGTCCACAACTTTTTATACATGGAGACCGGATACAGAAATATTTCATAGTTATTTTTAAAAAGTGTGTTAAAATATGTAAAATGACCTCATCTCCGTGTGAAAAGAATGAACTTTGACAAAAACTGAACCAACATCATCAGGATGGAGAGACTTCTGATAGCTCCACACAGGAGAGGGGTTGTAGAGGTCTAACTGCTGCTTTTCTATGAAGAAGGGTTAGGCAAAGCCAGGAACATGAACAGCTTCATGAACACACTCTGCTGAGAGAGAGATTGATCCCAGAGCACAGCTACTGTCAGGATGAATGGAAAAGGTAAAACTGTGGAATTAGGCTTTACTAAATTATTACATTAAATAATTGCTCCTTGAGGGTTGTGGAAAATTCAGGTATGTGCTGCTTTTGAGTTGCTGCTTGTTTCTTCTTAGCTGTGAAGCTGGTGGTTTTAGCAGAAATTTAAAAATAGGAGTATTAAATTTGTGACTGCCTGAATGTGTTGCAGTTGTTTCCCTGATGGAAGGAGGAGGGACAGCTTTTAGTCAGTCTGGCTGCTATCCTGAAAGAGCATACCAAGAGCTCCCAAAGACTTAGAAAGAACAGGAGAAATTACTCTTTCAAAGCCCTGTTTGAATGTGTACATTCAGTCTGCTGTTTTACTCATCTCTGCTTTTAGAGTTATTATCTGCCCTAGAAATCCAGGCTGCTTCTGAAGCACTTAGCATCATCAGTTCATAGGTTTAACATTTTTTCACCCTTTATAAATGCTCATTTTCTCCTAAAGTATTCAGAAGAGAATTTTGTTCTTTTGGATTTTCATATCTCGAATGCAGAGGTTAAAAAAGAGGCCTCCAGTTCCTTATGGATGGTGTCACTTTATGGCCAGGAATCTCCAGCCATAATAAGCAGACCTCAGAAAGTAATTATCAGATGAGAAAGCAGCTGCTCCTACACGTTTTTATTTTCGCAATTCACTGACACCCAGGTGGCACTTGGTACCATCACATGGCCTGGCCCTCCTGCAGACCCGTGTAGCCCTGAGGATGCAAAGCCAAAACAAGACAGTGGGATTTTGTTCTGCTTTCCTCTTGCAAGTGATTTCTGAAGCTTCACCACCCTAAATGGCATTGTTACCCCTTCCCTCAGGTATGTTGCAAACTGAAAGACAGACACTGAAGATGTCACTGCACCCACAGTGCTGTCTGAGATGGAGCTGGTTCTCATCCATGCCCTGAATTTGCAGTTCATACCCAGAGCCCCATTTTCTTTTCAGTCACTCAGGGGACAGTCCCAAAGAAGAAAGAAACAATACCCTTCACCTGCACTGATCAATACATTTGTTTTTATGCCTCCAAATAGGATCCCACAGATTTAGTGCCTGCATGGCAGGCTGTTTAGTTTGTGATGGTAATAGAATCTAATGAGGAAATAGTTTTAGGATTGTGCAAGGTCAGTCTTACACCAGAGTACCTTGTGGTGTAATTGGGCAAGTACAGACACCCTCGCTCTTCTTGCAGGCATGCAGTTGCTCAGCCTATCATTCCTAGAATGTTGGGATGCTGGAATGTAAACTATGGAAAACTGTCAGGTTTCTAGCAAATTGTCAACCACCAGGCAAAACAGGACAAAGTTGAGGCTGTGTTATTTACAAAAATAGCAGAAGAGTTGCGTATATTCGTAGCCCCTGGGAAAAGTGTCATTCACCACAGCCAAGGTTTCCTGTCCTCTTCCTTCTTGTTGCTAGGAAGGGAGTCCAAGGCCGTTTTCCCACCTGTGTGCCAAATCTGCTGTGTGTTTCTACCCAACATCCTGCTGCACAGAGCAGTTCACTGCCTTTCCTTGGCGAGGACCTGGAGGGCAGGTCCACAATCAGCCTCCACAGTACACTATGTGCTGGCTACTTCTGTATAATGCAAATTTAGATGGACACACCTTTGTTCAGAGCATGGGGAACCACCCTCCCCTACCAGCAATAAAGCAGAAAGCAGTTCACTTGAGTTGGAGATAATGCACTTTTTTAGAGATCCCAGTAAGTGTTTTAGCTCTCTTCAAAACAAGCTGCATCTTGTCTCTTCAGGACAGCTTAAGGTAAGTGCTGAGCAGCCATGCCTATGTCAGGGCAGGAGGCTGAAGGCCTCTCATTCTTGTGCTCAGCCTCTGCCTGTGAGAACAGGGATGGAGGGGCAGCAGAGGGAAAGGAAGCTTAAGCTAAAGTGCTGACCTAAAGAGTTTGAGCAATTCTGAATCAGAGGCTGTTTCCTTCCTAGGTGCATGATACCCCAAAAGACACAGAAGATGACAGAAGTCCTACAGTTCTCTAAGCCTTGCACCACAGGCAGAGCTGGCTAGTATCCCACAGTAGCAGCACACACCCAAGGAGGAATGCTGGTGGGACAGGCAGGGCCTGCACAGCAGCTGGATAGGAGGAAAACATTTTTCACAGTGCAAGGGGTTGAAATGCTGGACTAGGGCCCCAGGAAGGCTGCATGACTGTGGGGTCTGCAGCACTGAAAGGATGAGGCTTCGAACAACCTTGGGAAGCAGCCCCACTTGAGCAAGGATTGGACTGGTGACCCCCAAGGGTCCCTAGGAGCCTCAGTCACTCTACAAGCCCATAGTAAAAAGCCAATCTTGTGCCAGGTTTCAAAGTACAGTTGGTGACTGAAGTATAAGGAGGCCCAAAAGCTCTTGAATTCAGCATGGAAACTGCCTTTGATCTCAATGGCTTTTACTTGAGGATAAACTTGACCTGCCAGTGTAACTCTTTCAGTGAATTATTGACAGATTGTGTCACTAGGTGCAAACTGGCATTAAATCATCTCTGTGCATGCAGTGGCTACATAGGCAGGTTGTTTCTCTGCAGAACTTGCTGGGTTCAGCAGATCTCCCTGTTCCTTTCTCTCACACTGGGACCCTTTCCTTGAGAGTCAATGAGTGAACATTGCACAACATTTCTCTGTAAATGAGTGTTTGAAGAGGCCTTGGCTGGATTGCACAACCCTGGTCAAAACTTCCCGAAACACTCCTGTCTGCTGAGGGCTCACATGAGGGCCAGCATGTGAGTCACAGTGTGACCATCTTGACTAACCAGGGGAGGCCACAGATCACCAGGCTGGGCTGCTTCCTCCTCTCCTGGGCTACAGCATGAGGGAACCCCATGGCAAAGCCAATGAATAAAATCATATGGAGCACTTAAAAATGCCCATTTCATTCCCACATTTGACTGCTTTTTCTCACACCATCCAAAATGTCAGAAACCTGCCCAAAACAGTGCAGGATCCTGGGCACCAAGGTCCAGAGGAAGGGACATACTGAACTGCTCCAGCAATCTCCACACTGGAGAATCAGTGCTTTGCCAGGATCACCAAACCAATGCAGACAGGCTGTTTCTGTATGACAGGCAGAGCCACTCAGAGTGCCACCACTGAGCTGTGAGCTTGAAGAGGCAGCACCCTTCTCTGCCCTGGGTCAACCAAAATACCATCATATGGGTCATCTCCCAGCTTATGTTCCCTGGTAAAGGACAGCTGTGGCCATGTCACCCCTGTACCTCAGAGATGTGTGTTTACTGAAATATTGCTGGTGGTTTATATGATGGGACCAAACAGGCCAGCTGCTCCACAGCCTCTGAGCAAGCTCTGCTCTGCTCTGAGCCCTAGCACAAGGATTTCTTTCCAGGCAGCTTGCAGCTAGGCACAGTAATTTGCATTACTGCCAATAATCTTTGGGTTCGGGAGAGCCATGGCAACTCTTGCAAATCAAATCAGAGCTTTGCAGTTGTTATGCCAGAGGAAAATATTGCATGTGCAATCCGAGAACCTTTGTAAAAGCCCACATAAATTCAAAGGTTCAAGGCACTCCTTGCATTTCAAAAACTGGAATCTGCAGGTCTGATTTTGGGTCTAGACATTGGTAAATTTAGGTCTGAGCCCATTTGGATTGCAGTGATTTAGCACTGTTTCCACAGGCTCCACCAACCAGCTCTATATCCCGTACTTCCCCCTAGACCCAAGGTCCAGCTGGTGACTCAGATATCTCAGGACCCTGTGAGCTGCTGGAGTGCTTCATTTCATCAATCAGTTGCTTGACCATGGCTGGTGCAAAGTCTAGTTGCTCTGCAGAAATATCCAGCAGAATATCTGTCCTAGCTTCTTTCCTTCCATGTTTCTACTTTAACCTCTTACCCATCAGATTACTTTTAGGCTCATTGACTGTGAATGTTACAGTATAACAATAACCTGATCAGGCCAAGGATCAGGGGACCATCAGGGAAAGCCCCAGTCCTGGACAACTGGCACCTCCCTGGGAATGGGGACAGGCTACGGGACAGGCTGAGGGCAGGCAGGGCAGGCAGGGCAGGGGAGCTGAAGACCGGTCCTGCTGCAGCCTCACTGGGGCAGGGGCTGACAGCCCTGGGAGGAGGGTCCTTGGCCATGGACAGGGTGGGGAGGTACTGGGGAGTCACTGGAGACAGCCACAGCTGTGAGTTCCCCCCAGGCCCTGAGACCAGCATCACCTCCCGGATCGGCACTGGAAACCTGTGTCTCAGGTTTAGCCCCAGCATCCCAAGTGCTGCCCTGAGAGCAGCACAGGCTCCCAGCGGGAGCACACAGCCTGGCAGGAGGATCATGGCAGCATGAGGGACGAGTTCAGCTCTGGCATCCCGCAGATGTGCTGCCCAGAAGCCAGGCAGAGGTGCCAGCAGCTGCACACAGCAGAAATAACCATGAATTTGGAGTCAGCTGTGGTGTCACGCACTGCAAGCTCTGCACGTGATATCCTCGAAACCAGGATTGCTGTTATTCACTGTTCCTCATTCTTGGTTGTTGTCCCTTCCCAAGAAGATGTGCACGTAGCCCACACTGGCAGATGCAAAGCACGGGTTTGCTATCCGTATGCAGATTTGGTGACAGCTGGGGCACATAAACATGACTTTTATTTCAAGCCCCAGAGACTGAGACAGCGACCAGCTACATGTAATATCCTTTTATCCTTGGAGCTTCAGGAATAAGGCAGAGACCTTGGGCAACCTGGCCCAAGGTGCCCTAAATCTCTTTTGAATGTTACTGGGAGGAAACAATAGCAAGTTTGAGCAAAATCCAGAGTAAAACACCTTTTCTTTGTAGTCAGAGCTTGGCTAGGCCTGATTCCAAGTTGGTGTAGCTGCAGTGGAGGTTACTGGCCTCCTGCATACAGACAACCCAGTATTTCGTGTTTGCAGTAGGAATCTTGCTCTGTATGAAGGCACCCAGACACGGACCTGTCTCACAATTAAGCCTCCTGCTTCCATTATCCAACCCTGAAAAATTGTTTTCAAATTTAATGAAATGCATTTTTGCATTGAGTCAATATCTTCTGTGGGAATTTATTTATTATGGGAAATTTGTCTTCAATGACTGAATTATTAAAAGCACACAGAGAAAGGAGAATTATAAATTTCTGTCTGCAATAGCCTGAATTTATTAAAGTAATAACCTGGTGAGAATTATAGGTAGGATAACACTTGTGAAAATGACAGCCGTGTAAAAAGGGATTGGTATTTAATTCTAACTCCTTTCAACTTTCAAATTGTAATCTGGTTTGATATACTGGGCAAATTATTAAGTTCTTTACAAAGGCTTATTTTAAAATAATTGCACCATATCATACATTGAAATAAATATACAATTAACCAGACACTATCAAACAACCAATGTGAATAAAACTGCTGTACATGTAAAACTGATGGTGAAGACTTTCAATCTTTAGGAAAATTACATTGATGAAAAGCCTATGCTACCTGATTTCAGTGACAAATATATAGATGGCAGAAAACACACTCTCAGTGAAAGTATGGGGTCATCTTGCATTGTTTGTAATTATGTGGATTTCAAAGGCAAAGATGTGTTGTTGACAGCAAGACAGAGATGGAGTTCTACAGGTGGCAACCGTATGCCACTGAATACATCAGAAAAGATCCAGTTTATTTAAACTGGGTGAACAGATACTGTACAGTAAGGCACAAATACAGTCTTACCTCCAAACAGATGGAGGTGCGTGCAGACCTTTCAAAGGCCCTGTGCACAGAAGTGATTCACACCTGCCATCATTTATTATAAAGTAAATGTCAACCTTTTTGCAAGATCTCTGGATTTTCTCTACTGTTCATTTGTATTCTGCAGTATTGGCTGGTTGCAACTGAGAAATTCTGAGGCTTGATACTTCAAGTTTTCAGAGCGTGAATGTTCTCCTGAATGCTCCTTTTACTTCTGCAAATGACCTTTGTCAAGAAATGCCATGTGTTCAGACACCATCTACAATTAGCCCATCTGCCCTGTGTTAAAGGCCACACTCCAGAGAACTTCTGAGGTCTGCAGACACCAAAGGATCTCACAAGGTAAATGATCCAGCTCTTCCAGGATGACAGCAAAGACAGAAAAAATGCAGCACGTCCCTTAGGAAAAGTCTGACTCTTTGACAATTGGAACTGGTGGGGTTTTATGATCTATTGGTTTATAAATAAAATGGAAATCTTTCTTGGTTTCACTCTTCAGCAGGGAGGCTTTGATATGGTGAGGAAGGGCATCTTTGTCCAGCTGCAGCCACTTGTCATCAACACAAACAAAGAGTCCATAGTCCTCGGGCTGGGACACTTCAAACTTCTCAGCACATTGCTGGCTCAGCTGCTCAGCTGTGGTGTCACGACGGGAAGCAAGTGTCCTTGATTGACCACTGATTTCCAGAAAGGAGATACAGATGAAGTCCTGAAGAGAAACATGAGGAGAGACCTTGCAGTTAACACAGTAACCTAGGACTGAAGGAGGTAAAATTCAGTCAAAAAACTCTAGCTGCCTAGAGCTCCCAAGTATCCTCCAGTCATTCTCCAATGTCCTAGTTATTCTCCCCTTTCTTCCCTCTGACAGGCTCTGAATCAGCACATACTTAAACAAGCGCTTTACCAAATAATTAGCACCATAAAGACACTGAAGTTAAAGCATTTTTTTTTTTATTTTAGTGAATATCCTTAGAGAACAATCTGCAATGGTTCATTCTCCCATCTTTTTACAGCTCCTGGAGAAAGGGTTTGAAAAGAAGTGGCAGACAAGAATAACAGACCACAAATGTCAGAGATCTGGCCTGAAAACCTCCTGTTTCCCAGAAAGAGGATGGGGCTGGCAGTGTGGTGACCTTACAACTTCACAATCACCCAAACAGCACCTTGAGAATGTGTCCTCTGAACTTCCTTCCATCAGTAAGGAAATAGAAGTTATACCGAGAAGGCTGATTTAGTTGTATCCTGTTTCAGGCAGTAACAACTGTTGTGACAACTTTCATCTTGCCAAATACATAAGAAACAGAATCTAGAGAGATTTTGGTCTCAGTGGAACCTGTGTGTTTACTTTGCATCTGTGAACTTCAAAACAAATCTCAACCATTTTGTTCAGAAAGTAATGAGGTTCCCCAGCAGAAGTGAAATTTCCAAATGCATGGGCTATGGGCTTCCAAACTGCACTTAAGGAGTGTCACTGCAGTTGATTAAGGTAGGCAGAAGGATGGGCAGAGGCCTGCTGAGCATATCAGCAAGCTGTTTAGCTCTGCCAGAATGGGCTTTCATGTCTCTGATACTACCCCTCATTCAAAGGGACAGAAAATGGCCCTTCAGCTGTTGGAGGTGGTGGGAATCTTCTGGGGAAATGCGTAATTTGCTTGCTCAGTTATTATGCTCTGTACTAGGTATTTCTGTGAGCTACTGCCAGAGCAGCACTCAGGGCTGGATGGGTATTTGCTGTATCTCAACCACCATTCACAGTTTCTGAGATCATCATGGACGGGTTTGACTGCAATTTGGGAAGTCTGTTCAACTCCAGGCTTTCACACTACATGGACTACTCTCCACCACAGGAGACTTTCCCCTGGCTTTCCCCTCAGCATGCACAATTTTCAGTTCTGCACTGTGAAGTCTCTGCAGAACCTGAGATGTGGCCTTTGCTGCCTCCCCGTGGGTGACAATTTGATCACAGGACATGGGGCTGGCAGGGCATCCCGGCAGGAGCCTGCCTGGACCTGCAGCCAGCCTCACCACAGCTGGAGGCCCAGAGCACCCATTTGTCCTGAGACCCTCTCCCCCTGGTGCACACGGAGATCTTTGCCAGGCCATGCACAGCATGGACTTCAAAACTAACCAGACCTTGATGGGTCTTTCCTGCTGCTTTACAAACACTGGAAGATGCTTGACTGACTGGCTCTTGGGATGTCTCAGACCCTCCTACAGCTTCACAGCATCTAGAAGCAGCCCTGCATAGCCTGCTCACATCTCAGTTTAGCCCATGATTTCCCCAGGCACTAAGGGAGATGGATAAGAGGGGCTCTGAGTCCCCACCACAGCTACCCACATGCAAAGGCTCCTATCACACCTCCTTTGAGAATGAACAACAAAATAATTCTGCAGTCATATTTAAAACTACAACATTATGAGTGTACTTCAAGATTTCAAAATGTATTTTGTAATTATTATGTATTCCAAATGTGGTGGGGTTTTTTAAGATCTAGAAATCTTGTCTCAGATGTACTCTTTTTGTAAATAGTGATTTCGATGAATTTCTTTTTAAAATAATTACCATATTAAACACTTCTAAGTATGGAGAAAGCATGCAGGCTTTTTCCCTAGAATATGGCAGCTACCTGCACTGATGAGCGGGAAGCCCGGGCCTTGTTCAGCGTTCTCCGTCGCTCCCAGCGGTGGATGGAGTCCTGAACCTCCACGCTCAGCTGCCGTGTGACAGTGATTTTGTCGTAGTTCTTGATGTGCTCCAGGACCCCGTAGGTGGTGGTTAAATAATAGGAGCCTGCAAAAGGTGAAAGTCTTGTATGAACATCACACCTCCATGCGCCATTCAGTCCCACTCCCACCCTGCCTGCTGATGCCCACACAGGGGCAGCTGTCTGACTCTTGCACTGCCTGTGTCCTGTGTCTCACTGGAGGGAGTGCAGGGGTCACTGATGTTAGCCAAATGAAGGACACCTAATGACCAGTGTCCTCCAGCCCCTCCTGCTCCAAATCAGTGTTGCTGCCCAGACTGCTGAGGCTGTAGATGTCCTCCGAGGAAACACAGGCTGAAAGGAAAGAGATACAAAAGCTGCTTTCACAAACAAGCTCAAGCCACAGGTGTTTATTCTTTGGGCCGTGGCCATCTCTTTGTTGTGTTTGACAGAGCCCATGCAACAGGTCTGTAACCTGGCCTCCTGAGCAGTCCCCACAATGGAAATGGAAACAATCGTAGAGTACTGCAGGAGAAGCACAAGGCCTGGATCCAGCCCCCCGACTCCAGCTACACTACTGGAATGTTTGGACCCCGGGTCTACTGTGGGCTCAACACTGTTGGGGGATGTCTCAGACCTGCAGGAACAAGCCACCCTCTACTCCCTCCATTCTCTGTTGACTACACAGGCAGCCCAGGTGTTCAGCTGTAATTCCTGGACTGTTCAGAGTTGCGGGATAAATCTTCACAGAGCAGAGAAACAGAATAAAGCGGCAAAAGCCCTTTTCCCTCAGAAGCCCCCTGTCTGACGGGACATGGCTTGCAGCGGGAAATAAATAACCAACTGCAGCCACAGGGTGGCAGCTGGGCCATGATAAAAACCGGCCTCATCCACAGAGGTGCAGATAAGCCCTGAGAAGGACAGAGATGCTGCTCTGGTTGCAGGGCAGCCACGAACCAGGGCTGATGGAAGTGCTCTGCCCTCGGCTGAGAAGCTGGGGGCTCGGGCAGAGCCAGGCCGCGGGGCTGCCGAGCAGCAGCGCAGCGTCCCGGGGCGGCGGGGACACCCTCTGCTCCGGGCCCCGCATCCCGGCGCCTGGCAAACGGGGACAGCTGACTACTGCCCGGGGGTCCCTGCTCGGAGGGAGTTTCACACCAATTGCAGGGCCTCTGGATGGCACTCGCACACCACCCAACCCCCGCGGCAGCCCGCGGCTCCCGCTGGTTCCTCAGGCGCTGGTGAGCCCGCGGTCAGCATGGCTGCCTGCCTCAGAAAGGCAAAGATAGCACTTGATTTAGGAGCAGTATTTTTAGAGCACCATTAAAGTTCGGTGTAGGAGAGGAGAGACCAAGACACTGCCATTTGGCTTCCTGTACTCTGGTGGATCGATGAGGAGTGTCCTACAGTCACAAAGGTTTGTGCCCAAAACATTCTCATTTTTCTTTACTGTCTCCCACAGTGCTGAGAATAGACTAAGAAGCCTAAAAGTGCCACTTTTTTCTCTCCTCTTAAATATAGTTACTACCCTCCTTTGCCTGTCATTCAATATTTCTCCTCTTCTGGCTGAGTCAGAGGTGGCTGTGATGGGACCCAGGATGGGGTATCTTGCTTCCCTCAGAATCCAGGAAAAAAGATCTCTGAGTCCCCCTACAACAGGAATTCATTACAACTTTTTAAATAATTGTTTGCCCACTCCCAATTTTATTTCCATCCAGTTGTTTCCTATAATCTGTCCTTGCCTTTGCCCCAGCAGTCAGCATCACCATTGCTATTAAACGAATTCAAAGTATATTTTTCATTTGGAGGCAAAATTTAAGTGATTTTGTATATTGACCTGGGCAATTTCACAGTTTTCTCACTGCTGCTTTACTTTTTTCCCTTTAATTTCAGTACCTTTTGCTATTCAACTTTGAAAGGCCTTACTCAAATTTTGCCAGTTCTAAACTTCACGATCTCAGAGCTGTCTTCACTGAGATGTTCTTTTTTTCTTCCATTCCTCATATCTGCAGTTACTCCTAGTGTGCTTTCTGATGTGATTATTTAGTCAGTTTGATCTGGAACTCCCTCACAAAATTTTCCCTTTTGACTGGAGTGCCCATTTCACACAGTCTTTGCATTGTTGAGCTAAGAGAACTTCCAGCCAGCTTTGCTTTTGATACCCTGAGCTCCCCAATCCAGATGACTTCAGTAAACAGTCTAGTAGTGTGCCCCTTTGAATTGAAGAACCTGTGTGCAGTATAGTCACCCTAAGCAGCTTGATTGTGTCCACAAAATGCTGTGCTTCAGTTAACATTTCTTCCTGCTAAGAATTCTTCTTGGCAGAAAAACTAGCCTATGCAGAAACACGTTACTAATATATTGTATTGCTACTAATCATTCTTTTGTCCCACTCTGCACTTGCTTAGTTTCAGATGACTTGCTTAGTTTCAGACTTATATCCCCATTTAATATAAATAAAATTAGACTGCTGTTGTTCATCCAGAACTCCTTTCTAGAACCTCAGTACATACCAAAGCAAAGTCTAAAATAGACCCCATTTTATTGGTTTAGTGACTACTTGGTGATAAATGATGAGTGCTCTTATTTCAGAGTGTGTAGTTGGTAATTGTCACTTGGGAAGTATGTACTTTCCAAGCTATATTTAAGAAAGTAGAGGCCCACAGCTCCCTGGGGTATTTAGCTCTCTAATAACAGAGGTCTTTAGTCACTTCTAAACTCAATATTTCTCTTTAACCTAAGCTTATCATCTCTCTCTTTCTATGATGCTCAGAGAACATTGTCAGAGGGTTCACTCAAATTTAAGAGTAGAGTGACCATGAGAATGATGTATGGCCTCAGGCATAAAATGCAGTTTAAGAAATGTGCTCTTTTCTCATTGGAATAAATGAAAGTGTCTGCACAATTGTTTCCAGCAGCTGTTTAATTTTAGCAAAGACCTTCCAGCTCTTCAGTCTTTGGGCCAAGGACCATAAGAAGTCTGTTCAGGTTGCTAATCCAGCACCTCAGTTATCACTTATGATGAATCCCTGCCTTTCTAGTTTGTGTCTTAAGGCACTGCACTGCTAAAAGGAATTAAAGTGTTTGGCAACATTTTTAGAGCTTCATATTTGAAAAGATTGGCCAAAGCATTATCCACAAAATCTAGCCAAAGCCCTCTTGCCCACTTTCACAAGCACTGAAGCAAGACAAATTATTTCCAAAGTGAATATGCTATGAGTACTCTTACCTTCTCCTAGCTGCAGAGCAGGGTCCATGAGCTCCATCATATACTCCACATTCAGAAGGACTTCAGTCAAGTTGCTGCGGGCCAACACATACATGAGCACAGGGAGGAAGTCATCTGCACCATAGGGCTTCCCTGAGCAAAGAGAAACACAGTGTGGTCCCAATAACACCACAAAACCATGTTCCCACACAACAGTGTCAAATTCTCAAAGAGCAAGTCCTTTGTAGACCTTAGCTTACATGATCTGAAGGGTTAAAGCTCAAAAGCACCTCAAAAGAAAAAATCCTGAAAACAGAAATTTAGATCACTTTAAAAAGTAAGTAAACTTGCTTCAAGACCAAAATAGGATCTTATAAAGTAACCAGAGAAATATAAATTTAACTTCATTTATCATAGGCAAGTGGCAATTTTGAAGAGTTCAAAGGCTTCCAGCCTGTCCCTCTGATTTGATGTTGGCAATATTAATAGGGAAGTTGTCTACATGCATTAGGAGTATTTATTCTCTTAGGCTTACTCTATGTGTGGGACCCAAAACCAGAAAATAGGATTTGAGATAGTGGGTTTGGGACTGAGGACATCTGTGTTTATGTCCCTTCAGAAGGCAAAACATCACACTTCATGTTCCTAATTACAACAATCTCCCACAAGCTAGGATCTAAGAGGAATCATTTTTCTAACTATGGTGTCTAGCTAAGAAAACATAAAGGTTTTCACATTGGACTTAAAACTAGTTTTTGAAATTGGTGTGCAGCATCTGCTCAATATTTCCTGTGCTTAAAACATTCATATCAACTAAGTTAACAAAGTGATCTAATATGCAATCCTGTAAGAGCTCTTTGGGATCTCTGAGGACAAAAAAAAAGCATGCTAACAGTCATCGTTATAAATAATTACTACTTAAAATAGAATCCAAACTGAAGCTTCCCTGCATAAAACACGAAGAACACAAGGATAACTTTTCTAATTTGAAAGATGCTTTCACTTTCATCCAACATGTCATAAATTCATAATGGAGAAGCCACAATAGCAAGTTTCTCACCAGACCTATCTTCCCAACCTTCAGAATTGATCTGACCTAATCTGCTTTCATTTTGAATGTCCTTCCTCAGACTATGGGGAGTTTTTTCTCACCTGTGCATATATGTTGGTTTCATGGGCTATGTATGTCTTGAGACTGCTTGTCTCACCTCAAGGAATCAAAGCTACCCTTGATGTAGTTTTGGTGAAATTATGATCTAGCCATTTTTGGCCCATAGAACACATGCTTTTCCATGGTAGGGCATACATTCCTATTTCTCAAATGTTCCAACTGACTTATTTCAAATATTTGCCATGAGTCAGATTTCTTTTTTTGTCATTCATAGCTGATGCAGATTCTCCACTGGCAAAGAAAGATATTCTTCTGAAGCCTCAAATAAACATGAGCTTAGCCCCTGATTTAAAAAAAAAAAAATAGTGTGGCTTTGAAATAAACCCAGTAATACATCTAGTGAACAGAGAGTTGATCCAGTTAAAACAAAGTGTTAGAGACTGAGAGATCATTAGGGCTGTAATTCAGTCTGTTTCTAACAGAGCCCACACATGCCACAGCATAGACAATTTATTTAATGAAAGCTAGATTAACATTTTCAATTCTGATTACTTTGTTATGGCTGCCTTTATTTAAAAGACACAGCCTTAGGTCTTCAACAAAACTATAAATGGACTTGACTGTTCCATTAACATCTGGATGGACATTTTTTTGTCTGTTGTTCCTTTGGCTTGTGTCTCTGTGAAAGCTTTATCTCTGTGAAGGGTCCAATTCATTATTGTCATATACATTACCTTAATACAAGCAGCTTAGTGTTACTGCTATTGAATATTTTCCAGGAAAAAAAAAAAAAAAAAAAAAAAAAAAAAAAAAAAAAAAAAAAAAAAAGACAAAACTGAGACATGAAAATGTAACAGAAAAACTTCACAGAAAAAAATCCCTATTCTCCTTTTGCTCCAAGTACACCAGAGGCCAACAGAGTTAGTTCTGTGTAGAACCAGCATAAAGGAATACAAAATACCAAAGATATTTTTGGCTCATTTTTCCCTTCATTAAAAACTTCTTCTTTATGATCTAGTAGTTACTGACCAGTGGCATGGATAAAATGATTCTAGTTTCATGAAGGCCAAGGGATTTCCAGGGCAACGCCAATATCAGTATTTCCCCTACTACTTCTCTTTCATGGTTAATTCATGTCGTGTCTAATAGGACACCCAAGAAAGTTACTACTTCACAATATAAATTCCGATTCTCTGGAGAAAAAATCCCTGGGTGTTTGTTAGTTGGTTGGTTAGAGTTTTTTTACATGTCACCAAAAGAGATCATGAACAGAGAACAGACTGACCAACTAATGCAGAGTGGAAACAGCAGCTTGGAACTAAACAATTCCATGTCCCCATTCATCAACTTCTGGTGTCAACAGAAGTGAAAGTTAGAGGACAGCTCTCAAGAATGCCTACAGAATCTGTTTCTTTTTTGTTGTCTGAGAAGTGGTTGTACGTACAATCAGGCATGGAGTAAATTATTTTTCATTCTGTCTATCTCATTTCTACAAGCTGATTTAGTTGCTCTTCCCTCCAGTCCTTTGTATAAACTTTTCTCAACTTTAAGACTTCATAGAAATATTATTGGACTCCTAGCTGTTTATATGCCTAAAATATGAAAATCTGATATACAGTTTCTTTTTGAGTAATAAATGCTGAGCAGGGATGTCTGACTGAAGGAATGGAAAGACCACATGCTCCATATGCTGTATGCTCACAACCTGCATAAATTACTAGACACCACCTTAATCCATCCACCTGTGGTTATACAATACCCAATTTTAAATACCGACATCCATAGCAAAAGCTGAAGTCAGCAGGAGCAGAATGTGTCAACAAGAGAAAAGCAAAACTAATCACCAATTATCTAGCTCTGACTCCTTGTGTTGCCACAAACCTCCAGTGTGGCCAAGGGCAGGTCAGGCATGGTACATTGCACCTTGTAGGCATTGCAATAGCATCTCTCCACTGACTGCACATGGAGCCAAGGAAAAGTGCCAGAGAGGGCAGGACTCCGAATCTCGCCTGTTCTCCCAACTCCTGCAGGAACAGGGACTAGCTTTGGCATGTACAGCCCTGAGGTGCTCTGTATCTCAGTCCATCCATGGGGATAATAGGTGCTGTCAGAAACTCAAATATGACCAGAAGCAGGGGTCTACAAAGAGAGATGAAATAATGCCTGTGAACCAAGATACCTGAGAGGTTGCTTCAGCATTGTATAACCCATGTGTTCCTTGTGGCATGAAAGGCACCAGGGCACTAACCAGTGTCCATCTGGGAGCTGCAGCAGGGGTATTCTCTGCAGGCTGCTGACTCCTGACTCTGCTTTCAAGCTGGGCCTGAGCCAAATTCCTAGACCTGTGTGGCTTGCTGTGTCTATGGTCTCTCACAGAGGGTATTTTTGCAGCTGACAGAGTTAAATCTCGCTCTGACCCTGCCACTGCTCCCAGTGACAGTGAGACTGAGTTTGCCTATTCAAGGTGGTGGTGTCCTACTCCAGATATTACTTGCTTGCTTTATTTCCCCTTCTTCCCTGCGGGGTCAGGAAACATTTATTTCATAAATATCTCTAAGAAGCTTAAAATAAGCCTTCTCTTCTGCCACAAACTCATCCTATTATGTTTATAGCAAAGCAAATACAACGTCAGCTCCTGGCTGGGATGCAGCACTTGAATAGATGAGTATTAATTAAATACATGATTTAAAGCAACTGGAATCCTGCCCAAGCCTCCATAAAGAAATGATGGCCTATTTTAACACATTCATGCATTTCTTTTCTTTCTGTACACATTCTGAAAACGAGCAGACAGGGGTAATGCCCTGAACCTTGCTCTAATATTTTACAAACACTAGCTTGATGTCTAGAAGGAGATCTCCATGAAATATGAATTTTAGTCTCAGTCTGTAGCTGGTAAACCTGAGGTGCAGAAAGGTTAACTGGGATTTGTTCAAGATCATAAGAAAAGATTGTGACTTTCCTTCCACATACTAGCATATTGCTGTCTCTTGTCTATCCCATACCACTTTCAGCAAGGTTTAATTTGTGTTATATTGAATTAAGCAAGTTAATAGATGCAGACAGCATGAATCCACTTCAAAAATGTATGGTTTAGAGATCAGAGGAATTTGTTCCCCATGAAAAATTTGAACTGGCTCTTTGATTCAAATGTAGCATTTGTGCTTAGACGGCAGAAAACCCAAAATCTCTCATCCATCAGTCTTCATTAAAAATAACTTAAATACAAATATCCTCTTCCAAATGATATCAAAGTAAACCTGTTATGTATAGCTTTATTTTCCTTCTCAGAAGTGATACATGATAATAAGCAGAGTAATGGGATTGCTCTGACAGCTTTAGGAGCTTCTAGCATGGGTTCTACATTGGCTGCTGAAGTTTTGGAGTTCAGTTTCCTTTACACAAGGACACATGAAGACACATGGCTTTGTTTTTGTCAACTGCAGAGACTTACAGGAGGGCGTCAGGGCAGCTAATATCTGGCTGCTCAGTTTTGTAGGCGTAATAAACTTAATTCTAAAAGCTAGGGAAGAGAAATATTCCAATGGAGTATATGTTCTATCCTCTTTTTCCAAAAGCAGACTATGCACATTAGCCATGTAAATAGAAAATAGAAATTATTAAATCAGATGTTTTCGTCACCTAGCCAATTCCATTACTAGTACAAACTATAGTTTTGAACGATATACTCCAGCTGTCTGTGCAGTTCAAAGATATTCCAAAAATGAAGCTTCATCACCATAGGTAGTTCACCGGTTAGAAATGTTGCAGTAAGAAAATTGTACCTGCATTCTTCTTGAATCTCCTTTGAAAGCAGTCTGCCCATCTCTCAAACTTCCCACCTGAACTTAGAGTTTTCCATCCTTGATCTTTCCTCACTTATAGTCTGACCAAATTCGGCCCGTTTGTCTCACAGTTTTTTTTCATAAATCAATGCCTATTGCTGCTTTGTTTTTCCATCAGTTCTCTTCCACAGTGGCAGCTCCCAGGGAGCACACCACTGCCAGTACACATCACACATATTGCAGATTTGCATTGTTTCTCATTCTGCAGGTGTCACTTCTGTTTTTGATGAAAAGCAGAGGTTCTTATTCTACTCATATCACACAACATACCTTTAATCTTTTGTGTGAGTAAAAGTATTTCTGAAAGATACATAATAAAGTTTTTTCCTACATCACATTATAGTGTTTCTACATAAGTTAGCTGTGTGCCCAGCTGTCCCTTGCATATTGCAGCATGCCTTGCAAGTGTAAGAGCTGCTTGATTCCTGCCTCTTTTTCTAGTGCCAAAAAAATGCCAGCCATTTTTTGGGGGGTAGGTTTGCAGACACTTTTTTCTCCCCTATTTTTTTAATGCATTTTATTCTTAATAACCATTCCTAGTCTTTTTAGCAGGCAGGTTGCATATTTTCAGATTGTAGATTTTATTCTTGGAGGCATCTGTTCCTGTTATTTAAGTTTGCATAGAAGTTGGAAAAGCTCAGTGAGACATCCCAATACTATCATAATTGTGTCTTTGGTGAGGATTCACTTACTAATATCACTGCCTACACAGCACATATGAGCATCTGAACCAGTGGCCCTTAATTTCTTTTATAGCCAGTAGTGAATTAATCAATATTGTCACTGGAGTTCGCCTTGAGTCATCTCACCCTAAAACAGAAACCTATATATAGCCAGATGAATCATCTGGACTCCATGGACCGACTCCACAGTGTGATGAGAAGCTGGGCACGATACTCCTCTGTGGCCACCTACAGCGAGATGTTGCCAGAGATTAGTCCTATTTCAACTCTTTCATGGAGCTGTACTCAGTGGTCTCTTGAGAGAAAGGTGTGTGACAAAGACTGTGAACTTGCCTTCCTAATTCCTTGCAATTAATCAGATCCACAAACTGATTGCCTTCAGCTTGAAGAAGAAATGCAAGTTTAAACCAGTTGAGGATCTGACCCATTCAGTTCTTAGTCTTAAGTATCAGGGATTTCAACCACAGCCAATTTATCAGGCAGATTTTGTCATGTAGTATGAATTGTAATCAAACCAAAGATCTCCTCCTTTCTTAAAATGTTGGTATATATGGAGTTAATCAAGACAGACTTCAAAGCTTCACCACTCTTTCAGCAGTGCAAAGATGGGCACTACCACAGGTACAGATGTTCCTAAACAAGCCTGTCCTTAGTTTTAAAGAAAACTTGGTACCTCTTGGGACATCCTGGCCAAACCTGGACTTATGTACATGGGTCTCAAAAGGTTAAAAACTTTGTTTTTTCATATGTGTCTGAAAAAAAGAGGTGCCTACTTAGGTGGTGCTTGCACTTTGCTTTGAGATATGAAGCCATATTCTTAGTCGGCTCATCCTATGGTCAGCCTAAAGTGAATTAAAGCTTGGCCTGAGCTGACAAATTGCAAATTAAGCCAAACGACATAAGTAGGTTCCATGTTATTGAACAGATAATTTCTCTGACAGAGGTAGACTGATTTTGGTCTTGCAGCAGAGGGAATGACTAGTTTTGTATTCCACCTGCTCTGACCTTGGAAGAGGAGGGAACTTTCTAATTCAGCAGTGAGGAAAAGGAGCTAAAAGGAGAAGAAGCTATTGCACAGGAAGCTGAGCATAGCCTCTGCTCTTCCTGTGTGAAGAGCACTGCGCTGCCTCATGGCTGGCTGAAAGTAAAAGGGGCCCTGTGCTGTTGCTCTTGAGATGGGCAGAGAGCAGGAGGAGAATTCCCACCTGCTGAAATCTGCTCTGAGCACTCCACAGCATGCTCTTCTGCACACTACCAGCTGTAATTCCCCATCAGAAAAATATTTCATGTTGTTGAAAACCTGTCTTTGCCAGTGGAAAATGAAAGTGATCTGGGTTCAGTTCATTCTGTGGAAGAGGTTTCACACATTTTTCTTCTAAGTGGGTCTACAGTGCATTTCACTCAATTTCTCTCCAAGGTCACTGTTTTCCAGGGGTTAGATCCAGCATTCTTCTCCTCTTAGCCTCTTTTCTGGTCTGAATTCATTGGGGTACATTCCATAATTCCAGGCCAGTTTTCTTCTGGGCAAGCCCTGATATGCATCACTGATCATATATATGTAAGGGAGAGGGAACTAAATGCACAGGGGTGAAATCAGCTTCCAACCTACACCCTGCTGGCAGTAGTATTCAGGATGAGAAAATAGCTGGCTGAAATGCAGGGCTTTGGTTAGCATAGCAAACCACAATGAAACCATCTGATTTCATTAATGTCAATATTTTTAACCCTGTAGGGGTTTTTAAATTATTTCCCTGACCCCTCATTTCTGTAACCTAAAGTGACACAACAGTATTTCCTTCAACAGAGAAACTCCAGCCCTGAGCTAGCTAAGGTGTGATGTATACGTAATATACCACCAGCATGAGAAGGAGACCGTGTGGGTTTTAATGAGGCTTGCAAGTCCTTGATCTAAACCAAATTTATTCTCAAACTTCACACAACAGTTTTAACAAAGTTACGGCAAATTCCCCTACATATTTCCAAATAATGTCATAATACCTGCAGACAGTGAGAGGTCCTTTCCACCCTGCAGCTAAGGCTCAGCCCTGGGGTGGTTTCCTGCTCTGCTGTTAATGTGTCTAGACTGGTTGCTGAACCTTGCTGATTACTATCCAAGAGATCACCTTGAGGTGACGCTCAGCAGGGACATAACCATCCTTGTATGAGTGGTCCAAGGCTGTTGCCAGTACAAAATAAAGCAGACCAGCTAAAAGCACCTTTGGTGACTGTGAGTTCTTGAACAACTGCAGATTATTGCAAATTAATACCTGGCTTCACTCCAAATTCAGACATGGCTGGCCATCAGCTCACAGTATACAAAAAAAGCTCTTAAACTGGCAAGGCAGATTGCTGGAGGAAGGAACTTGGTGGTCTATCTGCAAAGATGCATCCTGTCTGCAGGCCAAGGGTTTAATTTCTGCATTAGTGGTTGGCCTGAGGCCCATGTTGTGTTTATACTCAGAGCATATACTGCCTCACACTGAAGAAGTGGCTTTTAGAATTTACTGAAGCATCAGGAATTAGTAACAAACTACTATCATTCTGATCTCCTCCTCAGTTTAGGCAAAACTTTGTAAAGGCCAAATCAAGAGTCTTTTCCCAAAGATCCATTCCTAGAATTTACCATTGCTCTGCTACAAGTTGCGACAGAGCCCTGAGGATATTTGGAGAGCTGTGTGAAGACCTGTTCAAAAAGGACATTATCCATCAAACACATATTTACAGGTAATTAGTTTTTGGAGTTATGGAGCTTAAAGTTAACCTGGTAATATCTTACACCTGTTAGTAGTGCAGAGAACTTCACAGTCACTAACCATTCCATTCTGAACACAACCTGTGGACAGCTGATACCAAACACATCAACCATCGCAGCTACCTCCAATGTGAATATTGCCACACCAGCTGTATCATAAACCCTGATACATGGTGGATACCATTGCAGTAGGAGTGCTGTACCTGGGTTTCCCTGAGCCATGGAGTCATAGATGAGTTTGCAGGTCTTCAGCAAGATGGCAATTTTCTTTTCTGGCGAGTAGGTCTTGTGCATGGTCGTGAACTTGTGAAGGATCTTTTCCAGCACAGCAGCTTCAGGCACACTGGTTGTGACGCCCAGGTCAGTGGTAGTTGTGTTTTGTATCACAAGTTGGTTCTCTTTCAGCTGCTGTAAAGATCCATCTTTGTTGTGTATTTCTTTTAAGGAAGAATTAATGGCTTCCTTTAAAGGTTTCAGGACACATTTGTACAGAGCTGTCTCAGCAATCACTTCTGCACAAAGGGAGAACACAAAAGCACATCATAAATAAGCAATACAGTAGTACAGGTGCAAGTAAATGTCCTAAGGAAGCATGTGGTTGGTTATTCAATCACTACTACATAGCTGTGAGAAGGGAACAGAAATTACATCCCAGAAAGTAAACATTTCATTACCAACACTATCCAGAAGTCCTAGATGAGCTTGAGATGAACATCAGTGTGCGGTCTCTGTCACTGGAGCTGTAGGAGACCTCCTGCTACCAGCAGTCCCTGCTCTCTTTGCCTGACTCCTGGCTGACCAGCATGGCATTATCAGGCAGCAGGAAAGACAATTCTGGGGAGAGAAGAGGAGCCTCACCTAACTGTGATTTTTTTTTCACAGCTCTGCCTTTACAGATGCCCAGATGTTGTTCATCTCATGTCCCTTCTCACCTCTCCTTCTGACTTGTTTGAGATATTCACTTTGGTATGAAATTAAATGCATCTTCAAAGCACCCCTTTCTTCTCAGTGATTGAAAAGCAGCTGCAGCCACCAGCTCAAAGACAGACACCAATATCTGGTCAGAAGTTTATCACCCTTACTGCTCAAGGAACTCCAAATTACTGATCCTATAAGACACCTCTTATCCCACCTGTGGAGGAGGGAATAGTATGTGTGGGTAGAGCATTTGCTTAATATTTGGCAGGAGATTAAAGGAAGCATAAGAGACTCTGAGGAATTCTGTTGTCTGACTTCTATAAACCAGAGGCAGAACTAGAGGGACTGCAAGAGATCCTCTTTTTGCACAGAGACAAAAAGGTCATTGGCAAAAGAGTTCATCTGCTCAGGCAGTGAGGAAAGAACCAGAGGGCAGTAATATTTATGTATACAAAATGCAACTATTTTAAAGAATCCAGAGGACCAATCAGCCTGAAGCAGAGCAAGTTCAAGTGGTCAGTCTTCCAGTGGGAATCCCTGTGCTCCACAGAAGATGGTCCTGTCAAGGCTGACTGGGCCACATCATCCTGTTAAGGAACTGTCGGTGAACAGGGTTAGATACAACCAGGCATGCCTGTGGGAAGGTGGTGGGATACTTGCACACGTGCAGCTCTACAAAGCATAACAAGGACACTTCTCTTCCTCCTTTCCACTTCCACTAATTAAGATTCAAGACAGACATCTCTGTGCTGCCCCCACACTCCCTACCTTGAAGAAAAAGGTTTTTGGGACAAAGATTGAAGGTGTTACACAAGGTGCATGGGAAGTGAAATGGTGGGTTCCCTCTCCTAGCTATGGTAGCAGCTGGCAGCAGGTCTGCTCTGCTGGGGAGTCTGCAGGATCATGTGAAGCCTTTGCTGGGGGAGAATGAAATCAGCAGAGCCTGCTGAGACTGACAGTGGACTGCTTTTTACTCCTGGCACACTACTAAGTTGAGTCCCACCTAATATTGGAGCTGCAGGATCTCCTGGAATCCCTGGTCACTCCTGTGGTTCACTCCATATTCTGGATCTTCCAGCTCAGCTTGTTTTAAGCCTACTTAGGGATCCATAAATAACTTGGCATTGGTTCTCAGGTCCTCAAGAAACAGTTTTAAGCTTTCAAAGGAGCATGTGTGTGCATGCATGCATGCTTTCTCCGGCTGTACAGCTTTGACTGCGATAAAAAGTCCTACAGTTCTTTTTATATTCCCTCATGGATGTACATTAAACAGACTAGTCCAATCCTTAGCAAGGAGAGAAGGAGCACATTATTCTCTCACAGAATATGAATGAGAAGCAATGAAACACCTGTAAACAGTTACAAATAATATTTTTACTCCCAAAAGGCAAATTATGTCTTTGGCAAAGAGGTGAACACTTCATTTTGGAGCTGGCAGTAGTCTTGCAACAGCTTTCAGTCTTGCAGCTCTTCTGCACCTCTGAGATCCGAGGAGCACAAACTGGAATCAAATGATTCCTTCAACCCGCCACTCAAAATCATCATGGTTTTGTCACTCCCCATGAGACAGTGATTGACCCCTAAACTGTCTGTCACATGCAGGGAGTTCTCCATCCTGGTAGCAGAGCAGTGGACGTAGAAGGCCATGGGAATGCAGTTGTGGAGGGGAAAGTTGGCCTTTCATGCTTCCAGTGAATTCATGTCTGTGTGTGCGCACCTATGTGTATACATACATACACACACATATATATATATACATACATGTATATCTCTCATACACACAAACACATTTCTTCTCCTTAAATTCTTCCCTTTAAAACATTCATAAAGGGATTTTTCCCCTCATTGGTCTCCAGGTTTTAGAGCTGTTCCTCTAAGTGCTGACAACCACAGAAAAGTTTTCAAATCATGCCTCTCAGGTTTTAGGAGATGGTTTACAATTCTGTAAAGCAGAGCCTGTGTCTGCATAATTCTGTCTTCCTCCTCACCTTCCCAAACCATGCCCAGAGATGAATAAACCACAGTTACCTACCTAACTGTTCCTCGGTGTAGGAGGCTGGGTCTATCAGAGATTTCAATTCGGTGCTCTGCACTAAGTAACTCTTCAGCTGCGTCATCATCAGCCGGATCTCTTGTAGCATCTCTGTGCTGGAGCTCTGCTTTACCATCATCTCTAAACTGTACACTCTGTAGTCCCGCACCAGGTTGCCAAAATATGAATCCTTGTCCTGTGCCAGCTCCACTATCTTCTTCTGCAGCTTCCTGTCACTAGACAAAAAGACTGTGAAGACGTTGGACAGGTTCACCAAGGACAGCCTGTTTTTGGCCTTGGCCAAGATCACCGAGCGTGTCTTTTTACCAGATGAACTACTCAGCATCTCCAGGTCATCCTCTGTGCTGCTGGTGGAGTATGAGTCTGGCTCAGATGTTGATGCCTGAGCTGTGGTGCTGCCTCCCAGGTCCTCCAGGGACAAGTGCGAACCTTCCAGTTCGGCTGAGCTGACAGATTTTTGGCCATGTCCATGTGGTTCAGTCTTGGTATGTGTGCAAGTGGCACCACCTGCCACTGTAGCTGGGCTGCCCTTGCACACAGCCTGCCCTGTGGCCACGGCCATCTCTTCCACTGTTCTTTGCTTT
Organism: Vireo altiloquus; assembly: GCA_013396875.1. NCBI lineage: Eukaryota > Metazoa > Chordata > Aves > Passeriformes > Vireonidae > Vireo > Vireo altiloquus. The sequence goes on from VZRF01004288.1 coordinate 210,392, forward strand.
GGCTGGCAGGAGCTGGGGATCCTTGGTACCTGGGAAACCCTCTTCCTTCTCGGTGGTGGGATAGGAGGTGACTTTCCTTTCTCAGTGGCATTGCTTTGTATCTTAGGCATGTCCTCCTCCTCTTCAGGTTTGGGCTTTGCCTCCTGAAACTGTGATACAGCCCTTTTAGGAACTTCCCCAGGCATTTCTACAGCCTTTTTGCACAGCAACATTTTATCTCTGCTCTCTGTACTTGTATCTTGGTTTTCTTCTGTCCCTTCCCCTTTCAGTGTTTCACAATTTTCAGGGTTACCCACACCGCTCTCCTCTAGGGTCCTCTCGCTCAGCCGCCTCCGTGGGCGAACAGAGGGCTGGGAGCCCTTTTTGGGGCTCACTGCCAAGGGCTCATTGGCCCAGCAGCTCCACTTCCTTTCTTCTTTATCGTCACTGCCCTCAATTTTCATTTCCTCGATGCTCTTTCCCAGTGGCTTAATAAGTAGCTTGTTTTCTTCACAAGCAGTCATAGGGTCCTGTGGGAGCTTCAGGGAAGATTTCTGAATAAGAGCATGAGAAGGTAGAGGTGGAGGAGGCCGTCGAGGAGACCTCCTGTCAGTAAACATGGTGGCAGAGGGGAGATCAGTGCTCGCAGAGTGGCCTTTAGAAGAAGGTACATCTGGAGGAGAAGGACTAGTGCACTCTTCTATAAAAATAGGATTCACGAACCACAGCCTGTCATTTCCTAATGACAGCTCAATTTCACATGAGCAGTGGTTTGTGCTACTTGCAAAACACTGTGTAGATCTTAAACTGTCTGCCTGGGCAGTGCTAAAAGCAGAGTCTTTTGCAGGGTGGGATAAGTCCTGTCTTCTTCTGTGGTTTAAGTAGGAATCCCAGAAATCTGTAAAAAAAAAAAAAAAGACCAAAAGAAAAATGAAAAAAATGATCTGGGAGAATTTTAGCTGCTAATGGGATGTAGAAAATCTACTTCTTGTTAAAAGAAATGGTACACGAATTTCAATGTCAAACTTTCAAACCTCTGCACAAAAGGGTGTGAAGAAAATGTTGCCTGTTTTATGCATGTGAAATTCTTCAAGCCAGGGGTTAAGTTCAGAGCCTTCACAAGAATTCTCTCCCCTGACAATTTTAGGACACTTACCTGGTGAAAGTTGTTAATGCTGTTCAGCATTTTCAGTATGAGCAGGAAGGTACAAGTAACAAATACAAACGATTGTGCAAAGGGATCTCTGCTTATTCGGTGATCACTGCCCTCCAAATACAAACAGCTGTAGATACCTGAGGTGAGGATGTGAAGACCTCAGGTAAGTTGTGTCTCCCTCTTGCTCACAACAGTAAGGTACAGATAGACAGCCAGGATCCAACGTGCACCAGGAGACAACAGATGAAGATGACTCTACTATTCAGCAAGCTCACGTGGCAGTCTGTTCTACACAGAGGTCTGATCCTGCCTTGCAGTATAATCAGTCTGGAAGCACATGATTTTAAACACCTTCTCCAGATTAGTATTACCATTAAAGTCTATAGCTCTGGATGACCATTATCTATAGCCATGGCCACTCTGCCTTGCACCTTGCCTTGAGACTGTTGCCTGCAGGTGTCAAAGTAATGATAGAAAACTGTACACAGGAAGAATGTATGATGAAGGACAAAGGAGTACTTCAATGCCATCAACTATGACTGAAAAAGAAAGATGGTGTTTCACATACTAGTAGTCATTTTTGACAGAAATCTCTTATTATAATTTGTCTTAAAATAACTGTATTTTAAAAATTACAAAGCACTTAATAGATTCAATACCACATCTAACCTTTTTCCTCTTCCCCGAAGGCGAGGTTTCAAATCTGCCTTACAAGTCTGGTTGCTTCCAATCAATATTAAAGCTGCTGACCCAGGGTCCACTACCGGAAGCATGAGGAAACAGAATCCAACAAACCTCATATGTTCTGACCAAGGAAAAGGGTATAAACCTCTGAGGGTATTCATTGGATGAGGACTGTATTGTTGCCCATAGATTTAGGGATAAGGGGAAGATGGGAAATCCTGGAAACGTAAGGATTCAGACAATTAAATAACTATTTCAGCATGCTTGGTCCCTGAACACAGAGCTGACCCTAATGGCACACTCTTCTATGTTGATTTCAGGGTACACAATGGGGCTGCCACACAAAGCCTGAACCCTGCCCTGTGCTTGGTGTCAGGAGTGTCTCACTGCCAAAGCATCACATGCTAAGCCCAAGAGAGGATGGATCGGGCTGCACGTATGTGGGATGACCCTTGGTGCTGAGCATGGGGTACACCTCTCAGGTCGAGGTGAGCTAAAACACAGTCTATTCCTGTCAGGATAAAAATGCGTATTTAGCTTTTCACAGCCTAGGCTAGTGTCCATAACAAATTCAGCTTTATAAACATGTCACAAGTTATCTTAGGGTGACTGACATAAGAACAGCTTTATTCTCTGATTTCTTACTCTAAAAGGGAGGAGAACAAAGAAGCTTAAAATAAAAGTGTTGCCAGGAACAACAGCACTCTTGACAACAGAATTTGGGAGTAGATGCGCAGATGCAACTGCACATACTAGCACCATGCTGCCAACCCCCTCACGTCTGAGATGGCTGGGGTACCATATTCTTTAAGCTCTCCAGATCTACTAGGTATCGGCAAATGCAGGACAATGGAAGTTGCTTTAAGTCAGAATGTAATGCTGTGAAGTCTCATGGGCTGAGGAAATGGTGAGTAAACCAATCTACACAGGGGAAGCTGGTTATTTTTCTCAGTAGTGATCAGGATAAGGCACTGTGATGAAAATGCAAAGCTCCACTCAGGCTGGGAAGGAACAGAGGATGTGGTCCTACCAAGTAACATGGCTGCTTCAGAGCAGGTGTTTTCCAGCACAGCCACAGTGTCTCACACTGCCAAGAAGGCCATTTGATCATCTCTCATTGCTGTCCTGGATCTTCCCTTATCTTGCACTCTGGGAGGGATAATTATGCAGTTCTTGGAGTCTTTGGCATGTCTGTGGTGGTATGTGCCCTTTGTGCAGTGCAATCATGCTAATTCTCCTGCTAAAATAACTTCTGTACCAGCAAGGGCAGAGGGCCTGCAGCACATCCTCTGTGACAACATATAGAACAACCAGATCCTTTGTGGAACAATTCAGCTTGCAAATAGACATCTTACTTCTATCCCCTTGAAACACATATTACTTTGAAATAACTATAAAGCAACATATGAGAATTTCAGACAATGCTATGCTTCCTTTGGAAGTGCCACTTTGGGCAGCACTTATTGTTTGTGTACCCATTTGTGTCCACAACATTTTGTTCCAGGAAGCAATAAACAGTGTCAGTCAGTAGCTGAGCCTGTTTGACTCTACTAAGACAGCATGGCACTTCAGGAAGCTTCATTTCCCAGGAATATGCACACAACAGTTTCTTCTGTTGTCAGAAACTTGCCTGGTGTGAAATACACCATGACAAATAAACTTCCAAGCCTCATTACTTTTATGACCACCAGTACAGAAAGAAGGAAAAAGACTACAATCAATATTGCTTTGGTGCTTGTGCTTTAACTAATCTTCTATTTCAGAAGTTGCTGGAAACTGTTGCCTGAATCAAGATAGCCTCTGATGGCTCAAATTAGACTGAAGGTTGCAGATTCATCATACACTTCCTACATTTTAATCCAAATTTTTAGACTTGTTATAAAAATTTAAGTTGCAACTTGTCTCAAGCTGTAAAGTACCTTTTTATAAGCAATAAGTGCTGGCTGGACACCCATATAAAAGGATGCTTTGACAAATTGGAACATACTCAAAATAGAGGATGCTGAAAGTGTTAGAGGCAAATCTGTTGGTCACATTCAACAAAGCTGCCTGAACAAACCACCAGTGTGGTTTGCCCATGCTTTCTGGGAGGTATGATGCAGAAGATCCAAAAATAGATACCTAAAGACTCAGAGTGCTCTAAGTATGTGTAAACCAGCTGACTTTTCCATTTTTTCCATTGTTTGGTTGTTTTCAACACCCAAAAGAAAACTGGAAAACCAAGGAGCATGAAAGTGGCTAACTGAAGTAGCTGTCTCAAGTGGAGTGTGTTAAATGGAAGGAAATAGAAAGGAGATCTCCTTTAGTTAACAGAACTCCTTTTCTATGATGTTCCCTCATCCCCTTTTTCCTCCCTTCCCTGCTATCCCTGGCCACTCCCTCAGGCTTCTTCTATTGGTCTCTGAGGGACCACAACTCTGCCCTTGTCCCCATTAAACTCCAGACCCTCTGCCTTTCCAGGTCTTTGCCTCTGGGGCCCTGCATGCTATCATGTGAATAAAGATCTTCCATCCTCCCCAAGCTGAGGCCTCTTCTCATCTCCTTCACTGCTGCCTTGTTGCAGAGAGCAAAGGTGCCAGAGCTGCCCTGTGGTTCCCCGGCCGGTGAGGGCCCTGTGACCATGCCTTCAGAGGGAAGGTTTGGAACACAAAAGGCCGACCTGAGCTGGGCAGAAATGCTCTTTGGCACGGCTTGCTGTTTGCCACTCCACTGAAAAGCCGGCAAATCGCAACACTTTTCCTATCTCTGTAACTTTACACATGTCATCTAAAATTTGCTTGTTTGCTGCTGTCGCTAAAAATAATGTTCCTTTTTGCATGTGATTAGTGTGAGGTGAGAGAACATGCTGGGACGATACATGTTTCTCTACCAACTAGAAATCCTGCAGAAGGAAGCAGAAATATCAAAATGCAAAAATATCACACTTTCATCAGCATTGCCCCCACACATCAGAAGGAGAAGTTGCAAAGGTGTTTTCCATGTAGCTCAGATGCAAGCTACTTCCAACGTGCGTAAGTTATCCCAAGAGGCCGTGCTGCACTTCAGCTGGTGAAAGCTGCTGCCTACACAGACTGTAGGTACCACACCCCGGACAGAGATCCAGGTGGAGGTTTATGGCCAAAGGGGCAAGTGCCCTTTTTGTCCTCAACCTTCTATGAACATAAAGACCATAAACATCTTCTTCTTGCATTCAGATCTCTTTAGCTATTCCAAAGACAGTAGTTCATCTATCTTCCAGCTGCATTATGTCTGTGCAAAGCACCATTGTTCTCACAAGTCCAAGTGAAAATCTGACTGCTTTGAGGGACTTACCTATCCCCAGACTAGAGATAATTTCAAGGTCTTGAAAGCTACTGGCTTCTAATATTGCTTGTGGCAGCTTCAGGGTAAAGGGCAGCAAATCCCTGTAGAAAGAATTACAATGAAAAAACAGCAAAAAGATAAACTCCACAATTGTTAGGAATTCCAGAAGGAAATCCACACTTCACTTGGTTATAGTGATTGGGTTGGCTCACAATTTCAGCCCTGTTCTGCAAAGCCATGGCTGGTAAGGAATAATGGACGTTGTGCCGGCCTGGGTTGATCTGATTTCACAAAAGATCGCCAGCTTCTGTGGTGATGCTTCATGCCATAGCACTGACTTAATCACTGTGTCTTGGCTCTGTCCTCTGAAAACAGCAGGAATGCCTCTCACTTCAAGGGGGGACACAAGGGTTGAAATATCTTCCCATGAAAAGTGAGGTGCTGCAAATTGTAATTATTTTAATTAGAAAAGCCAATCTTTTTGGTGTGGAAAGGATTTGAAATCCTTTTTCCTTCCGTTTACCTCTCTCTCACTATTCTGTTTTGTTTTTTTTTTAATCTCAGTAAGTGTAAGGCATGGGTACACAGCAAGGGATTAGTGATTAGAGAAGGAAGACCCCGCCTGGGGAAGGGAAACCCCTGGGTGAAGGGACCGACAGCGAGGAAGTGATGCATGACACTGAGGAAACACATATCCCTCTAACTCTCCACTCTCAGACATCTGAGTACTTGGTTTCTGGAAAGATGCTGTATTTCTACCAAAAAAAAAAGATGGAGTTTCTCAGGGGATGTTAGCTGGATATCACTGAAACACACCCTAAGTCTCAAGCAATTTAACAGAGCACTTTGTCTGACAGTGAACTGTTTAGGTTTGCCTCTTGCCCAGTGACAATTTGCTAAACCTGTTCTTGCCTCAATTCCCATTCTAACAAGGACTAGAAAAGCCAGTCCCTAAAAGACAGCAAGGAATGGTGCAGGATCATTTTACACATAGTTTTGCAAAATGTTCTACAAGGTACAAGGAATTATAGAAAAAACTGGCCTTATGTGTGGGAGGTCTCTGCTACACAAATGCACACATCAAAAATGCAGACAACTGCAGACTGATCTGTTGACAGATGAATGCAGGGGGCCTATTTCTGACCTTTTTAACAGATACATACCTTACTTGATGTGTTGTGTTCTCCATGGGTTCTCTGTGCACTGCTGAGCACTCTGTTGTCACACTGACATAAACTGATGTGATCCCTGGCTTATTATTTTTTATGGCGGATATGAGGTTTAAAAGAGGAAGAGGGTCCATATACCTTCTGCTTTCTTTGTTATTTTGTATGCATAAATAGTGCCCTTACTTTTCTTTTTTTTTTTTTTTTAGAAAAATATATTTTAAGATCAGGAAATATTAGGACATTACCCTAATAGAAAAAAAATCTGCTTTTAGTAATGGGGCAGCAGCTTGCAGACCAGCCACTAAGTGACCTGTCACCTACAGGTAGGTAATGTATCCAGGCCAAAGGTTTTTTTGAGAAGAGCCTGTCAGCCCTGAAAAGCTGTTTCCAGCTGTTCAAAGACAATTTACTACATCCCTAAGAACAGGCCTCTGCACTCACCATCACTGAGAGCTCCTACGAGCTGCCAGTAAATGGTAGGTCAGTGCCTTTTTATTACCTACTTCTCTCAGAAAATTATTCCCTTTTCATCTTGTCTTTTGACAGTAGCCTGAAAAATCACATGAACCATCTGAATGTGTATACACTCAGAAAAAACATCTATAACATGAGCTAATAGAAGATTTTTCTTTCTTTCTTTTCTGAGACTCTTTCTCAAGCCATGATCTTTTATGCAGGAAAGCAGAAGTGAGCATATTTTCTCTGCCACCAGCCATTTGACTAGAAATGCCCAATTCTATTTTGCACTTGGGCTGTTCTTTGCTTTGGTGAGAAAGAAGTCTTTATATGGGTCCAGGAGTTAATTTATGTCCATTCTATAGGGTCTATACACATCTAGATGGCTAAATGTCTATTAAGTGATGAGGGTGAGGTGGAGCATGGTTTCATGGATGCAGGCAGGAGTTGTGGCCCAGCAGTGCTGAGCTCAGCTGGCTGCAGGAGCAGCCCTCAGAATAGTGGGAATATGACTGGCTGGGTAAGCTGTAGCACACTGTATCCTACCCCAGAGAGACTGTTCCTACTGTGTGACCTAACCAAGTGACTAATGTGACTGCCTTGTAAACATATCCGGAATCTGCTTTCTCTTCTTCAAAGGAAATAACTACTTTAAGAGTCACGTAAATTTATATAGAGGAAGCCAAAAGTCTACAACCAGGAGTCAAAAATCTACAACTCAGTTCTGTGCCTCTGTTTTTTGTGGAAGCAGCCCTATGGACAAAGCTCCCAGCTGCAGGGACAGCTGTGCTTGTGGTGTGCCTGGCTAGAAACTGGGTGATGGGCCCCACTGTAGATACAAGCATCTGAAACACCTTCTGGTCTGGCAGGTTGGAGGGTAGCAGAGGAAACAGAGGGGTCTGTGCTGGGACTGGGGAAGTGCAGACCAGAGGGCAGGGCAATATGACTGTGCCACGGAAGCAATGAATCCAACTCACCTGCTGACGCAGTAGAAGGCAACCAGTTTGAAAACATCCTCAAATACAAGGACAGATCCTTCCAGGTACAGGACTGGTGAAAAACAGAAAAGACAGTCAGCAACTGTTTTCTTTGAGGTATATGATAAAAAAAAGCAGGTAGGTTTGGCTGGGACATCTTGGTTCTGTGACTGTCCAGTAATTGCATGAAGAAGAGTAAAGAACTGGCTTCGGGTAGCCAAATGCAACAAGATTCTTCAGGGAGACACTAGAGAAGAAATATCTCAGCCTGTCTTTTGCAAAAGTTAGCTCAAGATATCCAAATTTTGTGACACTAACAGAAATAATGGGAAGGAGAAAACCTCCCAGGTCACTTCCACAGGGACTGTTACAAGCCCATCTGTCTCCAAGGATGTGCATATCTGCAGTACACATGGGGCTGACCTTGTGACTCTTCATGCTGGAATCTGGTTTAGGTCTGAATGGACAAAGTGCTTTGAAGAAAAAATAAATAGAAATTACTGTATCATTAGTATGTGTGTGGGCTCTGACCTGGGTCATGCAGGCAGTGTGAGCACAATCTATTTGTATCTCTTCAGTCTTCTCCCTCCCATGGTGTTATTCAGTGACTGCACTTTCCTTTAAGTGGCAAAATTCAATCCACCATATTGCAGACTTCTTCAAGATGACCTCCTTTATAACGACATACATTTGGGCATTGTGTAGCCCAAATCTCACATGTTATTATAGAGCTTTTGGCTTTTAAACCAGAAAAAAATTCACTGGCTGGTGAGGAAATTCACCAACCAATAACCCAAGGCAGAGAGAAAGACCTGGATCTGCAGGAGAGCTGTGTCTGTCTTTGCTTCAGCTTTATAGTCTCACCAACTGTCTATGCCTGTTTGTGCACAACACACCACCACAACAGGCATTGACAAGGGTAAGGAAATCTGCAGTGGATTCTCAGAAATTCTCACTTACTGGTGGTAAAGAACCACCCCCAGAGCTGCACTCCAAAGCTGCCAAAGGAGCATGCCAGCAGTCCTCAGGGAGCAGCACCAACTCCCACCCCCACGGCACTGCCCACTGAGGTTGTGCATCTTCCTTCACACTGCTCTAGGCCACAGGTCAGAGCTGTGAACACAAAGCTCAGCTATTGTGATTCAGCTTCCTCAGTCAGCCATGATTCACAGCCCTGTGAACAGTCCCCAGCCTCTTGCCATGCCTGCCTGGTGGTTGGTCTCCTGCAAAGCAGGGTCTCCAGCACCTGAAGGGAAGAGACACCCACCTGGCTCTCCTCTCCCTCACTTCTGTGCCCTGGCTCTTGTTCTCCAGCCAGCAGATAATCCTACTGCAAGGAAATGCTCATGATTGTCTCTTGTTCAGGTTCATATCTCATTCCCCAAACAAGGCATTTCCTCCTTTAACTTCTCCCTTTGTTCTAGCTGAGGCCCAACAGGTTGCTATTTTGGGCTGAATACATCAATTGTGGCATTTTTTAAAGAGACAAAGGCCATGTAATTCTCAACAGTTACTCCTTGCATCGATTTGTGTTGGATCAGTGTGAACAGTTTAACCTCGGTGTATGCAACCATACCAGACTGCAATGTGGAATTTAAAACATACTTCAAGCAAAACAATCCCTTGCCCTCACTTTTCTCTCACAACTGGAAAAATCATGTTTGGCTAATTTTTTCTTTTTCCATAGTTAGGATCGTGTTTCAGTCAGGGATTTTCATTAAACATCTACCGTGAACAATTTCTGTCATTTGAAACCCATCTGCTTTGCAGTCCTGACACAGGAAACAAATATAGAGACAAAACCCAGTCCTGTTCTGAAGAATGAACCAAAACCCAAGAGTCTGAATTCACTCGAATCACCATTGTACAGATGATGGTTTTAAGGGAGTCTTTTTTCTGTTAAGAACCACAGGTTCACGTTGGTATTCTGAGTTGCAGGTATCTATAAGAGAGCAGGCTGCACCTGTACATGTTCACATACATGAGCAAATTGCTTAGATTGGGACTATTGATTGTTTCTGTGCCAGGAAGTTCTGCCATTTGGGAGCTTGAATGTTAGACAAAAAAATCTATTAGTCTCAGTCCCTCTGTGTCAGGAGTTTCCACATTTAAGTGCCTCATAGCTACTTCTTCTCACATATATAGTTAAATTGCCTAAAACACCACAAATCACCAGACATTATATTGCTAAAGGAGACTAGGTACAAAAAGCTGCTGAAGCTTAAGGACAGAAGTTTTCAGCAGGTGGTATATATAAATAGGGCTGTCCCTGCTCTGGGAGGTCATAGAAGGTAACAAAACTGAGCATATTTCTCAGCAGGCTGGAATTCATCATACAGAGACCCACAGCTCTCCTGGGACATTTTTGGGCAGCCTGCAAACAAGTAAGAACAGATGGAAGAATAGTAAGAATAGTGCTTTAGATGGGTCATTACTCGAGGTACTAACACCATCAGGACCAATATTCAGCCCAAAATTTATTCTGAACAGTGCCCATGTCAAGCAGCCTGGACAGGGCTGCCATGGCTACTTGGCTCTCTCCCAGCACAGCACCTGTGGGGGAAGCCTTGCAAACACCCGTAGGGAACATCTTCCTTGGGAGAAAATGTAATACTTTTCTCTTAACCTGTTTTTGTCTAGACACCTGCTGACACAAGCAGACATCTCTGATAAGTAGTGCTCTTCTTTTGGATGGCAGATGATTGGTTCGATACAGGAGCATCTCTTGTGGGAATTCACCTGTGGAGACCATTATGTGCATTCTGCTACATGTTTCTAATTCTTGAAAAGTCATAGAAAATAGCAATTTTGGACAGCTAAAAGGACTCTGCTGACAGTTGGGGACAATATTTCTCTCCTCCAGAGCCACTGCTGCCTTCAAGGCACCCTGCTCTGAGAAGACAATCAGGAAGAGGTGATTTTCTCTGCCTGTGGGTGTGTTGTGGGTAGCTGGGGACATTTCATTGACATAAGAACTGCTGCTCAGGGAGAGATCGTGATGCTGCCATTTATAGGAACTCATGACTTTTGCAGAATCTACAAGCAGACATCTGCCAGACTGCTGTAATCCTAATGAAAAGTGCAGTGACAAAATTCACCTTTCTTGGGCTTGTAAAACTAGATCCAGGGCACCCAAAGAGCAGGGAAATATCTGTATCTCAACATAACAGTGCCAGAATGTCAAGAATATGATCAAAAGCAAGAGCAAAAACAGGCTGGGTTCTCTGAGCCAAATGTATTGCCACAGCATATTGAGTTTTACCTGATATTTAGAAGCCCATTGAAAAATCTCACCTTCAGGAAATAAAAGGGGAAATGTGTAGATCAGTGGGCAATTTTGAGTAGTCTGAAACAAAGAGATAAGAATTAATTGAATTTTTCTTATGTTTTTCTTATTGTTTTTTCTCTAGTGGCACTGTTAGAAATCCATAGTACATGTATTAGTGGTCCATTGGTGACTATTCTCTGGTTTTTGTGTCCTTTGGCAACTCAGTAAGTGAACAGAACATGGCCAGGTTATGAACAGTTACATATATTTATGATTGTCTCATCTTCTCCTTTCAAACACCAGCATGCTCTGAAGAGTGTCATCTTTAGGCACTGACTGGAATCTGTATTCATGTTCTCTTTACTCTTTGGATCTCCCCCTCGTTTCTCCATCCAGATGCAGATGTCTTTAACTCACACTCTCCTTCAGCATTCTGCCTTCCTTTCCTCTTCGATTTTTCCCCACAGAATTGTGTTTGTTCCCTTGTTCTGATCACATGGACAAACAAAACCAATTTCCATCTTATTGCTTACATAGGCTCATGAGACTCAATTACTTCAGCTTCTTCTCTAGTGGCACTGTTAGTCCTATCCACTTGATTTTTCATTTGTTTTTGGTATCTGTGTAATCCTTCAGAGACATCTGAATTCAAAGACATGAATTTCTTATTCTGCAGCAGTTATGTTGACAGAGGACTACTGAGAACCATCCTCAGAAGCCCTGCTTGAATGTGCTTAGATGTTCTCATTTTTCTAGGTTCTGGGAAACTGAGATTTATCATTATGGATGTGATTCCAGTTTTCTATTTCTATTTTCAGATAAATCCATAGTCTCCTAACAATAAGTGTTTGTCTTATTTGATGTAAGTCTCTGGTTTGATACCCCAGTTGCCATGACCTTTGCAGTAAGCAGCACGGGCCAGCTTTCCTGCTGCTCTGCTGCCCTTAGTGAGTAAACCTCACTATGAAGTTGGGATCCCTCCAAGGCAGAGGCTACCAAAATTCATACTCCCAGACACTGAAATTTAAAGCGGTTGCAGGTTAGCAGCTTCCTGCTACTGGGGAATGAGCTACAGTGACTGCTATAGCCGCAGTGCTGAGGCTGTTGTGTCTGTCACAATACACTGCTTGTCCTACCTGCTGTGCTTTGCAGGAATTTGTGAGTGTGATGTAATTCCTCCAGGTTATTGTTTCAGTTCCCCGGTTCTGGCCCTTATTCATGCACTTGGCTCGAAGTGGTATTAGGAGAAACAGCTTCAGCTGGATGTTGATAAAGAAGGGAAATTTAGACTTAATTGGTAGAAGTCCTTAGTGTGTTTATGGGACCTTTCTGCAACATCTCTGTTTGGAAGTTCCTAGTATCTGTCTCTAGCATTGTTTCTTGTGTTATTTCTTGATGACCTTGTGGACAGTACTGTATGGCCTTCTAGTGCTGTGTTCTTGTAAAACACTGCCACGGTTTATGTGTTTTCTCTTCTCAAGGCCTTTGTATTTATTCTGTAAGCTGATGCCTCTGCTTCTTCCACATGATGTCTAAGCTGCAGTTTTGGTTTTTGTTGCACAATTCTAGACCATCCTGGTCAACCTTATGTCTGTTTTGTCTTTCTTGTCTTTCCTAGTATTTATTTTCTTAACTGCCAGTGGTTTCTGGTTTTTTCCTTCATCAAGGAAGGGCTGAAACTTCCCTGATTTCTGAAGGGCTGAACTTCCGCCTGAGTCTCCAGTTGTGCATCCAGCTCAAGCTTTCTCAAAGGATTTCAATTTTATGGCTTCCTACAGAGTTCAATCTTTCTGGCCATGATGAAAAAATCACTGCTCATGGCAGTTCCTGGGAAATTGAAAATAATGACTTATGAAAGTGATAAAGTGTTAATGAGCTTGGTTCTAGAGTATAAGAGAAATCTATTTTTAAATTATGTTCCTCACTAAATATAATTACGTTGCGCTGAACAAAGTGTCATTAAAGAAGATGCAAATCACAGGCTTTTATACTCTCCTCAGGCTGGGGCTGAGTAGAAGGGACACTCGGTAGAAATGACAGTTCCCTTCTACCCCGTGTGCATATTCTGCTGCTAAGATAAAGAATTGTCCTCACACCTGACAGGCAGAGGGGTCTTGACCACTCCACTGTACTTTGGCTCATCCACATTCACCCAAGCAGATGAGTTGCACCTTGGTGTCCACTGGGATTTTATGTCTTTAATTCAGCATAAAATCCTGGTGCTGCCTGGTCTTCTTGTCTCTGCTGCAGGATGCTTGAGCAGGAATGTGTTACAGGCATTTTGCTCCTTTGTTTCCTCCTCATTGCCATCAGTGTTTCAGTAGGGGATGAGAGGGTGCATCTCACAGGTATTTCAAGCACAGCCAACTCAGCTAAAAGAAAAGTGTCACTGCTCTTCAGTGTTTTCCTTAAAGATATCCATGTAGATAGCACTGTCAGCTATTTCAGGGATTAAGAGCAGAGCACATGCTGGAGAGCAGCTGTTCAGTTTCAAAGCCCTTGTCTTACATGATAGAACCTCAACTCCTTTCCATATCCCCTTTCCAGTATGGAATAAACGCCTTAAAGTCTATGGAAATTCCAGTGTTTCTTCGGCCAGAGGCTTGGGAGATCCAGGCTTTCTTCTGAGGGGAATTCCCAGGACCAGATGTCAATATGAGAGACAGCTGGAGTTTTAGATGTAGCCACACAGGGTCTGTTTTTGCAGGAATAAGGGAGGAAACATGGCCTTTCTGTAATACTGAGGACTGAGAGTTCTCTCAGGGACACCCAGGGGAGTAGGATAGCACTTCAATCAATGTGGACCCTGCAGTAAGCAGCTGAGAAAGAGCTGGGATCATTGCTGGAGAAGCCACATTTTTGCAGGTCATTCAGCATCCACTCATGCATTACAATGGCAGTACAAGATTTATGCTGCCCAGCTGCCCCTTCAAACTGTCAGGGCTGAGGCCCATGCCTGACAAGACAAACTGGATATAGATACTTGTAAGTTACTCTCAAAAGGCAAATTTCTTTTGTAAAACTTTGTGAAGCAAACAAAGCATTCAGATATATAAAGGGTCTCCCCTGTGCCTCATGTAACAGGAAACGGTGCTATGATTTGAAATTCTGGGGATTTAGTTCTTAGTGACAATCTCCAGGTCATATGGATAATCTTGAGAATCAATCCTTATGTGAAAAATGTATTCTACCATACAGATGTATTTTATGAAAAATCATTTTTCTCCATTTACTTTGGAGAAAAGTTTATTTCTCTGGCTCTGAGATACATTGTGAAGTACAATAGTGCTGAGGTTAATCATACAGAAAAAGGAAGTTTGCCAAGTGTTTTAAGGGCAGTCATCCAGTATTCAGAATCACATTATGAAGGAGAGACTTCCAGGAAGAAAGGCCTTTGCAAAGAAGACAATTTCCAAGGGTGAGTGATGAAAGGGAATAACCCACTCTGAAATAGCAGAGGTCAATAGGGTGGACAAAAAAAAGGAAAAAACCTTACAATTCTACTTCCTAGAGCTGCAAACCCACCTAGTTGCCAACCTGGTGAAAGTAGCTCTTCTGTTTCCTGCTTCTGAGCGGGATAGATTGCACTGTCACTGACTTTGGGGGTCCTACTGCCAGGTCAAAGTGTGAGGTCCTTAATGCCCTCATTTCACTTCAAACAGTATCTTATTTAGCTAATTTACAAATCTAAACTGTTGTTTATTAAGCTCTATAAGATCTTTAGAGAGCAAACACTGTCCAAGGACAAAAATTATCATTTGTTTCAGTTTAGCCACTGAGACAAGGGCATTTGTCTCAGTACTGATATAGAGTAGCTGTTTTAAAGCCAGTGAGCTTTTTGGGTAGTGTTCAAGGTACTAAGCAGAGCAGGGTAAGACAATATTAATATAGAAGAGCAGGCATAATCTCTAGCTCTGATTACACACAGATTTTGCATTATGCGTCTTGGGAGTGAAAAATAAGACCAAAAAAAAAGCCAAAGTAAGGATTAACAAAGCTAACAAGACCCCGAAGGCTTCTTTCCAACAGGCTTTCCCTATATTTCCGTCAGTTTAAAGTTCAGAGTAAAAATGAAAGCGTGTGTATGGAGAGAGGGGAGGTAACTCTTCAGGATGAGAGCTTAAAAAAAAAAAAAAGAGAATAAAGCTACATGCTGTAAGTAACCAGAATGTTTCCAAAACAACTTGTAAACCACAGAGAAACCTGGCACTGTTACATCTTGAAAAAGCAGCTGCACAAGTGTTTTATGTTTTAAAATAAGCAGTGTGTCAAAGTGATGTGGAACTCAGCTCAAATGAGAAGGACTTGGTGAGATTTTCTGCTTTCCTTGTGCACATCTGCATTTAGGAGAGAAATTATGGACTTGCACAATAGGTTATAAAATGTGTCCTCATACCAGGTTTTACAATATCCCCCAGGCCCGTGGTCACTGTTCTTGCCAAACCAAAATTCTGGGCTCCTAGTTCAGAGTAGTCTCCTGAAGGGGAAATCATTGACTCTAACCCAATTTTCAGGGTTAACAGAGATGTGGATAATGGAGAACTCATCCTTGGCAGACAGACTGATCTTGGGAAGATGTCTAGGTTAGACATCCTTAGGGGACTAGAAATCATTTAGTGTTTTATCCCTAATCAAACCACAGACAGCAGACTAGACAAAGATAATGCCTCCTGTGTCCTTATTACAGCCCACACAAAGGTGGCCTTTGGTCTGGTACTGCCTGTGGAGGCAGATGAGATCCAGCAGAAAGCAACAGCAAAACAGGAATCCAAGAGCTGAAGGTCAGGGCTGGGGCAGAGCTGCCCAGCTATCCCATGCCATGGAGCCGACTTGCCAAGGTCGGGAGGTTTTTCATGCCAAGAAGCTGAGTAGGTGATGGTAGACTGTCCTTGCTAATGAGAAATATGCATAAACAGGGGAAATTAGCCTATGCAGAGCCTGGCTGATGCAGACAGATTGTTATCTGTGTCTGAGAGAGGCTAATCTAAAGATAACTAGGGTAGCCCTGCATCTTATAGGTAGCAACAGGAACCACATTAAGACATTCATCAGTCTACTCTCCTTAATGGCAAGGTGTCTGCCATGCTGAATAGAGTCCTTTACTCTGAGCAAAATAGGAGACAAGCTGTGGGCCCAGAGGGCTCCTTAAATGCAATTAAACTCCTTAAAATGTGAACCTGAAGCTTAACTACATATTCAGCTTTTTCAGTTTTCCCTGCTAAAAATACACAAACTTTCAGTCACCAATTTGCTAATCCTTGAAAAAAAGTAATCTTGGACAAGTTTTGCTACTGAAATGTATGATTTGCTTAACTGAGGTAGAATCAGACAGCTTTGGGGAAGGAAGGGAAGAGGGATCTTCTGTCCCAGGGGTGTTGATAACTTGTTAGTTTTTCCAGCACACTTCTTTTTTCAGGCTTGTCAGGTCCAGAGCTGACAACAGTTTCTTACTTTGCCTCAATCACACGCTCCATCATGCAACAATAAAGGAAAACATTCCTCTTAAGTAAATTGGAAAAGCTGACTCTCCACACAGTACAGCAGCAGAGCTGCCTGTCAGGCTATACAAAAAGCATACAAAAGAAGTCTGAATAGCTGTGTTGATACCTCAGTGCTGAACACTATCAAGAGCTCAGCAAGCAAAAGGTCTCTCTGCAGCCCAGTTAATACAGTGCTGGCCAGGATGGGCTTGTTCAGGGGTGGTGATGCACAGCTGGCTGAGCCCCTTCAGCCCTCAGCCTGTAAAACTGGTGCCTTTCTTTGGAAAAGTCAGCTGAATTCAGCTTGGCAGGGAAGAGAAAGTGCAGCTCCTTGTCCTGCTGCCAGCGATGCTCTGCTGCAGGAAGGCTGGCTGCTATGGGGCAGTTGGGCCACAGTTTTGCACTGACTTCCCACCCATCCCAAGAGTGCTTTTGCCCTGCCTCCAGCCTCCTCTCCTGGCACCATAAAGCAGCTCTGATGGGCTCCTGCCTCTGTGGTCAGCCTAGGGCACATTGGAGGCTCACACAGTTATTCACCACTACAGGATATAATCCCTGTTGGTCACCTGCTGCCTCTTTCCAGCTTCTTCTCAGACCTCTCTCTCCAGTCTGCCACCAACCCTTCCCAAAGTCAACCATAGCCTCTCAGCCCTTTATAGCTTTTTTCTCCTTTCCAGGCTTTATTTCACATAATCCAGCATATGGTAACACCTCTAAGGAAGCATTGCCTCACCACGTTGTTCTGCTTTCACACCCCTACATCCATATTGCCCACTCCTTCCCAGCCATAACCTGCATGAGGCAGAGAAAGACAGGGACCAGAGGGGCTGGAGGGCACAGACATGCTACTGACAGATGAGAAATGGTAAGAGGCCTTCTTGTGGCAGCAGTGGCAGCACGAAGTTATGGCCTAAACTCACATAAAACCTGACTCTTCCCTTACTCTCCTTGGGACAGTACCTACACCCTTTTCCACCAACTTTACTTGTACTCGTGAGGCTGCAGTACCATAACTACTAGTTGCTGGGACAGTTGATGTTTTTGCCTTGTATACATAAAAATATTCTCAGTAAAGTCATACTCTGTAGTGAACTTGAAGATGCTTAATGACCTTCCTGACTGGTAAACAAGTCTCCAGGGCAGTTCATAAGGTGGCTGCCAGTTCAGTCCCCTCTTTGCTTTATCGCTGAATGGCAGGATCGGTTATCAAAAAACCCACAAACAACACAAAAAGCAAAAAAAGCACCACCTTGATCTTTTCACTCTGAAATGTCAGGTTCAGATTCTTATCTATTCAGAGGAAATCAAAGCTATAAATAGTCCTACCTTTGGCCCGGCAGATTGAACCTCGGGATTAAAGNTACCCTCCGTGCATGCCTTAGTTTACCGAATTAAGGATTCTTCTTTCTGGTGTTGAATGCTGCAGGGCTTTCACTGAAGGAGGGCAACTGTTTTGTTTAAAGTGACCATTTAAAAAAGAACAGTGGTCCCATTACAGTGATAAAAGAAGTAACCAAATATACTTTCTGATGGTCCTTTCTGCCTGCAGTCTGATGAGCCAGAGATTGTTTTGAGAGGTTCGACTTGGGAAAGATGGAATGTACATTTACTCCTTGGATTGTCCCACACCAACTGAAAATTCCCTTTAACATCTGTGTAACAACAGTCCAGTAGCATTGCAGTGTTATTAATGGCACATGATGAAGTCTATTCTAGCCTCCAGCAAGCTCAGCTCCCCAATATGCCCAGGGACATATGATTACCTCTATGGGGTGTTACTGGACCTTTTCAAGTACGTTCAAGTACCTAGTATGAGTTAACTGCAAATCTGTGCTGATGAAATAAACCAAGCACATTCTATCTTTCCCTATAAATGAAGGGAGAAAAAGCTGAAGGAAGGAATGTTATGGGTTTTGGGGAGATAACAGGTGAGACAGAAAATATTTATTTTTTCACCACGATCCCTCTGTGAATCTTAGCAGTATTTCTCCAAGAAACTGGTCCTTGGAAATGCTTTTGCTGCTCTACTGAGATATCCTTTCTGAGAACTGGTATCTGCCCTGAGCTTGCCCACAGCCTGACTCAGTATCACTTATGGGGGACAGCAGGAGGTCTCTAGAACAAAACCCTGCTAAAAACAGGGCTATCCATGAGGTCAAACCAAGTCACTCAAGGCTTTATCCAGTCGTTTTTGAAACCTCTTGTGAAAATCTACCCAAATAAATGTCTTCATCTTAGATGTCAGGGTCAGGTGTACCAGCACGTACACCAGTTTATTCACTTTAGCTATGTGTGAAGGATCCTATCTTTCTGACGTCAGTCCCTACCACAGATTTCTACTTCTTCCATTTTCATTCTAATTCAGAAGGGATCAGAAATAAATGCAATTAAAATAAATTTTTTAAATGGCAGATTGTCTTCTTATAGATTATTTTCCTATATCTTCTCATCTCTGAGTATTTCCAAAATTTCAAGGTTTTTCTCTGCATTTCTGTTGGTTATTCTTCTTTCTGGAAAAAAATATTCTGTCTATCTTCACTCTACTTCCTGATTCCAGGAGGCAGAGTGTTAGCAAAAAGACTTGCAAAACTGAGGAAGCTATTGCGAGAGCTGTCAACACTTCCACAGAAATATTCATATCACAAAGTTCATCTGCACAACTGGCCACTCTCATTAAAGGAGCTAAATTGTGGGTAGGCTGCAGTAACTGACCTATCCTCATATTTTTTTCCCATGACCTCATTTGTGCAGAACTTCAGTGTAGTTCACATGGGAAAAAACCACCTGACCATACTGACGTGTTAGCAGCAAGTGCTTTAGTCTCAGATCATTAATCCAGCCTCAGCATTATGTATTAAAATAAACATTAACAAAATTAAACAGGGAAATCTGCCATAAATGACCATATTTGGCTATGTTGGCTGGGGTGCAAGCAGAGTGCAATAGGCAAGTCCATTGTCAGCATCTGAAGATGCTTGAGCCAACAAAGAACATCTACTGTGCTGTTCCTGCTTAATCTTCCCCCTCTTCCCTGCCCTCTGAGTGAGCGTCCTCACACAGCCCTGGGATGCACTGACCCATGCAGGCACACAGACAGGAATTTGTCTCCTTCATATCTGAGCTCTGCCATCATGCCAGGCATGCCCACAGCCCTCACCTCAGGCTGGCTGGGATGTAAAGACCAGGGCTTTCAGCAGCTTTGTTCAGAGCTAAGCCTGCAAAGATGAACAAAGTCCATCCCCCTGTTGCTCTAATGCCCCTCTGTAAACATGCTGCTGCCTGATTACTGTAGTTTAATTTCCATCTGTTACTGTTACAGGACAGTCAGAATGACTGCTTGTCATTTTTATCCGTGCAAATGACATTAGCTTATAATAAAAAATGGGGTTTTTTTCCCAAATGTGCCTGGGGAAGAGGAATGGCAGTGTTGAAGTGGCTGACATGACTTCATAATGATTGACAAAGTTGATTCTGAGAGTTAAGCTTGCTTTCACATCTTAATACTTCACCTATTTGGGATCAGTAAGGCAAGGAAGTATATTGTAAAATCTTAACCCTTAAGTAATCTTTTCCCGTTGATTTCACATTTCCTAACATCCAACATGGAAAGGAACACCCTTGCTTATCTAAATTTCTGTTTGGCCTCCCTAGAAAGACCTCCTTCCTGCTGCCTCTGCATCTGGTGTGGCTCTTCTTTCTGTCCTGATGGACAGAGTTCGCTGGCAGATGTTCACTGGTGGGTGTACAGAGTGGTCAGATCCTCACAAACTTCCATGGCAAACAAGTAAAAGCAGTTAGAGTAACCAGGCTGGTTAAACTGCTGCTGTGTGTTTTACTCGAGTTGTAATCCTTTCCTAAATCCCTACTGTCTCAAGCATTTCATATCAAACTCCAGTTTGCACTTCCTGAGCTCAGTCTGACTTTAAGAAAGGTCAGATAAGGTGACCAGGGCAGACATGGATTTCTTTATCAAAATTGGTTTTGCTACCAGATTTGCAATTTTGCAGCAAGACTCAGTGATTGCTCTTAAACTGCTTTGGAGTGCAGTAATTGCCTGCACTTTTTCTGTCAAGGTATATTGTGGCTCCTTACCACAAGCTCATACCACATAGCCTGGAGTGCAGCTCCTGTCCATAAACCAGAAATTGAGTATAAGCTACTGTGTCCAATGGCACCGTGTCTCATCCTTCAAATGAGGTATTAATCATGTTCTGGACATTTTTGTATTACTTGGAGATAATTTATTTTGGTTTTCCTATTTGATTTCGCTAAGGTTATTTCAAGACCTCTGTTATACTCCAGCTTATTCAAAGTAGGTCTCCATAGAAGCTGGGAGGGTCAGAGCACAGAGAGCCTTTATTTATGTCTCATAATTTTCCTCTAATAAATGAAATAACCACACTACAGCCAAGACTTCACTACAAACCCCTCCTTCAGCTGTGCACTCATCGATTTTGGGGTGCTCAACCCAGCCTTGGCCCCATATGTTGCAAAAGATGCTTCTGAATAGTTATTTCTGGTGGCAGATTTTCCTCTACAGGTACAGCTTAATTAAGGAACAAGGACAGCAACTCCACAACACAGGCTCATGTTATCTTCAGAAAATATACCTCCAAGTGAGCAAAGCCACTTGCAGCAATGAGGGAGGCAGGAGCATGATTAGAGGAGATGGGCAGCCACGGCAGGATCAGGCCAGCTTCAAATCCCTTAGGACACGAACCTGAAGAGTTCAGGACTGACTTAGCAAATCAATTTAATTGTTATTTCCATTTTTAAAAATCTAATAATATGAACAATATGTTCTTTATTCTGTGAAAATGCAGATACTTCTGTTTAGTGCCATTTTGCTTACTTGGAATCACATCCTCTTTTTTGGTACAAAGAGCTTGGAAAACAGTTACTACACATCCCACACCAAAGCATACGTAAAAGATTCCTTGTGTGTTTCATGAAATCAAATTATTGTCAGCTATTATTCACAAGATTTTGCAGAAAAAAAGGAAGCATTAACTCAGTTTATGGTGCTAGAGCATTCCTCTGTTAAAGGACTTTACCCCTGTGGCAGGTGTCTTCATAACTCTTTGTGAAAGTAAAAGCTACTGTCACTACCTGCACCACATGGTCTATCGTACTCAGATGCTTCTTCCAAGCTCTCAGTACATGTTACTTTAGAAATGCACATTTACTTTAAGCATCTGATTCTTTCCTTTTTAATACTGCTACAATGGAACTGAGGTCAGCAGGATGGCTTCTGACAGTGTAGGCATGAAAAGGAGGGGGAAGTAGGGCCTGAGGTCACCACCAGTTTGCTGAGGAGAGCGAAGGGCAAGAGTCAGCTGAGGGAGGGTTGCTCAGTTTGTGAGGCTGGGGCTCCATCTCAGAATGAAGCAGAAGTAAGGGGCAACTCTGGGAATAGAAAGTGCATAAAATAACCAAGAATTTAGCAAAGATTGAGAGGTAGCTGCCAACAGTGCATCTCTAAATGGTAGAAATCCTGTAACAAGCTTTAGATCTGGGAGATTTCCACTGCTTTGAGTAAGAAGTAAGGGATCCTTCAGGCCGAGTGCAAAACCACTGAGATCCAAGGCTTCGAAACTTGCCAGGTTTCTCAACTTTCTGATGAACCATATGGTACCTGGGATTTGCTGTTTGGTCTCTACTATAGCTACTGATGCCATCAGGATTTAGCATTCCTGTCTCTGGAGGAATTACAACCAAAAATAAGGAACCAGAAGAAATAAGGAAGAAAATTTTTAAAATCCATTCTCGTGTTCTCTCTAAGGGCTACTTCACAGAAGAGGTGAAAATTTCCCACAAAAAAAAGAAAAAGAGGTTTCATTTCTTGATTCTCTTACCTAGTGGGTTCTTTGGGGGTTTCCATTTTAAAAGAGAAATCACAATTAAATCCACTCTTCCCATCAGAAAACTGCATGGGAAAAAACTGCATCAGAAAACTGATGGGAAGGGATATTCCCTAAATATTTCACCAAATATCAATAAAGTTGATACAGAGGAAAGAAATAGTAAAACAATGAAACACTCTTATTTGACAGTGCAATGCCAAGAATATTCTGAGGGGGTTTTTTGTACTTCATTGAATGGCCATCTCTATATGGAACACAGGGGCTGGGCAACAACCTCTGTACCATCATCATGATACCAGGGAAAGCCTCCTCAATCTATCTGAAAAGTAGGAAAGAAGGAGAATGGCTCTACAAACAGCCAAGGACAAGGAACAGCTGGCAAGGTTCTTCAAAATAGTAAATTGGTTGCAACTGGAATTTTGCTGGATTGCAAACTGAATTTTAACTGAAGGAAGGCTCTCCATAAAATCAGAACTATGTATGTCAAGGCAAATTCAGATTTCAGTTTACATCTGAATGCGTCAGCTGTGTGAAGTCTAACAAGTTGAACTGAGGTAATGAAAAGAATTTGTTCCCACTTCTTTGAATCCTTTAGGAGGAGCCAGCTCTCAGAAAGGGACAAACAGCTCTCTGTGGGGCACGTCACAGAAATCATTGCGTAAGTGTCAACTCAGAAACGAAAGAGGGATTTTCTGAAGTTAAAGAATAGGAGTTTGGAAAAACCCTGCCAGGCCACAATGGCTCTCAGGCTATGCAGCTGGGGTGTTTTATGTATTTTCAGGAGTGTAACAGCAAACTTCCAACTTGCATTCCACAGCAAGAGAACATCTCTGGGAGTGCTCATAGGTCTCCTACCCTGACACTTGCAGAATACCAGGGATGAGTGAAGGGCACACCACTGATCTGAGGCAATCCAGACACACCAGGTTACATGTCAAGGAAGCTCAGGTTCTAAATTCTTTTAAATCATGTGGACAACTTTTAATTTTATTTCTGAAAAAAGTTTAGAAGGCAGTGGAGTAATGCAGTTAAAAGGCTAAAGAATTAATTAATTACCTAATGTATTAGATTACTCTGTGACACAGAAGATTTACCATCTCCCTTGCACTAGGTACAGTCCTTTGGCTTTATTAACAGGAATCCATTCAATTTCTTTTAAACTTAAAAGCCAGGGTACTTACCCTAAATGAGAAAGGATGCAAAAGAGTGACCACCTCTTTACCCAGTGTGTTCTTGTCAAAACAGTGCAGGATGGAGAACTGGGAGGCTTTCTACCAACTGACACTCAACACTGACAGAACTCAAGCTAAAAATAATGTGAATATCCACCACAGGAATGCACGAGCCTCATGGCTGCTGGCATTGCTGCACATGATGGCAGCTCTCCTGCTTTATGAATGAGAGATGAATTTTAATTACTCTCCTCCACTTCCTTTGCAACTTGTATGAAAGTGGTGGAAACTGATTTAATTCTGGTTTCTAGCAGAAAGCTTGTCTCCCAATACATCCTTTGCATTAAGTTAGTGATAAATTAGAAAAAGCAAGCAAGCCTGAAAGGCAAAGCAGAAAAGTCTCTCTGGATAGGCTAGCTCAGTGACATTTTTGTACTACATTTTACTTTGCCTGTCCTAAAAGAAATCAGAATTTATGGCACAGGATGTCAGTCAAGAAGTAACATTTCTATAGATGACATTTTTTAGGATGACATGATATTTTAACTTCAATCCAAAGGAAAGCTTGAATCATCAAAAACCAATTCCCCACCATGCAAAATCTAAGTCCTAGGTCAAGTTCAAATAGCTAAATAAAGAAAAGGTTTCCCTATCCCGCAGCTAACCCTTGCCCTTGTATTCTTAATTGAACACCTGAAGTTGTGGCAAAAGGTTTGCTGTTCCTGCCCTCACACAGGAGCACTGAACATCTCTGCAGCTGGGTGCTCCCAGGAGCAGGAGGACGAGAGGGAAAGCTTCCCAGGTGGATGCAGCAGCCAGACAGAGAGCAATGCTGTGACAGCCTGTAGTCTGGCCTCGAGATCAGAATAGCCTAAGAGATTCAGTTTTCCCTCTGGCTTTAAAATCTGTTTACAATGCAGAGGTATGCAAAGAAACATAGGAGAAGGAAAATTCGAGCAACTGTCACAGTTCATTTGACAAGGGGAAAGAAATGTTGCAACATTGATCTGCAGAAACACAAGTATTTTAGTAGAGAATAAAACAATTTCTCTGGGGAGCTGGCTTTGGGACATAGCTCAGTGACAGAGGATTTAGATGTGTTCAGATAAATAAATAGTGTGAAGTTATTTTTATGAACTCTTTTGAATGTGTTTTTCTATGACTGTCCTAAAATTTAAATGTTTACAAATATTCCTCTGAAAGGGGAAATCATGTGCCTTACACATCCATATTCACAGAGGGCTGCATTAGATGTGGCTGACTGTGAACTGGGTTAATTTTCACTTGCTCCTGGCAGACTTGGCTATCCAACTGGGAAAAGCACGGATACTACCAGCCATGAGACCCACCTGCTGCCCAGTTAGCCTTTGGAAACAAACAGTTCAGGAGTAACTTGCTGTTCAGTGTGACTGTATGAGGTACATGAAAAGGCAACGTAGCAGATGTCAGATGACTGGTGACCCCCAAATTCAGTGGCTTAAAAGAGTCAGTGAGTTAACAAGGCCTAGTCTGCCAATACTTTCCACTTTCCTCAGGACTTCCACCTGGTGAAAGGCAGCTCTTCTTGCTCAGTCAAAGCACTGGCCTCCTCATCTGGAGGTGGTTTATTTCCCTATTGCGAGTCTGTAAATGATAACAGAAGGTGCAGAACCACAGGGGAGCTGAGGTAAAGCAGCTGCAGGAAATATTAACTGAACTACATCATAAAAGCAAGATCTGCTGCCGGTCACAAGAGGAACCTGCTCATTGCAAGTGAGATTATATAAATATTGGTGATCACAAGAGGACTCAGCACAATAACCAGAGCAAGACCAAAAAATGTAAAGACCTTACTTGATTTTTCTTCTTTAATGTTGTACTCCAGCACACCAGGAGGCTCGTTCTGCACCGGCAGGCGGACTGCGAGGACCATGTTGTTCACATTACCCTCTTTCCTAACTAAGAATATCTGAAAAGGGAGAAAAGAATCAAGAGCTCAGCTACATTATGTGAGTTTCTAAACTTTATTTTAGGTCATTGGCAATGTAGATTTTTATCAGTACAATCCATCTTTAAATACCCTTATTTTAGCTTTGTTCCACTTAGTTAAGCTTTATACGACAAAAATAAATGAAAGGACATTTCATCTGAGTGAAATTCAGACCTGTGAAGAAACTCACAATGTTTCTAGGCATCACTGATGTCTCACTTATGCCCAAAGCAAACTATTTCACTAACTGAAGAGTTTAAAACTGTATTCATGATTTATTAAATTATTGTCCTCATATCACAAAATCACAGCTGAGTCACCCTAGAATGGCGCAGTCCTTGTTTAAAACAAGGGAGTCACTTATATGTTGGGTGAGTAAGGATTTGAGTGTCTGTGAGTGGGACATAAGGCTGAAGGCTCTGGTGGCCAGTGTCCATGGCAGAGCATTTTCATGGGACCACAAGATCATTGAGGCTGGCTGGTATCCTGGGAGGACTCTTGTCCAATCTGCTGGGTGAAGCCATGAGGCCAAACCAAGTTTCTCAGGTCTTCGTCTGTACAAGTCTGGAGACTTGCACTGTCACCTCTTGTCCTCCCACCCTGCAGTGCTGAGCACAGCCTGGCTTCATCTTCTCTGTGACCTTCCTGTAAGTACCAGGGGTTGCTGTGTGGTCCCCCTGGGTTGAACAAGCCCTGGTCCCACAGCCTCTCCTCAGTGGGTCTGTGCCCAGCTCTCTGCCCACCATCCCTACAGGACCTTTCCCACAGAGCTGCTCAGCCAGGCAGTGCCAGCCTGGACAGCTTCCAGAGGTCTGCCTTTACAGAGGCAGGGCTTTGCTTTTGCCTTTGTTGAATTTGGGAACAAGCCCTGTCTCCAAAAGCTTGTCTAAGATCTTGCAGGTGATTATTCAAGTGTGTTGAGTGGTCCTGAAATCTCAGACTCACAGAATCAGTTAGGTTTGAAAAGACTTCTGAGATCATCAAGTCCAACTGGTGATTGAACACCACCATCCCAATCAGACTGTGGCACTGGGTGCCACATCCAATCCCTCCTTAAACACCTCCAGGTATGCTGACTCCACAGAACTGATGTACTTGAAAGGAGGTCTGGAGACATCTAGGCCAACCCCTCCTTGCTCAAAGAAGGATAAACTACAGCAAAAAAAATTGGTCTGGCTCAATCCCATCAGGTATTCAAAAACATTGATAGGAGATCCCTGAGTGTTTACTTGGAACCAGTGGAACTCCTGGAGCCATTGTGTCCCACCAATGACACCAGTGGAATTTAAAAAAAAAAAAAAAAAAAGAAAAAAGAGAAAGAAGGAAATGAGAAGAAAAAGGAAAAATGCCTCATTCATTGTATTGTGTGAGATCCTAAGTGTGTTTCTAATTAAAGCTCATTGTCAGGGATATTTTCAGCTTGTGTCTTGAAGATGCAGATACAAAGACAAAATAATCTACACCTTCAGCTGTTCTTTGATAGTAAGCTTAGGCAGAAGAGAGTCAAGGTAATTTTAAAAAACTGAATTAAAAAAATCAAGCTAATTTTGTAGCCTTTATATTAATATTAGAAAGAGAAGTGTGAGTTAATAAAATCAATAATCAATTGTAATGTAGGGAAATCTATCAAAAAACCATTAATTTCTTGGACAGAGGAATTTTTAAAAAAGCTTTTTGTCTAGAAGCCAGGACCTTTCCCTGCATGAGTCCCAGTCATAAGGGCATCTCCATTCACTTTGAAGCACCCATGCTGAACACCCAGCTTTGGGGCAGCTTCACACAATGACCTCACACAGTGCTGTTATCTTGGCCTGTGAGTTCAGGAGAAATGGAGCCCCAGGGGCTCAGGTCCACCACCAGGGCAGAGAAAATGCAAATAAATGCACAGGTGTATGCCCTAAACAGGCTGATTTCTAGCTCAGGGCAGCCCCCACCTTCTGTCACAGAAAGTATCTGCAGGGAGAGGCTCTCCCTTCCTACGTCCTGCCAGCCACATGGCAGGGCTGTCCCTCTAAGCACAACTGTCAGACATCACCTTCTTACATTGCTTCATCTGAAATTTAATCTAAGCAACCAGGGAAATGAAACCTGGAAATGAATCACTTATTTTTTCCTGATCGGCACGCCTGGTTGCCATGGCTCCAAAGGCTAAAATTGGACTCTGGCTGTCCAGAGAAGTAGGAGGTGGGTTTTCTGAGCTGTACTTAACCCTACTGGTCGGGACCAGTATTGAAACCGGTCTCTTCTATTTTCACCACAGGTGGGAATGGTGCTGCCTCAGTTTCAGGTGGGCTCAGAGTGGGCAGGAGGTTCTGCCCTTGCCGTGGGACACCTTTGATGCACCACCTCTTCTCCTGCCTGCTCCTGACAGCAGCTGAAGACTGTGCCAAGGACAGTGTGAGCAGGAGGAACAGAGGCAAGATGTTTCCCCGAAGCCACTCAGAGGTGGGGAACTCCCTGCCTGCAAGGAGTGGATAATGGCTGAGGAGGCTTGGGGCCATACATGGCTACATCACAGACAGTCACACACATCTCCACTTACAGACAGACCAGAAAAACAAAGAGAATTATTTGCTCAATCTATTGGAGAGGTCTGATTCAGGGTGAGGTGCACAGCACAGCCCAGGCTGCTCAGGGTGTTGCATGGCTGTGCCAGCACTTAGCCCTGGGATAGACTGACTCAGCCAACGGAGGGGTCCAAACATCCTCAGAGCATGTGTGCCCTCACATCAGCTCAGGTCATTTGCACCTGCCTTTCCCAAAAGATCCAGCCAGGACATCTACAGCCTGCTCACCTCTCAGACCTCAGGAAAAGGGAGCAGCTCCCTTTGCCACAGAGCTCTTTTCCTTAAGCAAGCCCTGAGCATTGCACAAGTATATAATTTTCTAATACTCAGTTTTTGCAAACCAGATACCAATTGTTGCATTAAAAATGACTCCCAGAAGCTCCCTGAATTTAAGGGCCTTTTCTTCACAGATTTTTTTCATTGGTCCAGATTAGGATAATCACCACACTTTTGGGTATGGTAGTGAATGGGAAGCCAAATCCATGAACCTACATGGTAAGCAAATAAAACCAGAGATAAGATTCCTTGTTTTCCCAAAGCCAATATATCTGTCTTGTGCTGTTGAAAGAGGTAAAGCATCAAACAGTAATGGAAACAGAGAGCAGTCTGCTGAATACTTTTGCTTCCACATTAAAAAAAACACTTCTCTCCTAACCAAGGACAGGAAATGTGGTTGTCTGAACTGAAACCACTTTGGACTTACCCCTGCTGTTTCTTTGCCAAGGATCGCCCCAGCCCTTTCCTGGCTCATGTTCAGCTGAAGCCAGACAGGACACGTCTTGATGAGTTTGTCAAGGATGCTGATCCCTGGAAGCCGGAGGCAATTTTGCAGAGCAACGGCCTGACAGAGATGTGTCTCTTTTCCCTCTTCACTGGTATCTCTGACAGGGCTGAAACACAACAAGGGAGTCCCTGGTAAGCAGAACTGCAAATGGAAAACTGAGGGAAGTAAGGACTGTAAGTGCAAACAGAGAGGCTGACACAGGGGTGCTTACACATCAGGAATGCCCCTTGAGGGCCATCCAACTACAGGCACGTTGTTATGAGAGCAGGCTGGCAGGGTGATTTCTGCTGAGCTCTGTAGGTTTTGGCTCACCCATCAATATTGCTGAAGTGCAGGGGCTCACAGACAGAACTAAGGGATGTACAGGGGCAGCCAGCCCCACAAAGGCCACACAAACCTGTCCCCTGGATGCCACCCTCCAGCTGAAGGGTCTGGGAGATGTTTCATGGCTTCAAAAGTAGCAATGCAGCAGAGGAGTCCCCGGCAGTGTAATGGCAGACTGCTATTAAATACTGGCCTCTAGCTATGGTGCTGATTTGACAAAGTATTTATACATGTGCTTAGCACTGCAGGCAGTGGAAATACTTGTGCTGAAAAGTCTGGTCACGAGAGCTCTACTGGACAAGGCCATGGACTCATGGGGATATGGGCTTGTCATTAATTTGATTAATTGATTTTATATTTAAAGAAAATGTAAGAGAAAACACACAAAAACTGTTTTGCTGCACAAATTTTCTGCTTAGATGTCAGAACTGAGAATAGGAGGACTCTCACTTTTGATTTGGTCTTATTTCAAATATTTTTCCTTTTATTTTTAAAGATACAGATCTTAAGGTCTTACATTTCAAATAAGGTCAGTCTTAAACTACTAAAAGAGAGTAATTTCAAAGGCCTAACCTAACACAGCAAGTCTGTCCCAAAAGCCAGTTTGTGTAAAAATAGCATTTCAAATCCCAGAAGCAACACAGAGATTTTATTTTTAGTTGTTTTTTTCTTTTGCAACCCTTCACAGACAGCTTTCTTAGAAAATACAAGTGCCTCTGCAATTTCAGTTGTAGATTAAGGATATTCATTCACAGAACCTTGATGTTAATCAACCCTTTTTTAAGATCATAGTCAAGACAGTAGGAATGAGAGAACTGTGCTTAAAAAAAAAAGCAAATTGAAATAAATGAAACTCTCTCTTTACTTGTGATAAAAGCCCAGCTTGTCACACAGGTGAGGGAATTTCTTTCAGATGTAACAGCATGTGATTTTAATCAATATCATCTGAACATATAGAGTAAAACAATGGAAGACAGCTTTTGGAAGTTAACCTGATTAATTTCTTGGGTATTTTTTACAGAAGAAACGACCGAAAAAAAGCCTTGTAACCATAGGAAAGGAAAACATGTGTTGGATGGCAATATTCATACTCAGTAGTAGGAAAGAAGTAATGAGTTGAAGGGAAAGAAAGTTAAGTTATAATGAAATGTTCCATAACAGCAAAATTACTCCTCTAATTAGTCACATAGATATGAACCTGGTCACATCTGAATGACATGTGAAACCTAAATCAAAAGGAGGTCAATGCTGATAATGTCCTGCTGTGGCACCTGAAGGTGATATGTATGGCCATATCTCCTGTGATGCTGAACTTTGTTAGCCATTAGTTATGTAAGGCGGGGCCAGCGAAGCACTGGTGCTCAGGAATCCCATTGCCAGGGGGAAATGAGGGTTATCAACAAAGTCAGGAAAGTAACACAAACCAGCTTGGACCTGGCGAGCATCAGGCACACAGTGACCCTGGCACAGGCTTCCCCACAGGGGGTGCAGGCATCCATCCCTCTGCTCCCTCCCATGGACACACCCTCTGGGCAGAGCCCTGCTCACAGCACCGGCTGGGGTTTGGCAACAACAACAGGCTGGTGAAGAGAAATAACAGAACTGACCTTCCAACACATGTGGCTGCATGTGGGGTCTAAATTTTGGAGAATGGACAGAAAATAATTCCAAACTCAAACATACAAGATGAAAAAAGGAGAGCCTGAAAATATTTGTTTCAATGGAAAATGTCAGTATTTGAGAATGTGGAGTCTTTCAGAGTAGCAAATCTAGGGCAGTGGATAAGTCTTTCTTTTGGCAGAACAGGAGTCTAATATTTTGGAGGCCCTCAAGGATGAGGTATTCTCCTCTCAAAAGCCAGACCAGCCTGGAAGGAACTAAGCAGGCTCTTGTACCTGTACAGAGGGAGGAAAGCACAGCTGAGTGAAAGGGGAGACTTTGGTAAAAGGAAAGGCAGGAAGAATCATTAACGGGATCATCTGGAATCAGGGGAATGTTTGGTGAGACGTTTCCTGTCAGTGAGTTATAAGAGATGATGGATAAATTCCCAAGAGAAGACGAAGAAGATTGCATTGCCCAAATCTCTTAAAACACCATGTTTGGAGCACGCACTTTATTGAGTCAGATCTGTGCTGGCTAAGAAATGGGAGTGAATGACCTCCCAGACCTTTTTCAGCTGTAATGCTGTGACCCATGACACACCAGTTGACGCAGTTATGGCACCAATGCTTGACTTCTGTCCTGGGCACAGCTGTCACAAAGATTTGGATGGGGTTGTGGGAGTGCTTAATCCAGCAATTTAATCTGTCTCTGCGGTAGCTCTGTGGCTGCACAGAGAGGAGGGAGTCCAGTCAGCTCCTGGGTTCTTGCTGTGCTGCCAGTTGAAGGGATTTCCAGGGCCACCACGGTGAGCAGCTGGCCTTTCCTATTTTGCTCACTCAGAATTCATGTGTCAGATGATTTTTAGCTCTCAGTTTTCAAAAATGACATAAAACTCTGTTATTGTCCCACAGTCCTGCAAAAGCCTTTGGCTGATAGGGGCAGGGCTCATTTTGCTAGGAGTGATGCAAAGCTGAAAAGCTGGCCCTAGAGCTGCTTGCTTTTTTTTTTCCTTTTATTGAGTCCTTACTGCAAAGTACCTTTAAACCTTGCAGTGGCTCTGCTAAATTGGATTCCGTGGGGAAGCAGGGAGCTGTGTGCTGCATACTGACTGGCAGCACAGGCTAATTAATTGCACAATGATTACATTCACAAACCTGCCCCAGGCTGGCAGAAGATATCAGTTTGCTTGTTGGAGGCAATAATAATGACAATGGTGGTTTGAATTATTGCACAGTGACTGTACATTGAAGTAATGACCACCATGACTCATGGCTTTAGAAACCAGTTGCCACACTTGCCAGTTGAATATTCCCAGAAATCAGCAGAACAGCAAGGGGATATAATCCACTGAATTTTGTGCAGGTGAAGGCCTGAGCATACCTTTGCAAGGGGTTTCAAAAATATTGCCACAAACCTGCTGACACTAAGGGCTTCGTGGCTGGACTATGTGTGGCTGGTCACTCTGAATTTCCCTGAGGCAGTTGAGACACACAGTTGTGTGAAACAGCAGCAGGGACTGCCAGATTAAGTCTTCATTCCTGCACATTTGATCTGGGAAGGGACATAAGGAGTTTATAAAACTAAATCTTAAATTGGAAATCAAATGCTATGTAGTACACTGATAAGTAATGACTGAGTGCCTTAGTATTGTTTACATAGACCAGGTATAAGTTTTAGGAGCTAGTCTTTTGTTATTATGTTTTATTGCTTTTACTTCTCCCTCTAAAAATGAGAAGACATCAAGAGAGAACAAGAGCAAGGGTTTGTTGTGTTGTCCTCAAGGAAAGAGATACAATGGTATATTTATATTAATAGCAGAGCAGGAACCACAGGTCGTAAAATGCGTTCCAGCTGGCTTGATACTGAGGGAGAAAGACAGTCACAAACTCCATGTGCCAGGTGATAGAGCAACTTTTTGCACCAAAGCTACCTGGTACCTGAAGGGATACCACTTGGGACAAGCCAGCTTGTGACTGAAGCTGACATGGGGAAACCCTTCAAGCACAGCAAAAGAGGTTACAAGGAGTACCTGAAGCAGGAGGAGAAGATAGAAGCTCCTGAAGTCAACACAGCAGTCCTGATGGAAGTTGATAGACAGTGCTGTTAATCCCTCTAGTTAAGAGACAGTTGGGAGCACGGAGCTTCATGGAGATGGGTGGGATGAAGGTGCTGAGGTTAAAAGACTGACAGAAGACTCACAGGTCTGGTTTATATCCTGTGTCACAACCAACCCAGTGGGACTTGGTTGCCACTGGCAATAGAGGCAGATCTCCGTATCCCTTTTTTTCATAGTCACCTTCTTTCCTTGCAAGAATAAAAGGAGTAACATGAGCAGCAGCTAAAGTACAAGGTTTCACCCGTTGCAAGAGACAGAGCTGCCTATGCTTTCTTTGGTTTGGTATCACATCTGATGAGATGTTGAGGAACACATTTAATGTAGGTAGTTTGGTGTCCAAGATGCACAGGCTCAATAAAAATCTTTGTTCAGACACATTGTGAATTCATGTGCTGTTACTTTCAGTTCATTGTGAGAGAAGTTAGGCAGTGCCACAACTAAAGGACATCAAGCTTCATTTTGCTTCCATCTTAGAAATGGCCATTTTTTGATGCCATCTACTTACTCTCATAAGCCAGCCCATCTTTGATCACTTGATCAGTTCAGATCAAATTAATCCGAGATAGAGGAGAAGGTTGCATTTACTCTCTGGACCTGGCTTTGGTCACCTTGCTGGGCTCTTACTTCTTTCTTCCAAATGGTAGTGGAAGTGAGACCTTGAACCCAACTAGCTGCAGGAAGAGCTGCAACGTCTTTGAAATTCTGGGGTTGTTTCATCATAAAACAGAGTATTAGGAAGATGGGAAGGCAGCAAAGTCATATGTTGAAAAACCCATAGCACAAAAGCTAACTTTGTGTACCAAACATGAACCCTGACTTGCAGAAAATTCAGGCTTTAAAAAGTGCTTTTTCATAACAGAGCCAAGGGATCTGACAAAAGTCAAACAAACAAACAGAAATAAAATAACCAACAATGAAAAACCCAAAAGTAGAAAGATAAGTTCTTGAGATCTTCAGGGATCACACCCAGCTAATTGTCACCCTCTAGTCAGAAATAAACAAGTTTCTTACTGTCTGACAGGCAGAAAGAGAGGGAAAAGGTATAGTATGTTAAGCAAGCCATGGGAGCTTCCTGCATTGTAAGGTTCTTGGATGAACAGAAAAATTGGATAATGGAAACGATATGAGCAGGTAGGTGCGTTCTGTGAGGCAAGATTGCCTGTCCAGTGTCTTTCCTACCTTGCAGAATGCTTGTGTTACTGGTCCATCCTGGTGACTAGTTTATAGCTCAGGAAGTTGTGCTTCTCAGCTTGTGGTCTGTGGAGAGCCTGTGGTTGGCAGAGCACTTCCTCCTGCTCACTGGTCCCCTTGTTCCTACTCTGCTTAAATGTCCACCCTTTGACTCTTTGGTCTTTGGTCCACAGCTGATGCTCTGCACGTCCAGGAGTTTTGGCTCAGCCTGGGAAGGACTAAGCTTAATATCCAAAGCAGCAGCTGTTCCAGCTGCCAAAAGGTAAGACAAACCAAGGGTCTCCTAAATACCCTGATGCGTCATAGCTCAGCAAAACTCTCTGTTTCCCACCTACTCCACTTTCTGTTAGAGGCACCATCAGTTTCAACAGTAAATTTTGCACTCTGCAATTGAAGTCCCACTTCCGTGAGCTTTTCTGTACCTGCCAGGGATTCCCAAATGCCCACTTCTGCGAAGGTTAGCAGGGGTTTGCATGCAGCTGGACCCCGTTTGCACATGGTCATGGAAGTTTGCCAAAGTGGAGCAAGTCATCACCCTGCCAGGGAGCTCCATTAATGGCACAGAGGAATCAGGTGATCAGGTGTGGGACAGCTCACCTACCCTTAAGCCATGCACTAATTCACCAAGCCCTCACTGGTGGAAACCAACAGAGCAAGTTACAAAAATGAACAAGTTCTACAATACTTCTAGGGCAAAAAGGTGTTATGGCCACTTGTGGAAGAACTCGAATTCATGTGTCAATTTATTAAGTAACAAGTAGCCACAAAGTTTTCTGCTCACATATGACACCAGATTTGTGTCTTACACAGTACGTGGCTCGGCTTGAAGGTCTGATAGATCAGCAGCACACTGGAGGAACTGTGTGGACTTGTACTGTTGCCTGCAGAGCACAGCAAGGATTGCTGGGCTGGCTTGAAGGAGCTGAGCCTAAGGAGAAGGCTCTGCACAAACACATGGTGCTGGCTGGCAGAGTGACCGAGCTTGTGCTAAGCCCTGGTGCCCTGGCTGCTGCCATTACCAGGTTTAAAGCTGACACATGCGTTTTCCTCATTACTTCCATAATGCATGGAAAGGACATGACTGCATCTTATCTGCATTTGAACTGAGCAGAGTCTTGTCCCCATTGAAAGGTGAGGAGTCAGGTCAGCTCTCCAGAAGCCTTGCTGGAGGAGAGCTACTGTGTTATGAGGGACATGTAACCACTGTCCTTCATCAGAGCACAAACCTGGTGTTCAGGACCAGTGGTGGTTTTCTAAGGGCAGGAGAAGCAGGGACAAGTAACTCAGGAACAGAGAAGTAGGGGGTGCCTGCAGTGCTTCGCCATAAACCCTCCAATGCTTCTTCCTCCTAGTTAAGCTGAACTGTACGTGCCTACAGAGAAGCAGCAGCTATACCCCATCAGACACTCTTGTCTGATCTTGTCAACAGCCTTTCAGCAGAGAGTGTTCTCAAGGAGTGGGGAGCTGCAACTAAATGTTTCCAGCTTCTCTGTGTTTCCTAAGTTCATTAGGTCTGTCCCTCCATTTAAACACACAAAGTCATGTATACTGTAAGGAATTTCATATGCATAAAACCCCCCAAAAAGTACAAGCTAATTCACATTACTGCTAGTTCCCTGGTCAGCTCTACTAACAAATCCTTTTCACACTCACTATGTCCATGGCATGGACAGAAACAACATAAAAAACAAAAATCCAAAAATTCCCCGAAGGAAGAGCCCTTCTTTCAAACCCCCCCTATGTTTTTTCCCTTCACTCTAGCCATTTCCTGCATTCATGAACACCAATGGAATATGCTGCCTGTGGCCTCATCTGGACTGGGGCTTCTATATCCTCTTGGGGTAACATGTCTTGGCTGCTGTTCACAAGCTGCCTTTACGTAACCTTGCACATATATATTTTGCACTCAAAAATATGTCTCACAAACATCAACTGTCTTTCTCTTTTTCCTCAGTCAAAACATACTTTGGCAAGTCAAAACCACTTTGCAGGTTTTGTTAGCTCTACTCTGTTCCTAACACCCTTAATGATAAGTTGTTCTCACATTTATTATCAGAGATTTTCAGGCCACTTGTCCTTTGCCTATTTTTCAAATCTAAATTATTCTCTTAGGAATTTCAGTGTACCATCAAACTAAAGTTTTTTATTTGTGATCAGGCAACGAAGGATCGTTTATAGTTCTGCAAGGCCCTTCCTTTCAGAGAAGAGAGCTGCTGAAACACCAGCCAAGGCAGGGTCAGAGTGGCTAGAGAACAGATATTTTCCTCAACAAAGAACTGCAAATATGTTTGCTGTATAATTCAGCTTCTCTGGAAAGGCTTGTGGAGTGCAGGAACCAGAAGGAAATGTTGTGAAGAAGATAAAAAACTTCCTAAGTTTTAAGACCATAAGAAAACCCCAGAGCTCCCTCACCCTCCCATTTCAGTGCTCGAGAGGGGCCCCGCTGAGCCACGACCTGGAGAGAAGGGCTTGTTCTCTGCACTCCAAAAACACCTGAATTGTTTTTCAATTCAGTTCAGAGCCCCCCTGCTTTTACTGCAGGGTCAAGGTGATGGGTAGAGGTTTTGCCCCTTTCCAGATCATGTGGACAGGAAGGAAGACAGGAATGGAAACCCAGGGAATGCTTTTCTACATTGTAATCACCTAACAAAGAGGGGAAAAGGAAACGGAAAATAAAGTAGAGGGACAAATTTCCAATTCAAACTTCATTAAGAATACACTGTAGTTTAGCTTTCATAAAGCCATTCTGTTTCAAACCCTATATTTTCAAAATTATTTGAAAGCTGCATGATGTGTTAGAGCCAAAAACCTGGGCAAAATACTTAAAAAAACATGAGGCTAGTTATAAAAAGCTATGACCTTGCTCACCGTGTGAGTGAATTGAGTGTAGACATCAGAGGCTAACCACACAAACCTTCATACTGCTGAGCAGTTTTCCTCTGTACTAAGAAATATCTGCAAACGCTGATCTCAGTCATGATTTGCAACTAGGAATGGTCATTTTGCCAAGGGAAATAAATCCACTGGACTTCCATTCTACAGTATCTGAAGGAGCAGAGCACAGGACTTCTGAGGTCTCTTCTCTCATAAGGCACCACACAAAGCAGCCTACTTATACATAAATATTCATGGTTTGGGTAAGATTTCCTTCTAGTGTTAGTGTGAATGGATTTCAATATGTGGTGCTCTTAGTGAAAAAAGTAAATATTGAAATCTGTGAACCTACTCTTTGTCTGTCCTCCTTAAGCCTTACTCCAGCAATTTCATATGCCTCTTTAACTTTGATTAGGCATTAGAGAAATGTGTTTATTTCTTGCTTTATTACCTGATAGGATCCCTGCCTGCGTTTACACTGGGGCAAGGGTAGAGATCTGCCTTCCTGAGGGAAGGAGAGGAAGAAGAAAAGGACTTGTTTGGGTATTTCAGAGATATGGAATGATGGGGAAAGGACATGGTCCCTCATCACCTTCTAGTGGTGAACACCTCTAGAACACCTAGAAACAACTAGAAATTCAGGGTGGGAGAGGTGTTCTAGCTTGCTATGTTGAGCAACCTGTCCTGTGGGTGGCCATGGCCCTCATCATCCTGTGCTGGTGGGATAGCCTGGGGCCAAAGGGCTGGTTAGTGGGGCAGTGTCAGAAACTGCTAAAATGTCCCTGCAGTGACTGGCAGCTCAGCATGTGACTACAGAACCTGCCAAGCAGCAAAGCAAACCTGTCAGCTCCCCCAGACCTCACCAAACCACTGCTGGTACCCCAAGCTTGTTCATTTTACTGTGTTTATGGTCAGTGGGTCACCAGGGCTAAAATGTAGGTAAGTCATGAGCCACAGGCTTTGTGTTCTTTGTAGTCTAAGACAATCCACAACATGGCTGTCTTGGTCATGTCCTGCCCAAAACATCCATGCTGCAGCCACCCCCACCTCCAGGCTGCTATTTCTTGTCTGACACTGGGGGCCTCTGACTCAGGGGGCCAGAGGAGGCAAGAAGGTTAGTGCTGGACACAGCTCTCTGGCCTGGCTCCCGATCAGCTTGGTGAAGCATGAACAAATACAAGACTTGGATTCAGCCCACTGGCACCAATCACCTTGAATTACTCCCTGGAGCTGCTGCTTCTCTAGTAAGACCAGAGACCACCACGGGTGCATAGGTTCCTAAATGGGACACAACAGTTAAACACCTAAAGTGAGGCAGGGTAAACCCAGACTAGATCTAGAGAGCTAGCTCTAATAGCAAAGGGAGACAGCAGAATGCCAGGCCAAGGGACTGACCCCATCATCTATCCCTGTCTCAGCTTCACAGAGCTCCTCCTGCAATCTCTACTGATTTCCCAGTACTAAGGACCCTTCTCTGCTGGAAGGGTAAAAGTTGTTTTCCCTTTTGGCTGGAAAGGTTATCAGTGAGATCCAACTTAAACCTAACTACTTTCTAATCCTAAGAAAGGATTAGAATGGGAGATCAGGACATAATCGCACAAAAATGTTCTCTATTACGTATTTGTCCTATGGACAGAAAGGAAAATTGCCCAAAGCCAAGCTCTAACCTGATGTTGATTCAGCAGGAAAAGCTCTGAGCTTTGCCTGGTTTCTTGTTTTGTGGGGGATATCAGGAGTGACAAATTCCTTGAAGAGAACTCAAGAGGGCAAAAAAGGAAAGAGAGAAGAGAAAAATTCTTGGCAGGCAAGATGAAAGGTTGGGCCAGGTCCCAGGCTGTCATTTAGCCAAGTATGTGTGACAACTTTTTTTGCCTACAAGTCTGCTAGCAATTTTCAGAA
The DNA here is from genome assembly GCA_013396875.1 of Vireo altiloquus. NCBI lineage: Eukaryota > Metazoa > Chordata > Aves > Passeriformes > Vireonidae > Vireo > Vireo altiloquus. Next base: position 249,226 of record VZRF01004288.1, read on the forward strand.
CAGTGATGCAGGTAGCCAGCAGTGCTCTCTGTCTCCAGGCTCTGCTATTTATTGGTCTCTCTCTGTTTCCTTGGTGAATTTTTCCAAGCAGCAGAAAATTTAATCCAGTTCACAAGGGGCTGCAGCTGCTTTCTGTTCTGCCCAACAGCTGCTTTTACAAAAGAGACTTCAAAAGGCTGGCTTTCTCTGGAGGGCCATGGGAGGGATGTACATGGGCTGTGTGGATTCCCTATACTTGGCAAAGTTTTCCCAGCATCGAGAAGGTTGTCTGTATTCAGTTGCTTTCAACAAAGCACTTGAAACTGCCCAATAATTCACTGGACTTACAAAAGCAAAGAGAAAGTTCTAATTAACATGGTCAGGAGATAATTTCAAGCAGTAAGACAGGTCTTCCAACCTTACCAGGAGCAGTGCTGATACACAGACCCCAACGAGTCACCTAGAGCAAATCCCAGCAGCCCCACCCCTCGCAGGGTCATTCTTAGAGCCAGGATTCCAGGCCTGCCTCAGAGAACAACTCTTGGGCTGGGGTTTCATCCAGGGCAATGGAGGGTACAGCAGAAAGAGCACCACTTCCATACCCTCCCAACACACCACTTTTCCTTCAGGTGTAGAGGCTGTGTAAACACTGAGGAAACTGGTTCAGGACTGTAATCCAGCAGGGAACTCATCCACCAAAAAGAAAAGGCTTTCTGAGAAATGGATTCTGCTCCTAGCATCACCCCAAACTTAAAGGATGGTCTGGGGAAGATCAAGGTTTCACTGCTTAACAAAGATCCAGGGGACTGGGCTACAAAGTGAGTGACTATTATCAAATCAGCTCCATGAATTCATGCCTCAGTTTCCCTTCCTATAGTGACAGTACCTGCCTTCAGCTGGTTGTTGTGAGGCTTAATATCCATGAAACACCCACACCTCCTTTCATACACAAAAGGACTTTATATTAATCACACTGTGATTAAAATTACTGAAAACAATTTGTCCCCTTTAAAGGCACCAGTAATACAGAAAGCAGAAATCCTTTACTGAGACATAAATACATTCCCTGTTTAGCAAAAGGCTTACAGAAAGTCTGGGAAAGGCACACACAGGCATGTATATATTCATCTATTTGAAAAGAGCTGCATTCCATAGCACTCCCTGGCTCGCGTGCATCTAACAGAATATCTATTTAGGAAAATGTGACTAGCACAACCAGCTATGCAGTGCTCACATCTGCTAATCCTTTACTGCTCAAGTAATCATCTTCACTTGCAAAGATTTATACTATTTTGGGTGCAGGCAAAGAGGAGCTAAGCACTTCAAAACTCTTGCAACTGATTGTCTTGAGGGAAGCACTGCCTTTATGTTCCCCTCCAGTGGGGTATAGAGGGATCTCATTTCTGGAGGTGGGTAGAATTACTTTAGATAGCTCAGACGGGTACAGAATTGTGGCTGCGATATTTACAATACTGGTTGACGCCTGTAGCTCTATTTCATTTGCACAGGTTAAACATCACTGCTCCCTTGACCACAGCTGCTTTGCAGTGCTGTGTTACCAGGTACTTTCACAGACACATCCCCCCCCAGACTTCATGGTTAAAGGACACCAGCTGAAAGCTTGCCTTGCCTCTCTGAGACGCAAGCACCTGACAGCCTGAGATGGATTCTGAACTCAACCAGCTCCAGCTCTGGAGTTACTCCAGGCTGACACCAGAGCATGGCTCCAACTAACCTGTGTAGTTTAGGAATTCCCTTTGCCAGGGTGGGAGGAAGGGATTGGCACTTGTGTTCCTGCATTGTATGAGCACATCAGGGCTGCTCAACGGAGTGGTGGAAGGAGAGCAGGCTGCCAAGAAAACACAGCATCCCCACAGGCAACCTTGTTCAACAGCCCTGCCCTCCACAGCAGATGTGGTGCAACCACTGCAGGAGGACAACCTTCCTCTCCCTTGTGTATCACAGGCTGGGAAGCACAGAAATGGTTTGACAGATTTTGAGCCTGTGCACCTTTTTTGGTAGGTAGTTCTCCATGGATGCCTGCCTGCCTGCCTGTTCAGCTGACTTCTCACCTTTGTGCAGCCAGATCAGTGCCAGAGCCAGGGAGTGCCCAGCACCCTTACATCTCCTGCTTTGCAGCATAGATGTGTCCCACCTAGTAACAACGAATTTCAGAGTACTCCACTGCTGGCTGGCTCTCCCGGAAAAGCTGTGCACCTTCGCTCAGGTAGTGTGTAAGCAGGACAGGACTTGGTCATAAATACCTCCTCAGGCACTTTGATCTTCAAATGCATGGGTGGACCCCACTGATTTCACCCCACAAGTGCCATAAAATGTCCCCTGTGGCCCATGGTCAGTACTTCTGGTAACCTGAGCTAGCTTTGAACAAGTTCTACAGCCCAGAGAACACAGTCAGGAACCCAGGCCATGCCTGGGCATTGCCTGGCATTGCCTCCTCTCCTTCAGCAAATTCTGGAGAAGAAAGCACCTTCGCTAAACCTTTCATGGACCTGTGGCTAGATTTTAAGAAAGATATTTTCTCATACAGGGAATTATTTTAGAATATTAATGTCTTTAACATTATAAAAGACCTAAAAACCATTCCAGTTCAGACATAATGATCAACAAATACTAACAGTCGCAAAAAAAAAAAAAAAAAAAAAAATCACTTACCTGTCCACATACAACCTCCCGAAAAGTTTGTAGACATGTAAGTGGGGGAAAAACAATTGGCAGGTTTGTGATGTCCTCATCCTCAAATTAAACTTGTCATAAAGGCTATTTCTCCTAAAATATATATAATTGATTGACCAGCAGAATTTCTACGACAAATCTCGTAACCCTGAGAAACTGGTGTACCTACCCAACACAACAGTGGTTCTCAAGCTCTTCTCCTATTAACATCAGAATCATCTTGCTTTTGACACCTTAAAAACTCTGAAGAAATTTTAATTAATCTATTCTTGTGTTGCGCTGGTGATTCAAGTGCTGATACTAAGTTATTATTCATATCTGTGACAACTATGGTACAGGGAGTGTAAGATCAGCAAGCACGAGGTCTTGACTTTTTGGATGACTTTTGAAAATAACCACCATTTACTCAGGGGTCTACTTACCTACTTATCTGAATTGCAATAGCATTCCCAGTCCTTCCTAAGGATAAAGGTATGTTCACAGCTGGAGTGGGCCCCAAATTCCCTTACTTGAAACAGGTCCAATAATGCAGCCTGCAGGTGTGGCAAATGGAGGTGGTCATAGCATCCTTGAGGAGAAACTCATCCCCAATCCATCTGCCTTGGGGGCCAGCTCCAGTGTGAGATGCCAGCCAGTCAGAACCCCACGGATGAAGAAGATGGAGGTGGATTTTGTATTTGGTTACCAGAAAAGTGACTCTGTCAGGGCCTGTGAGAGGTCACAGGAGCTCCGTGGATGTGGGTGTGTGGGGCTTGAATCAAAGACAACTGAGGGATTCTGTCTAGCTCCTACCTGGCTCCAGATGAGGATTTATTCTAGAGATTCCTCTTTGTTACTCATCATGAAACACCTACCCAACACCATGGAAAAAACTAATCTCAGAATCAGGACTAGGAAGTAATGTAGGACATAGACTGAATTGCACACCACTACAAACCAATGCCTGCTTTGAGATACAAGAATTTCAACTTCATTGCCCTTCTAGCATGATTTTGCATTAATTGCTTCCATTGGTTCTTGAAGGCCTTTTTAAACTCTGTTCTGCAGTGAAACATAGTCTACTTTCATTCTTGTTTTCTCAGTTTTGTTCTAGAGAAATCTGAAAGTCTTTGGTAGTATGAATACTTCAAATTGTTTTTATAATGATCAAACATCTCAGCTTTGTAACTATTTCTGCTTTAATTCCTCAGAAGGAATTAAAGGGTTAAGGTCAGAAAAATTATCTATGATTCAGCTGCTGCTCTGAACATTGGGACTGCCAAGACCAGGTCCATCCCAGCACATCCCATCCCCTGTGACTTTAGGAACACCCAGAACTGATGACATTATAGCAAGAGGCATCATAGACTCTCTTTGGTCTTCTGCGGAACATGTGCTAAACATGCTTTCCCCTGGTTCTTTCTAATCCTAAATCAAATCAGAAAGAACATAATGACATGTTAAATACCTAAATTCATTGTCATTAATTTGTAATTCCTTACAAAGGGCAACTGAAACAAACATACAGACACCCTTCCCTGGGGAAGGGAATGCCTTTTGATACAGTTGGAAAAGTGGGATAGACCCCACAGATCCATCTGAACCATTTGACCAGCCATTCCAAATAGCTTCCTGTTCTTTCTAATTACCCTTCCAAAAAGCTATTTCTTTCTATTCCCAAATGCAAAAAACCTTCTCCCTTCAAAATTATAAAGGTTGAAGGTCTGTGATGGACAATATTTTGTCCAAGTTTCACTAAGGCGCTTTGGTTTCTGTGTTCTCTATCAGTTGACCCAGACAAACATTTAAAACTTTCCAGATTTTTTCTTCCTAATGGATTTGGTTTAGGTATTTTCTTTCATGTCAATTATTCAGGTAATTTTGGAGATTTTTCTGAGTCTCACAATCCTACATTATTGATCGCAGAGAAACCATCTATATTTACTGATGAATGAGTGGAAATATGGTCCTACTATTAAAGTATCTGGACCATGTACACATGGTTGGATAAGGGAGGGGAGCCAGCCCAAATTTGTGCCAAGCAACCCTCCCAGCTGGTCTCCAGGACCCACTGCTTTAGGTGAATACCTGTGCACACAGAGCAAGGGAGATGTGTGCAACTTATGTGTACATTTTTCAGCCTGTGTTGCCTCTAGGTTGTAAAGCTAACACAACAATACAAGCCAGCACGGAGCCATTTAGGGCAGGAAGTGAAAAACTATATTTAGCTGAACCTGTAGCAGAAAGTAGGTGATCAGAATATTGCTTACATTTGTGTCCCCATTCCTGTGAGCACTGGTGTGAGACTGTCTGCAGAGATGAGAAGTTCCTGCTCAGGGATGATATTCCCAGTGTTGTCTGTCCTTTAGCCAACAATGGGACAGTTGCCTTCTCTGCTACCACCAGTACCACTGCACAACGTGCTCCAAGCACCCACTAAGTTTGGCAAGGACTCACTTACTGGAAGCACTGGAAAAATCGTGTAACAAATCAGTGGGGCTGTAAAAAGCTTTTCAGTTAAACAAATTTCAGGAGATTTTTTCTCCTTCCTACCAAATTCAGGTAGCTTTGGAGAGCACCTCCTTCTTTGTATCTTTACGGAGATATCCCAATCTTGGTGCAAAGCATCTTGAGCACAGAGATTTCCTTCCTGAGAAACACAATCTTTCTCAACTGGAAAGCATATTCCTTATCAGAGCTTGACAGATAGCAGGTATTTAATAACACTGATTTGTTTCCAGTAGCCTGAACCATCCCTTCCCCATTTAAACACCACATCTCTCAAGTTCTGGGTGGAGGTTTTCTTTGAGGAGTACTTTGCACTGGATCTAAGACTTCCTGAGGCCAACAGGACTTTTCCACTGACTCAAAAAAGCTGAGATTAAGCCCTTTACAAAGGATGGCTCTTGAAGAGATTTTAAGAACTTTTTTCTCAGTTCAGACCTGAACCTGGTAGAAGTTGGTATAAGATTTCTTTACTGCACTGCAGAGACGTATGTGTAGCCTGGGTAGAAGAACCCCTTGATAACAAAGCTCTTGTGGCCATCTAATAATACCAAGGTCATGGGTTTGATCCCTGTGTGGGATACTCACTGAAGAGTTGGACTCAGTGATCCTTGTGGGATCACAGGATATTCCATGATTCTGTGAAACTCCCATTCCAGCAGAAGTCATGGTTTTCGTAGCATGCTTCATAGGTTCTCTGGTCTGCTCTACACACAAGATCAGACTAGACAATCAAAACATTCCCTTCTGAAGCTAAAATCCGTGAACCTATGTTCAGTTTGCAGATTCCTCCACTGCTTGACCTCTTGATATCTACATTCACCACATGAAATCTGTCAGCTGTGATGGTGGGTTTTGTGCCAAAAGGACATGTCACCAAAAAGATGTACAGTCATTACTTCATTAGGTAAGCCGGTATCCCAGAAATGAGAACCACTGTAACCCATCCCAGCTACCTGAACAGTCATTATCTCAAAGATGTATTCAATATTTACTCATAACATCTCTGTCTCAGCTGCTGTCTGCTCTACTCATCATAACCTCCATACATTTGCCAGATGTTGGAGTGAAGGCATAAATCTTTACATGAAACCATGGTGTTTTTACATGAAACCATGGTCAAGCAGCTCACATTTCTCCAGATGTTTTGTGATCTCACCACTTATTAATGTTCCTAGGAGCTAGCCTGACTCTAGGTGAGAATTAATGGTTAAAATTCCCTGCTTCTCTCCCACAGCATTTTGGAAGAATTTCATTAGACTGATTTCTATCCAGCCCCTAGCTGCACTTCACCCTCATTCCTCTCTGAGTAGCTGCTAATTCTGGAGGCAGATTTCTCCCCAGTGTCTTTCTGACATTTCACAGATACAAATAAGCAAAACTTCCTTATGGATTTACTACATGGAGAATAGACTCTAGTCCTTAATAGGAATGAATGCATGGATATTTCCAACTTTCTGGGGTACTTCCATGACAATTTGCACTGCCATAGTTTCTGTGCGTGTGAGTAAGCTTTCCCTTTTAACAAATGTTAAAACTATGTTGAACAGAGTGGCAATCTCAGCAATTGCTCAACCAATTTTTGTGCACAGAATTTTAAAATCAGGTCTAGATTCTCCATCAACACCTTGCCTTAGGTCACCATTTCTTTTGAAAACTACAAACTCCAAACACTTTGCGTAATTTGCGCCTAATTCAGTGTAACCATAACAGAAAACCAGCTCAACACCATTTAGAAATGTTTCTAATTCTGTAATGTGTTGGAAGCCACAATATATATATATGTTAAAGTGTAATTTTGAGGATCTTCAGCAATATTATAGTACGTAAACAGAAAGGGTTAAAGTAGATTTTAAAATACCCAAGTTCCTTTTTATGAGTGGGAGATAGATTGGAAAAAAGACAATCAGTTAATGAAATAAAAGGTCATTCTGGTAAATTGTTCAGATGCTCAAAAACCTATGAAGAATGCATGCAGCATGCCCATTGATGCTTCAATATTCTTCCAACCACTTGATTCCCAGTCTGAATCTAGCATGTATGGTTTGTTTGCTTTCTCCTGCAACTCTAGACTGAAAACAAACAATTGCAAGACTGTGGCTCCTTTTGGACAATCTCAGAAAGAGATAAATGAGTGTATCTTCTAGTTTATCATACTTAACATCTTAACTGTCACAAACGCAGGGAATACCTGCAAAATGCAAATTCTTTCGTTTACCATCTAGTAAGTTCCTTTTTCCAGTCTACAGGGATTGGATGCTTTCATTTTTTCCTGATGGCTGTGTGATCTTTGTCCCTCAGTGTTTAACATTTCATGGAACTGAGGAATTATACCTTGAAACAGGGGTGGCATTGTTCCGCTTACTGCAAACAACTGAACAAGGCACATGCAGTGACAACTGCAATGCAAGGTTCTGCCTCCACCCCCCAACCCTCCATGTGTGTATTTGGGAACAGTGCTATGGTGAAACCATCACACACTGGCCTGTCAGCAGCAATTTCACCCCCTTTTTGACTCAGTGTGCTCTAAGTAGGGCAGCACCCTCCGCAAATGAAAATTCAAGTATCCCATATCTATCCACCCACCCACAGAGCTGCTTCTACTGAACCCATCACAGAAATACCTGCGAGTTTTATTCATGGAAAACAGGCTAAGTGTGTCAGAGAGATAAGAAAAAGTCTCAGTATTTATTATTATTACAGTTTGCCAAGCCAGGTCGGGGCGGGGGGTGTGTGGGGTGTGACTGACAGTTTCAGCAGCGATGTAATTTTCCCCTGATTGTTTACAATACAAAACAGAAATGCCCAGCTTCAGTATGGGCTTTATGATACAACCAAGCCTTGGGAGGATTCCAGCCTTATCTTGGAATCCCAGTAGCTAGCTGACTGTACTCTGAGTCAAAACCCATTTTCTCTCCCACTGTTTTCCTGGGGCTTGGTCCTGCAAGGTGTCGGGTTTCGTCCAGAAGTAAGGGAAGCCCGTAGTCTTTTCCTGACAGAAAGTGCATTTGAAGTCTCCCAGGAGTCTGGGGACAGGGTTTGTGTACACCTTAGCATGCAGGAATTGGAGTGACCATCAGCTCATAGGGACGAGCCCTTATCCACTTCTGCATTTGAGCAGAAACAAAGCAAGCCTCCCAGAAAAGCTTTGTCACATTCCAAAACTAAAGACGTCCCTTTTTCTGTCCTTTGCCCCAAACTGCAGCTTGGGATTCAGCCTTCTTCCTTAAATAGCTACGGTTCAAGATAAAAAAAGATACTGCAATTCGTTTTTAGCTGGAACTTGTCAGTTAAAGGAAATACTGTAAATTACAACACACTCATGCCACACCATTGTAACTGTGTAACTGGTAACTCAGCAGTCAGCTCACAGATGCAGCCGAGAACTCTTTGTTAAGTCAGAAAAGGAAAGCAACAGTTGCTAAAAATGAACAGTCACTAAAGATTCAGGACTTACCCTGAGTCATCCCTGGCTCCCTTGTCTCCTGCTGATGTTTTCATCATTACAGCAAACTTAAAGGCACTTTCTGTATCACAGTGGCTTGAGAGTTCCTCGGTCAGAAAAGCAATTCCTTCCCATCGCTGAGCAGAATTTCCACATCCTCAGGTTCTGTACTGAAGATGGTATTTCAAGGGCGTGAGGGGGACGATGTTTAAAACCAGCTTCAGGCTCAGTAGTATCGGAGGGCAGAGGACTAAACAAGCACTGAAATGAAAGCAAACTACCAAGAAGATCCAATTTTAGCCTCTCTTATTTCTACTTCCTGTATTTATATGAACGGGGGATTTCAGGAAGAGGCAGTCTTTGGTGGTCAAGGGTGTGTGTGTGTGTGTGTGTGTGCATGTTATAAAGCCATATTTAGTAGTGCAGGCAGGTTAACCTTATTAGAAAGAAGGGCCTGAGACTTTCAACTTATTTGTTTCTCTAACCTAAGTAAGTTTCAGAGGAAATAGTTCTGCAGACTACAGGTATATCAGGAGGCAACGGAGCATAGTGAACTTTGTAAAGGATTTTGTAAGGCAGCAAAGCAGTAAGTCTCCGTCTGCAAATTCCTGAAGCATGTGTATTTCTACTGCTTGACTAACTGGAACCAGATGGAGCTTGGAAACCTTTATATTTACACAAGACCTGAGAAAATGAAACGTCTAACACTGGCAGAGGACAGCTTCGCAAAAGCATTCCCAGTTAAAGCAAACGCTAAGGTGGTGTGACTGCTGGTAAATGAATGGCTGGGAAGCTCCCGTCGGGCTCAGTGCACGTCTGACCTGCACTTACTGAAGTGATCGAGTGTTTGCCGTGCGGGAGAGCTGAGCCAACACACACCAGCTGGGGAGGCTGGGGGCTGACAGATGTGCCCTCAGACGGGGCTGGCGGCATTCCTGTTTGGCAGCCCCATTGCTCCAGAAATATTTGATGTTAGGAGAATACATCATGGAAAACATAAGAAGAGATGGACAAAAGCAATTGGATGGAATGGAGTGGGAGACAAAAGTAAATTTTTGCCCCTTTTATCTTTAGAAGGAGTTTCTCAGCTTTCTAAAAATAGACTGTGCCACAGAGTCCACAGCAGAAATGCAAATGCCAGGGAGCTGTCAGTGCATTGGCAAGAGGGAAACAAGACCTCAGTGCAAAACACAGAGCCAATTCTGCTAGCACTGAGCTAGGGAGAGTCAGGGAGACTTTCACCATCACCAGATCACACCTTCGATAAAACACAAGATAAAATTTTCCCAGTTTTTTTTTATAAAGATTGTTACTTCAGTTCACATTAGGAAATTTATCTTCTATCTTTCACAAGGATTTATCTTAGAAAGCCTATTCTCTTATAAAGAGCCTTACTGAAAGACTGCATAATGGAAAATTCACCACCCTTCTAAGTAAGGTATCTTAGTGCTTAATTGCTGATATTACTTAAATTCACACCTGATTTTTTGCCTTATCTAACTTTAAATTTTCAGCTACTGTATCTTATAATGCTCTTTTATACTATATTAAGGATCTCCTTGCTCCAACTCCTGGAGTCATTTTCAGGCAACAACAAACTTACTCAATGAAAAATTTAGACAAACTGGTTGGGGGAGATTCACTCATCCCTTACTGCAGACTTGTCAGGTCTCAGCTCTGAACCCTTCTGTGGGTTCTGGGCTCAGAGGTCCAAGAAAAAAATATCTTCTAGATTTGTTCACCAGCTGGGCACCGTTGAAATGCATCTCAGGTATTGGCATGAGAAAAATCTCCTACATGCTTCACACAAATTCAACTCTACCCCAGTTTCCAATTCCCTCCCCTGCAATCCAGCAGGGAGCAGGCCCACTCAGCATTTGCCCTTGTTTTGCTGGAAAAAAAGGTTTGCTGAGACAAAAAACTGCAGAGCTGTGCTGCTTGCATAGACCTGCTCACACAGAGTAAACTGTTCACACAGAGGCAGCCGTCCTAGGCAAAGACCTAAGATTTTGCAAATGCAAAACACAAGAGAGTTAGACAATTCCAATGGTATTTTCAGGGAAGAAGAAAAAAATTACTAGAACTATTAAAAAGATCCAGGAAAAAATGGAAAAAATAGTGTACAAAATTCCAGTATTTTGATGCTATCTGAGTTTCATGTGATTCAAGTGAAATCTTTCATACTATTTCCAATGTAAAGAATGCAGTTTCAGAAATCTGAAGTTTTGAAATTTGTTTTGTTAAAGATATTGACCAATTTTAATTTTAAAAGTCTCATATTTTCTGAAAAATACTCAGAATTTCTGTAAAATATTTAAAATATGAAAATGAAGACAATTTTGTCCAAGCTTTACTAGGTGTTTTTTTGAGCCAGAGATTTGACAGGTTTAGTACATGACAATGTGTTCTAGTACCAGGCTTTGGAAGTAAACAATTATAGAAAAGCTAATCAGAAAATAATAACCAGTTACATCAAACTGAAATTCCTCTGTTATAAATCCAAGCCAAAAAAGAGGAATTCATGTCTCTTCTCGGACTGATTCATCCTTTCCACCTTAAGCCAAAGCATCCCGCAGCCCTTTTTTGTAGTTTAATGCAGCTGGGATGGAAAGGTTTAAAAATGGCTTATGGGGGAAGCCATTAAGTACAATGAGCACTTGAGCTACAATAAAGGGCTTTCAGAATATGCCCAGATTACAGGACAGTTCTGCCCTCCATACAGTAGGGAGCGGCTGCATCAATATTAGGGCATGTGATAGGAGCCCTTCGGAACTGTCATGCCTACTGTCACTAATCCATAGATTACGTGCCTTTTATAGAGCCTATTACATAACAGATCGTGATGGGTCACTGTGTCAAGGATGGAAGGATTAAATGAAGAGGTACTTTCCACATGCAAACTCCAATTCTTCAAAGTTAATTCTGCATATAAGACAGAATCTTCTGCTTTCCCCAGCTTACAAAAATTTAGCCTAGCATACACTGAAGAATAAACTCTTATGCAGAGAGAAAATTCAAAGAATGCAGAATATTATTTTTCTACACTTCCATTAGACTTTTCTGTAGATGCACAAAAGCCCACAGTGTCTAATGACAGGTTTATACAGCAGTAGGGACTCCAGTCTCATGCACAGTGCTTAAGAAAAAGAAGATCAAGCTCTGTTTTAACTTCCATCTCCTGGCAGTGAACTGGCTAGGAGTATTCATGAGAAGACTCCTGTCTAATGAAACGGTTAATACACCAGGACATGAGATGATGTACATAAACTCTTAGCTCCTCTTTTTCCAAGAACTGCATTTAAAGCTCTTCCTAAGCCCAGCATGGGCTGTACCACAGGCTATTTACAATACACCAAGAGTCTCTGCAGACCCCGAGCTGGACTACAGGGATGCTGGAAATGGGCAACCAAGGGTAAGAAGGAGTATCTCCAGAGCCTAGGGAACTGGGACAGGAAAACAGTACTGTGTGGCCTTTGGACCTCATTGCCAGCCTCTCATCAGCATGCAGTACTCAGTGTGAACCTGCTGGACACCAATATACAACAGGATGAGGCAGCCAAAACGCTCTTGATCAGGGGTTTTTCTGAGGTTGCAAGAAATGCTAAGTACAGCAAACTGTGCTCTCAGCAAACTGAGTTCTCAGTTTTCTAGTCCCAAAAGAACAAGTTGTGTGTTTCAGAATTGCTGCAAATCAAACTAGTACACTTAACTCACTCCAAATAATGGCTTGATCCAGGCAACACTCCCTGGAATACACAAAATGTGGGCCTTCTGTCACTCAGTTCAGTAGGGTCCTGATTCCACCAAAAAAGTGTAGGCATATATCCTATTTGGGTCCTGAAATCTTATATTTTCAACAATATATATGAGAATGTTTCACATCTACTAATCATCTGAGAAGAAGACCAGCAAACACTCTTGTTTATATAATTTATTGATAGTGTACATATCTTTATATAGTGCATTATAATACTGACTGCTATAATCTTTATAAATGCTGAGTTAACTATTTTTTAAAATTCTCACAACAAAAATAATCAAATATCATGCCAACATTTTGTAACAAATTATCACATTAAATCCATTTGGATTTCATGACATATTTATCTGTACAATGGACCCCATATCACAGAGCATTCACAGTGCATAAGGTCACAGTCATTGAAAAAATAAATAACATGAGAGATTTCTGTTATTTACAGTTTACAAACCCATCCCTTTCTGTTTTCAAAGTAAGCAGTTCTAGAAAGTTTTCATAATATTTAAAGAGGTATTGCACCTCTGAAGGGTGCACTGCAAATGCCTGCAAGTATGAAACACAGGTTTTTAAAAGGTTCAGAAGTTGTTTCAGTGACCATAAAAGATTTCAAACCATTTGTTGCAACAGAGGAGATACTGCAAGCCAAATTCTATGCTCAGTTCCACTGATACTAATTTGTGCCAACTACCAGGACATTAATGAGCACTGGTATCACTCCCAAGAACGTGAAGTCAAGAATTTGGTCATAACTTTGCTGCAGTAACAGCCACTTGAAACACAGGTGTTGCTGGGGAAGCAGATTTACAAATTTTCTTTGCTTACATAACTGGTGTATGAACGAAGGCCATAATCTTTCTACAAAAACCTTCTGAAAGGAAGCATCTCAGTTGTTATCAGTCTTTCTAGAGATTATCTCTGTCTGGTTTTCATGTATTTTGATACCTTTAGAGTTTGTCACCATGCCTAGTGCTATAAACCAATCTTTATTTGTCATTCAAATTTATCGAGATCATCTCAGTGACAGGACAACAATGATACCCTACATTATTTGTGGAAGTGAGGAAGAAAAATAAACGGGATTAAATTCCAACTGGCAATTCTTCTAAGAAAATATCCAAATGGCATTAATTTCCCATAATTATTTCATTTCTTTCAGACAATGCACTGTATGGTAGGAAGCAGAACCACACGAGGAACAAATTGCCACAATCACTGCACGTCTCAGCCTGTGGAGAAGCAGCTACACACACCTCCCGTGTCAGGACAGGCATGTACAGGATTACACAGACCTCTCTGGGGAAAAACCACCCGGACCTCACACAGGGGAAAACATGAGAAAAATGTGTGCTCAAGTTACTCAGAAGGAGGCTTTTAAACATGTACACAGTAGGTCAGAAACTAGAACACACACACCAGTTGAATGACATCCTCTTCTTCAGCAGGACACTGATCACTTGCATACAGACTTTTCCAAATGGTTCAAGGTACCATTTTTTGGTACAAAATTTCTGGAACTAAACACAGTCATTTACCTGTGTAACCATCACATAAATCTCACCATCCAAAAAAGGAGAAAAATGTGGCATTTAGACTCATAGTAAGAAAACTGTGTAGCAAATGCATGAGCTGCAAAGATTTCCTTCTGAGTGTTTAAACACAAATAACAGAGAGATCCAAGGCTTGCAATGACAGAACATTATGCTCAAAGGTGGTGTACTTCATTTAGGAAGATTCTTTGGTTTCACCTGGCCATCAGAGTTACTTTAGTGTCTGTTTCATATTACATAATGTCTGATCTTTCCTTGGCATGAATAATCAGACAGTATTTCTACAGCTTTAAGAACTCTACCAAAACCAGCTAACAGTAGGACACAAGTAAATGGCATTACAATTGCAAGAAATCCAAGAAAGGAAGAAAACAAAACTCATGAGGCATTTGTGTAACTACAGAAAACACACAACAGAAACAAGTGTAATTAGAGCGGAGTCACAAGAAATCAAAGACAGAATGGAATCTTCTCTATAATTGCTAAGTATTAGATTAGTAAAGACCTTCACCATTTGTTTATATGTTGACATAAAGTCCACAAATATAATCTAAATCCAGAAGCTAATTTTGTTTGTTACAGCTGCAGCAAGCATATAAAAACAAAATAAAATTGGCACGCCAATAACTGAGCCAGGAGGAAGATGGTTGACTATGCTGTACCTGTTGGGAAGACTTAAGGTGTTCTTCTAGGCTAGACTTCAGCCCAGACAGAAGTCCTTAGATCATCGAAGAGACGTTAAGATAAACATATCTGTAGCTTCTTAGACATGCAGATCCTGAGCTTGAAATCTTTACTCAAACAATACTTTGTAATGCAGTACAATTGTTATGGTAAATAAACGGAATCAAACACTGCTGAACTCAATGGAAACACTCCCAGTTCCTTGCTACAGACAGGATTACACCCCATGGGTCTATGTGGGACTGTGCTGCTCCACAGGAACTGAAGCACAGAAGAGCTGCTAAAAGCCCTCCTTGACCAGCTGTAACTCAGTTTTGATCCTGCTCATACACAAGGGCAGATGCACAGTTAAGAAGTCTGAGACAAGGAACGAGTTCTCTTAATTACAAGAGTGGAAATCCAAAGTGGTATCAGCAGGGCAGAAGTCCACAGATTCCGGTCAAACCTTTCAATTTGAGAAAGAAATAAAATCTTTAGACTACAAAACCAATAGAACATGGAAAGAACTGAGTATGATAAAAAACCCCAGAAACCATGCTCTGCTGTCATCTTAGGACACAATCCAGCAAGGCACTTGGATAGATGCTTAGCTTTAAAATGGAATCAAACCTATTGAAGTTAAGCTTTGCTGGATATGGGATATCTTTTTCTGAGTTGTGTTACTTTTCAGTGTTCGTATGCTGGCAAATTTCAGATCACACTAACAGTTTTCTCTCTCACATCCACCAGCTTTCTTTTCACTCTTGAGCTGAACATTAACTTACAGAACATTGTGACATACATTCCAAACTCAGCCAGCTATCTTTTGCACTGGTTAATAAAACAAAATGGCTACAAAATTTTATAGGTACAATCTGAACAGCTGCAGTATAGAACTGTGCTAAGTGTGGAGAGCCAAGCACAAATGATTTCTTTTCTTGACAAGAAAATGGCAAAATTTGTAATATTTTCCTGACCACACAAGTTAATTTTTTTTTTTTTGTATACATGTGAAAGGCACTAGTCTGTTATTACTCTGCAACAGCCTCCTGAATTACTGATACATTCTGATGAGCATTTATCTGAAATACAACAATTTGTCAATCAGATCTTTCTTGGACCATTCAGTTTACCTGCATGGCTTAGTGTATAACTACTCATTTTAGCATGTGGTAAGGACTACTTAGGAACTACTGACATACCATCTCATAATTCTTCAGCAAACAACACATCCTTGCTCATGTGGTGGTGTCAAAGGAGAATCTTACTCATGTTATTTATAATGATAAGCATGGCATGATACCTGTCTCATAGCAGTAGATGCAGATGAGAACATCCCATGAAATGCAGCATTAGAATTCAATATAAATCGTCCTGAAGTGGGTCTATGTCTCAGGGAGAGCTGTAGATGACAGGAAAGAGCCACACGTTGAAAGGGTTGCTCTGGATTCTGAGACTGTTTCTTGCTAAAATGAAACACTGGTTTTCTGGAGCAGGTGATACTCAGGCAGAGTAAATTACGTGCAAAAGACTTATGGAATTAGCAAACAAAATTCATGCATATTTGGGCTGAGTCAGCTGCTACAGAAAAAAATGGTGCCCACACTCTTCTGAAGTTGTCTGGCTCAGAAATACGAAGGTACAGTACAGTTTGCTAGATCTGGCACTATAAACTTTGATGCCCTCATCCCTGTCAACTCAGCTGATCACTAGGCATTCAAAACCAGACTTTGGAACTACTCTGCTATTGTGTAAAGACAACTGAGCTGCCTGAACTGTGCACAGGAGAGCAAATGTTCGCTTGGAGACAGTTCTCCAAGACCACAACAACAGCAGAATATAGGAAAAAAACTCATTTACTCAGCCTCTCTCTCTGCTCCTTTCAGTCTCACATCTAAGCCATCACCAGATTTTCAGCAGTAAACCATCTTCCTGAAAGACAGCAGGAGAGAGAGAAAGACTAGAGAGGGATGCTCCTACAGTGGTGCAGCAGTATGCTGCATTTTCACAGCCTTTCTACAAAAGAAGACTCAAAGATGAACAAGAATTCCATCTCCTCAGCTTTATATTGCAGCAAAAATGTGAATGCCTGGAAATGGGGTCATTGGCATACTTGAGATAAAATGTGTTTACTGCTGTTCTTTCCTATTCAATAAAGCATTTTAGTAATGCTGTATTTGTGCCCATTTTTAGTTCTTAGTTTAATGACATAACTTTAATTAAGGTAAGAAACCCTAAATGGATACTAATACTGACATTTGTAACAAAATGTAAAGCAAATAACAAGTATGGTTTTTTTCTTTAGAATCACATTGAATGGACCCAATTCTTAAAAAAAACCCAGCAGCAGAATACACTCTTTAATTTATCCTAAAATAATTTTTAAACAGTTTTAATTGTAAACTCATTGCCCGGTGTAAACAGTAGTCTGCATGTCACCTGGCTAAACATAATTATTTGTCACATATGTCAAAAGAAGGAACTTTCTGAGTAAGTGCTTATTTGTTAACTTTTTATAGTATATTCTCATTGACACAATTTTTCATATATAGTCTTAATGGAAAACATTAATATATTTAAAAACGCATCAACTGTTAGTTGATAGGTTTGGTTTGGTTTATAAACATTAAAAAATTAAAAAAATCTATGTATAAAGGTAACTGTGCTTCTTTAGAAACTTTATGTGATCATTCACATACAGCTTCAAAATATCTTTAAAGTTTAGTAGCAACTCAAAATATGCTGTTGCAGTGATTTACAATTGTATCACTGCTAAAATGTGGAATGTTACCCACTATTTTAATACTTTAGGATGGATCTGGCTATCAATTATATCCAGAGTAATTCCTTATATCAGATTTATGCTGGTGGAAAGGATATCAAAACTTGGCTTCTACTTGGGGTTAAAAAGAAGTATATCATGCTTCAAAACTTGCATGCAATCAAATCAAGGACCATATTCTCTTGACAGACTTGCTTTTGTCAGGATGATTCTTATCTGCACTGCTCCGTGTCAGACACTCATCTTCATTAAGCTTCTGGGAATGAGAAAAAACGGTGAAGAATACACCAGCTTCTTGACTGATGAAATAAGCTTCTTCCTCCCACCAATCAAACCAAATCATAATCAGGGTGGGTTTTGTTGTCAGAAAGTCTGGATTATGTTCAGCTACTACTCCCAGCTGATAACAATAACTGATAGTCACTGAGCACCCAGTTACATTTTATTTGTTTAGTTTCTTCTAAATTTACACAATGAGCTTACAATGGCCAATGCAAAGTTTTTCTTGTGGTGTTATATTCCACAAATGTCAGTTTATATTTACGTATACAGCATTCCTCATTAACAATAAAACATATTATTCAAGTATGAATTTCTGCATGTAAATTCTCTTCTTCAGTACGCAGATACTCTGACTTCTAGTGTGCATCATCACAAGTGATACAACATACAACCATTTCCTCTTCTTTCTCTGCCACATTGTTGATTGAACAGAGTGATAAATATCCAACACTGCCATCAAAAACTGTCTCTATAAGCAGAGCACTTGAAGTGGGAAATGATGTCCTCAACAGTGCATGCCATGATATGTGCCTTGGACTTTCTGGTCCTGTAGTTTAAATATTCTGACTGAGCCAAGAAAGGTTCTGAACTTGCCTCTCATCCTTCCATGGAAAATAAATGTCAAAACCAAAAGAACTATAAAGATTTTTCTTCCATCCTCTTGCTAACCTTGACGGTGGTGGCTGATTGTCTGCAAAAGGAGAATGAAAACCACAACAGAATGCCCAGAAATGGGTCCTTTTAGAGTTCTGTGTAAGATCCATGTAGCTTTATGACTGAGCAGCAATATCCAAAGGTGAGGAAAATGCTTTGGTTGCCTTCAGCTAGCATGTTAAAAGAAAGGTATGCTTTCCTTCCATATAGGTAAAAGTGCTTGTTAGCTGATGAAGCAGGAATGACACTCAAATTACTGATGGAAAGAAGGTAGAAATGTGAAATGCCTCCTGTCATTTACAGCATGGGTAACCAGAAGAATTTCAGTCTCTCTCCTTATTGTGGTTTAAAGTTCTTCTCGGCACATAGGGAAGTTGACAAAGGTGAAGACATTGAACTCTATCATTATAGATAAACACAGGAAAACAGCATAAAGAAGCAACACGTAGATGCCTAATTTCCTGTCAAGCTTCCACTTATTTATATGGATTCCAAACACCTGCAAGCAAACAGAGTGTCAGTTAATTAAGCTCTGAAGGAGACTTTTGGAAACAACCACTATAAGCTAAAAATGAGAGTATTTTGAATTAGAGATTTTGTAGGGAGACAAAAATATATTCTCAGTATTTTATAGATCAGAAAGGCAACATATGTTGTTGACCCTGTTCTGACTCTCAGTTGTCCTATGACTATTTTACAAAATATTTAATGAACTAAACTAAATGAATGCCCATCCCTCAAATGTTCTCCTCCAGATCCCTTATGCCCCAAGTAGTACACCAGCACCTAAAGCTCATTCCTTCAACAGCTCTGGAAGAGGTGCTTTCCTTGCTGATTTGCTGAGCTCCAGAACTAAGGGGAGTTATAAGTTACAGGCAGAAAAGCAATGAAGTCCTCACAAAGGTATCTGTTTTCCAGGGTGCTGAGTTCCTCTGAATTATTACTTATTTAGCTCAAAACCCTCCACTGAGTTTGCTGGGAGGGTCTGTGCAAATCAGGGTACTCAGCAGAACAAATGAGACAGTAATAGACGCCTCAACTCAGGTGATCTCGCTTCTGCTATGAAAAGACTCTTCAGAAAAGCATGAAGGGCTAGCACAGTAACACATCTGCATAATACTCCCATTTTTTCCCAAAGTGCTGATTAACAATATGCATGCAGCAACACCAGATACAAATGTCTACAGAACATCTGTGTTGTTTCACAGGCACTGTGCAGTATGGCAGGCAGGGGATAAGGAAAGAAAAGAACACACTCTCACACCTCATAGATCATATACATTAGGAAGTTAGTAGCAGAGTGAACAGCTCTGGTCATTCTATCACTTAAGTCATGCACAGGTGATGTGAAGCTTTGTAAGACCTAGTCATGCAACAGTGTGAAATCTCCAGTGGTGACTCCCTCCTCTACAAAGCCTCCGCAGGCAATCAGTGAAAGACGTTAGTATAAGTGGATATTTTTATACCTTTTTGATTCCTTATACCTGATTTGATTCTTCCTACAGAGCGCTCCCTGGGAGTCAAGAAGGATCAGACCTTAAGTAGCAGCAGAATTGACTTTTCAAACAGAATTATTGTTTCACCTTAGAAAGCCATGTGTTACAAGGGTGTCTTATGCCGAGTGACATTTAGCATGTCTGTTCCAAGTCCTGGGGGGTTCATAGTCCTCACAGACTAGTCTTCATTAAGGATTACATTTAGGCTACAGCACTCGATTAGTCCAGGCTGGTTTTGGAAATCAGAGACAAGTGCAAAGGATGATGAAGCACACCAGGTCTTCTCTCAGCACAAAGCTGAGACAGGCCTGGGGTGTTGGACACAGGACCACAGAAGTACCATTGGATTCAACAATTTCAACACTGCCACTGAAATCCATGGAACCTACACATACCCAGCATCTCTTCCACCAAATGCCAGATTTCAGTCCTCACTGAGGACAATGGTTGCTCTTCAGCTCATGGTATAGCTAGAAGAATGATACTTCACAAGAATCAATGCTAAATATTTCTACTTTATCCTTCTGTAACATGTAAATACCCAGTAAGTATTTTCAAATTAAGAATAATTGTAGATGCTCTAATACTTACGGTAAGTGCCACTGATCCTAGCAAAAGTGCAACTGAATAAACCAATCCTTTGCTGTTTATTTTAACCTGTGGAAATCAGAAAATACTTTTAAAATGCTGACCACATAACTGTGCTTTGGAGATCAAAAATCAATTTACTGATTTAAAGTCCACCCTATGCTTTGAATAGCGCCTTACATATTTTAAACTATGCAAATCCGTAACAGATGTACCCTAATGAAGAATGGGAAGATTAAGGAATCAAACCAAATGTAAGGTAATCCCATCTCCATTAAAAAAGAATTGAACATTTATAATGGATTTTGTGTTAAAAATCCTCAGAAGAGAGACATGCTGTTATTCTGATCTTAGTGACAAAAATACTAAGGTACATGGAGACAGGTTTACTGGAAATTTTGTAGTAAGAAAATTATTAGAGCCATGACAATGGCTCTATCCATGGCAATATTTTTCTGCTACACAGTGTAATGTACTCCAGCTGACAAACTGGAAATGCAGCTTGTGGAAGAACTGCTTCCTTCACTTGGGTTCCTTGGCAAAGAAGTAACACCTTATTTAGCAACTAATAACATGCTCAACAGTTTTGGTTTTTCTTTTGAATTTATTTTATTTGCATGCTTTCTTTTTAGGATTTTTAAAAAATAGAATAGAAGTGCAAATTAAAGATTTGCCTAGTATACATACAGTTGATCCATAATCAATTGCTATGGTCTGCAAACCCCATGGAACACCAAGTCCCACCAGAATGTCAAAGACGTTGCTCCCCACTGTATTGGATACTGCCATGTCACCAAGGCCTGCAGAGAAAAAACACAAAAAATAACTCTTTGATAAAATCAAAGTATATGGCCATTATTCTGTGTACTGGAGGAAACTAAAGGGGAATGATCTGCATTGATCCAATCCCCTCTGAATTGGCCAGAGTATCTGAGGTAGGGAGACAATTTCCATAACATATGCAAAATTAATTTAGTAGGAAGGTGGTTCCATAATAATTCTGAAGACTTTTTTGTATTGTTTTTGTAAGAATATTCTGCACGCAACAAATAATGCAACATGGAAAAATTATATACTTTAAATATGTAACACTTTTCGAGCAAGCAACATTTAACAACATTACTCCTATCTCAAATTACAAAAATGGGGCTTTTGAGTACTTAATTTATCACTGCAAAGCCCTTGTTGTTTGCCCAGTGATGTGTGCTGGAGATGTCTCTATCTGATAAAAAAAAAGGCTATGGGAATTGAAATAGTGGAAAAGAATTACGTAATTTTCTTATTCTACTGCTGTACAGAGGATCACACTGCCAGCTTTAATGTTTTTCAACAACAGGAAGGGATGTTGCTACCAGCATCTTACAAGTAAAAAAAAGAAACATAAATAAACTTAATAAACATTTAAAGATAAATGAGAAAGCTTTTGACAATTTCAAATGGACAGCTGGGGAGGATGTAGCTGTCAATAAACCAAAACTCTTTGCAGTGCATCTATTCATATGTTCCAATGGGAAAGAGATCTGCATTTGGATGAGAACTCTGCCTAGAGCAACATCACTTCTACCAGATCCTCTTAGAACACTTCACTTCCTTGGGTTTGAGAGATCTTCTAGAAATTGGTTCAAGTGTTACACAGAGAAGTGCTGGTCAGTATATATTCTTCAATGTAGTTTTTAATAGATGATATTCTAGTTTTGTCTATGACTTTTGTCTTTTTACTTTGACTGATACATACCATGCATGGGATATCTGAGTGCTGATTTACCTTCTAGAATGCTACAATGCCCCATCCCAATAAGCAAAAGATAATTTTTTGGTTCACAGTATTAGCCAAGTGTTTTGGCTTTTAATGAGCTGCTGAAACAGTAAAAATTAAAATAAAATGATAAAATTGCATTGACAATTTGTGTGTATGGAGGAAGCAAATCACAGAGCAAACATGCAAGACTGCAGTTATGCTTTAGCACACACAGTACCTTGTCGTGCTACTATTAAGCTGGCCATGCAGTCTGGAACGCTTGTTCCTGCAGCCAGGAAAGTGATGCCCATGATCACATCTGGTATCCCAAGGGTGTATCCAATCACAGTCACCTGAAACAGGAGGAAGGTAGATTAACTTATCATATTTAGAAAGTCTCCTCATTCCAAGACAGTTATGGTATACTCTTAACTTTGATTTCTGGTGTGGACCCTAACAGGAATAGACTCAGAATACTTACCCATTTCTGCAAATTAGGTACTTGTGGAAAAGCCAGCCTATAACCAATGCTGTGCAAAGGAAAAGTACTTTGGGTCTTATTATTCAACATTCTATGAACAAACACAAACTCAATTTCCTGTTGTTCTAACATGACATACATGATGTTTTAAGGAGACATAATCCAATCTGTGGGTTTGAGGTATTTCTGGTTTCCACGAATGGCAGGATTCTCACTGGTTCTATTCTAAGAAGGACTGCAACCAATATTATATTGTAATATAGTGGCAGAGATATAAAGAACTTATTATAACCTAACACATGAAGAAGGAACTAGTTTCTTGCATGACTTCTTATAATCCTGAGTGAGCATGTCTGGTTATGTTGTCCCCTGATATTCCAGATGCAGCTTTAAAACAGCTTAAGTAATCACTGAAGATTGCAGCAGAGCTCTTAGAAAGGATAGAGAACTGTATTTAGTTGTAACATCCAAAGAGGGCTGAAAAAACATCAAGAAAAGGCAGCTGAAAAGGAAATAGGCTTGTGAGAGTGAGGAGATTGAACCAGGGACAGACAGCTGCTTCCCTGCTGAGACTGCTAAGGATGGAAGTCTTCTAGGCTACGTGTTGTTTTCTTGAAATAGTTTGCCAGTCTATCACATGAGGAAAACTGGACCCTTCACTAAAGAAAAGGTGTATTTTAGGAACTCACTGACAAACCTCATCTTCAGGGGCAAGGAGAGACCCAAAAATAGGAGGGGGCATGACTCTCCTGCTGAGACTGGCAAAAAGGAACTATGGTCCAGCTGCATCATAAAGCAGTACGTGTATGCAGCCTTAATGAGCACCTCTCTCATTTGTGAAGGGGATACCTTCATAGGGAACCAAGATACAGAGTATGACCTTCCAAAGAACATATAATATGATATAAATGTGTGGGTTTGGCTGGCATGTGAATTTCTTATACACAGTCTATGTTAGAGGATTGTTTTACAAAGCAAAAATTATACAGAAAGTTGCAAAATGTATATAAAAAACCACAATCCTTCATGAGAGGAAACATAAAATGGTGCCTGATGGGCATTGGAGGAAAGTAGAGATGTTCTCCCGTACCTTCTTGTACCCAAATAATTGGGCCCCATACAGTAAGGGTCCAATTATTTCTGCAGAAAAATAGGCAGCAGAAAGCTAAAATTATAATAACTACAGTACAAGTTGAAGAGACTGCACTAAAATTACATAGTTTAACATTCTTTAACATTCTTTAAAAAATGTACAGAAGATTTCTACATACTTTGAGATGCATATTTCACCCAGTACCAAGTCCTGCTACTGATGCCTTAAATGGCTACCTAGAAACAGAGACTAGACAGGAATAAAGGAGGTATTTATTTGAAAGGCTTCGATGTACACTCTGGGCTCCAGAGGGTCCTGCCTTGGTGGATCTCAAAATGGATGACAGGTCATGAGTTCTTCACATTTTTATATCAGCATAAATTCACCAACCAGAACCCAGCCAATGATGGAATTTCCCCAAGCTTGCCACCTCTCCTCAAGATGAAGGTTTACAGTTTTTCAGCCTAGGACTGTCTGGGTGTCCTTGGAGAGCGAGCTGGAGAGGCTTTGTTATGTCTATCTTAGCATGAGAGAACAGCACTTAATGAGCTACAGGAAACTTCAGAGTTACACAAGCAGTACAGGATTTGAAAGATTATAAAAGTTAAAACCTAAGGCATCACTACATACACTTACCATCCACACCATGAAGTAGGAAAACAAGGCAATCCAGAGAGTGGACAAGATGAATGTCAGCATAAAGCACTTCTCCCAGCGTGGCTTGCTGCAGTTTGGAATTGTGGTAAAGAGCACGAATATCAACGGCCATGTCAAAAGCCACTTAATTTTGTTCATTTTTCCACCTGCAGGACAAAGGAAAGAAACAGTTCAGCTTTCCCATTACTATCCTAGGCTCAGTTACACTTCTTTGAGCAGAGCAGATGATCCCAGAAGGATGTTTACAATCACGCATGTCAGCTCATTTTCCAGTGTACCTTTTAACTATACTTAGCCTCGCCACTTTTGGTCCAGTTCTGCATGCACATCCAGAATCTTCTTGCAGGTAAGCCTGCCAAGGACTATGAAAATCCATGGAAGAATTACAATGATTTAAAATCACAGCTGATTTTAAAACCAAAATTAAGTCAGGTTTGTTGCTCTTTCAAATGTATTACTACTGATCCAGAATTTAAAAAAAACCCCAACAACAAAACCAAACAACCAAATAAACTCCACCCTCTCGCCTTAATAGGAATATTGAAATCCAAGTGGTGAAAGTAACTTGTACATTTTGTGCAGCAGTAGAAAACAGAAGCACAAGACCCAACCTATGAACATGGCAAATTTCTTTCATATGCCTCATTGTTCTAACTTAGGCAGAAGTTTAGTTAGAATATCCAGATTTTTTAAGCCCCTCCATCTGCATACAGCGCCACCTTGAGATGGTAAAAGAAAACTTCTGGAAAAGGAAACGAGAGTGACTTCCCTTGTACAGCTCTCCAAAACCAACTGGTGAGAAACACCCGGGGGACTGCCATCACTGAAGACAGGCACAGACCTTGTAATTTTTTTATATTTACAGCATTGCAAATGTAATCTCAATATATAATTATTGTATAACTGGGCCATACGTAATGGGGCACTATTTATACAGTTTGTGAGGTATCCTTCAAGTAGGATAACAAATTTGTCTATCAGGCTAAGTGAGAGCATCACAGCCAACACTGTGGCCATTTTGGCTTGGACTTTCTTTATACTGTGTTAGAATTATGCTAGAATTAAGTAGGGGTTTCCATCATTAACTCGTAATCCTATGCTTGAGATCTACTAAAATATGCTGTTTTGAATAAAATCATTGTTCTTCAAAAACATTGAAGAAAATTACATCTTCCATGAAGCTGTTCAGCTACATTATAAAGAACAGTTAATATCCAGCTCCTATCAATTTCACCAGTAATTTTCTTCCAGCAAAGACTTTGGGATTTAAGATTTGTTTAACAGGAATTTTTCTTAGTGCTTTTATAATTGGATTGAACTCAGTTCTCTGGATCAATGTGCACCAGGATGCAATGAAATTTAATATTAAACATTTAAAAATAATACTTTTATAATTTATGAGGCTACTTGCTAGTCTAATTTAACTTGATGAGTCCAAATGCAAGCCTTTATTCATTTACTTTTGTATATATTCTAGACCTAAATTTTCTTGCTGGAATTATGAAACAGATTCCTAACTTGAGATGTCCTTGTGAATTCTGAGATGCCACAAACCCATCACGAAATCTTAGACTAAGCTTTGCTCTTTATTCCCATTTATAGCTTCTGGCTGTAGAACTTCTAATGCATAAAACTACTACTACTACCGAAAATGAAGTCTCCCAGGGTCATTTCTAATTCTAGAATCTTACATGTCACTGAAGATCTATTACAGATTTTACAGGAAAGACCTTTTTCCCGTTGGTTATACACACTGCTGCACAGATGGTTTTTTTTAAAACAGTTATCTTTTACCTGTTCTGTCCAGGAAATGACACTTCTTGGCTCACTTCTCTCTTTAACTGTTAACAAGGCTGTAAATATTCTACAAAATATCCTATGGTAATTTATACCTGCTTCTGCTTAATTTGTTACAGTTTGGATTATTTAAAGATTCCTAGATAGTTAATTTTTACTCTTTGTCTACTCAAGTTGCTAAGCTTCGTTCATAGTCCAACAAGGCCTAGGTCAGTAATATCCTCAGCTCCAAATGTAGGTAGGGTCAGTGGATGACTGACTGAAAAAATGATGGATCCAATTCTGATCTGTGTTAGTGTAATCTGACTGACTTTGGTGCTGCTACACATAGGCAGTCCCATTTCTCTTTCCAGTAACATAAATAAAAGAAACAGAACTGCCTTAAGAACAAATAGAGAAAAAATGCCCTCAGCCTCTGCTGGGGAGTATGCATCTTGTCTGGGATCCTGAATTAGTACCCTGAATTACTCAAACAAATGCTTAACTGAGAATGCATAGTGCCTTACCACTATGCACAAGCACAGCTGTGCTTGTTCACTTCTATGAAAATCTAAGTACTAGTGGAGGAGCCTTTCCATTATCTTTGCTGAGTTTGAATGGATGTGTGTCAGACTAAAATTCCTGGCTCTATTAGTGGCGATGCTTTACCCACACAACATCTTGAGCTGAAACTGCTTAGCTAGATGGTTTGTGGGAGTGACATTTGCATTCATTACATTGGCAACTAGGCTTGAGACTTTGGGGAACAGCTGCGTGTAATTCTGGGGTTTGCTGGGTTAACAAGAGAAGCTGAGTGGTCATTTGCAGCTAGCTTGGAATAGTTTGGAACCACCATGGCCAAAGCAGCTTACTTGACACATTCTACACTGGCCTCTCTTCTGTGCTTTGGTTTCTAGCTTTTATAAACTTTTATATAAAGCCTGAAGTGTATCTGGCCTTGGTTTTGCCTCAGGCCTTTTTATTCAGCTCCTACTATGCTGGGTCATGGAACTTGTGTGGCACACAGTGCTGAAGAATTCTACTCTTATGCTGTAACTTGGTAGTTTTTTAAGACTTTAAGTACATTTAGCAGCAACCTCAATGAAGTGAGACTTTACTTCCTCAGGAAACTGATGATTTTATTCATTTCACATGGCTTAGATGAATACACAACCAATACGCAGCTCGAGGATGGAAATTTTTTTTTTTTTTAGTTCTTTTCAAAGTACTTCTTCTGCTGTTCTGTTGTTTTGGTTTTGACCACCCACTCTAAAGTAATAATTAAAAAGATTTAATGATAAAGATGTTAAAGTGAAGTATGCTTATAGGTCATAACAAATTGTTTTACAACTCTTGAGTAGCTCCCTAGTCCAGCTGCAAGGAAGAAAATGATCATTCCCATTAAGGTCATTATTCAATACACAGCTCTTCTGTCCCATTACAAGACCTCAGTGCAGTTGTTGTGAGCCCTGGGTCTAAAGGCTCCTGCAGCAACCCATATAACTGAGGAAAGGTATATTTTGCACCCTCCACAACAATAATGAAAGAATATTGCTTTATTACAGAAAACACTAGTCCACATTTTGTTCACATCACTCTACTGTAAAACAAAAATATGAGGGGGTTTTCCAAGAAGTTGTTTGTACTGCTTCATACATCCATTTTTTCTGTTTCCACAGATATTTGGAAGCCAAGCATGCCAAGTATTTCAGAGAGGTATCATGACAAAAGAGCTTGATTACAATGTTTCTGAAAATGAAGTGGCAGCCCTACAACAAAGAGCTCTTTGCTAATTTTCAATACATTCCTGGGCTAGTCATCTTTCCAGATGTTATGCTCACAACAATTGCTTTCACATACAGAGAGTGTCCTGGTGAACAAAGACAGCAACATACATCAAAGCACTGAGAAGAAACAAGTATTTCCTTAAGGTGCTAAAGAAAGCACTTTTTACAGAAAAAATACAGTCCTATTTGCAACACTCACAGAGAGCTGAGAGGAGCTCAAAATAAAAGCGTGAAACTACATTTGTGTTTACCTTTAGATCACAAATATACTCTTGAAGTAAAAGTGATGACTGACCCCACTTAGTGATTTTAGGTTTCAATTTACTCTTATTTTAGTCTGCAACACAGAGCAGCCTTTTATCACACCAGGGACACATTGCTATAATGCTGAACCAGAGGCACAAAATTAAAAGTGCTCCAAGTAGTAATGGGCATTTAGTCCACGGGATCAAGCTAGAGCTAGTCTGAAAAAGAACTTCCAAAGGCACATAGAGCAGGCAGCCCATTACCTGTCCAGTAATCAGCTGCAGAGAACACACTTTTTCAAGTTTAAAAAGAGTGGAGTTTGTAATTACACCATCAGGAATCACATCTAAGTTATTGTAGTTAGTTGATTTGACAGCTTTTCCAATCAGTTTTCCCTTTCAAAAGTGTGTCAGCCAAGCACAGATCTCAGCTCCATACATTAGTTACTTCAGAATATGCCTAAACCTTCCCAAGTGTAAGAAGCATCTCCTTACACAAAACAATGATTAGCTGACTGATCTAAAAAAGTCTAACATCCCTGAAAGGCATGAATCTAATTGGAACGCAATTTTTTGTAACTGTATGTTTATGAATTCATATAAATCTCTCACTTAAGGTAACTTGAAAACTGGGAAAGGTATTCTCTAATTGAAATGAGAAAAGCTTCCTGAAGTTTTCTATCGATTGTTATTTTTCCAGGGTTTATTTTGTTGATGGTAAACTTAGAGGAAAAATGAGGCACATCCAGGCTCACCTAAAAAGATTACTGCTGAAAATTTTCTTCCTGCTTCACTTAGTAATTTTCAAACTTTTTAAATTCCTTTTTTATCTTTATAAATCTATCATTTTTCATTTGGGAAGCATAAGACCTAACCAACCAACCACAAAAACCCAACCTTTTTTTCCCTCAATTAATAATGATTTTGAAAACACCTGTCCCCTTGGTTCTAATTAGGCTTTATATATACAAAGATTTATTTACACCCACACATTATTATCAATGTCAATTCAATTCTCAACCTGAAAATGTGTTGTAGGAAGGAAAAGTAACACACATGCTAATGCTCTACATTAGGAGCTTTGTAACAACCCACATAGCAAGTAAATTTCTGTTAGAAAATGCTGTTCATCAGAGTTCAGACCAATTGGAAAACTTCAATATAAGTAAATTAGACAATCTGAAAACTTAGCTAATTCATAGTCATGTGCAGCATCCAAAACACAAGAGCAAAATACAAATTTTTCTCCCGAGTATGGTACTCAATATAGAAACAACTGAAACAGTTATAACTAGATACATTGTGAATTTTCCATCAGAATTATTTTCCACAGAAAAATCTGTCATAAAATAAAAAAAAAAGTTTAAAAATGGCTTTCAATTTGTCATTAGGAAAATTTGTAATTAGGAAAATTAACACAGCAGCTAACTCTTCACCTTCTTGGAAAATGCTTACTGATTCCAGTTCTGCAACTTCCCTTAGAAATTGTGGAGGCAAGAGACTCTGGATTATCACACTAGAAAAAGGCTATGCAGTGTGTAAAACAGTATTCAAAGAGGCTCAGTCTTTTTCAGCCTTACAAGTGGGCAGCAGACACATTAAAATACTTTTATTGCAATTCTCCTGAAACAGACTTTTGGAAAGATTTTTTTCCTTTGGAAAATACCAAGGTTTTACTTCTCATTCTCATCCAAAAGAGACTATTTTTCAGCCTACTGATATTCTTTTTGGAAGTTTCATTTTCCAGAATACAAGTTCCAAATTCCAGACAGTGAAATCTGTCCAAAACAACTCAGATTTCTATTTTCAGCCTGTGCCTTTACCACACTTCGTATATTTGGATTTATGACAATACTTTTCTCTTAAATATACATTTTTGGTACAGTGCATGCTGGTCTACAAAAAAGAATTTGCTCGAGTGCACAGAAATGAGCTTTACTCTCAGTTACAATAGGTTTACACAGGACAACATTTAACAAAAATAAGATGCATCTGAACAGAGGTACTCCCCATATCTTGCTAGACTTGGCTGGATTTTGGCCTGGTTTATTTTGTACGTTTTAACCTTGCTGTCTAACAAAGACCTACAGCATCCTGAGTGTTCGAGTGAGGTACACTGGGTTTGCCTTGTCCACCGTGTTTCCAATAAAAGAAGACATTATGTGAAGCCAGTAGGAGCCAGGTTCAAAGTAAGTAAAAGGTTCTTCACAAAATCATGAAATTCTTTTCCAAAAGATGTTGTGGGTGTTAAATGTTTGCAAAGATTCAATGACAATTAGACATGAACATTAGGTTAATGAAGAAGAAACATACTAAGGAATTTTAAATGAAAATTTTACACCCAGTCTGGGAAGTTCCTAGAGGTGAAAACAGCTGAACAGTAACTTCTCCTGTCTCATTCTTTCGCAGGCTTCTTCATAAAATCATGGCTGGAGTCAGAATAGAGACAAACATTTGTTTTGACCAAATACAAACATTTTAAGTGGTTTTAGTAGATATTGTTAATTTCTGTTTGCTTCTATCCTACGTGCTATCTTTTTATTTTGGATCCAAACAAAAATGGAGAGGATTACTAATCTCCTTTATTGCCATCTCATTTTAGCTCTAGGAATTATTATTCCTGTTTTAGCTAACACCATCATGACTTATATAAAGCATCCATGCTCCAATTCTGTAAGAGTAGTTCTTCATTCCTGTGAAACGATCAGGAGCTGAGATCACAAAGTATTTTAAAGGGTGCTGAACATGTGACAATGGAAGGGATTTAAGCATCCATTAAGAGCTGCACAGAAGTGCTTTTCTGAGTCTAGGCTCTAAAAGACCACTGAGCTATGCAAGGGCTTTAACTCACCATTTTGCTGTCAACATATGCCTGCCCAGTTTTGTCCTATTTTATTCTGATCTGTGGGGTGGTTTTTTATAAGTTTAAGACCTGTTTTCAAACGACTGTAGAGTAATCAAATTGTAAAGCTTCATATGAGCCTTTCTCTTGGGCGATAATCATCATAGTCTAAAGGTTAGGTCAAGAAAGAAATTCCTCTTTTAAAGAGAATGTGTTTTTCCCACACATAAACCAAAGGAAAAGGCTGTTTGAATGATACCATAGCAGCTTCCACAAAAACTCTTAAATTGTCTCCTGTTTCAGGATGGGCCTGAACCACACCCACACCCGGGAGTGAATCTCTCTGGATGTTTGACAAAGGGGATACATGCTGAAACTGTTTGAGACTGTTTTAATGCAACAACTATATTCTCTACTTCTGCTGGCTAAAGCCCTACACTTATTGCTGAGCACTCCTGTTGACAGAGGATAAAAAAATAACAAAATGCAAAAGATGCATTTAGAGATGGCAAATAATTACTGTGAATCACTCAGAGATGAAACTTCACACTTCACTTACATTTACTTCTGTTTCAGAAAAAACCCAGACTGGTTCTTGCAAAAGTATCTAGAATATGCAAGCTGAAGAAATAAAGTCAAATCCCAAACTAGGTTAGAAAATGTGAGTACAAAACAGCACAAAAATAAGGGGTTGGGCCAACTCACAGCCACTGCAGTTGCAGCTCGTAAAATACTGGAGTGTTTTTTTTACTTAGGACACCACAACTAGTTGAATTGGAAAGTCCTATTGAAAACTGAAAGCCTATTCTTCACAGAACACTTTAAAGTACTGAAAAAATACATGAACTTCTGATCTTTAGAAAATGTATGTGCCTTATTCCTGAACTGAAAATGTATCAAATAAAACCAGAGGGGATTCTGGGAAACTGTCTCCAAACTACCTTTTCCCTGAAGCCAGTTTTAAATGTCAGGATGTTTTCAGGCTACTGATTGTGCCACCGTACTTAAACAACAACAAAGCATGCTGGGTCCTCACATTTTTGCCAAACTTATTAAACTGGTGCTTTTGAAAGCAAAATAAAAGAATTCTCGTTCAGAATACATGAGTTGAGCAATGAGAATCCAACCAATTGACAATCATCTCCAGACAACAGGAGTAACAAAACCTGAAGGTAATGATGAGGATTTTATACAATCATCTTTTCACTTTTACACAACTCCTTGAGTTCACGCTGAACTTTTGCTCCGTTCAGCATGAATTGTATTACCAGTGGTTCCATCCTGGCCTGTTGAACCTCACTGCATCTTTAAAGACTTCCTCAAAAATGCAGAAAAACTGCATTTAAAGAAGACCAGTGACATAACTAATAACTCCCTCTTTAGTTCAAAGCATTTTGTCTAATGTGAATGTCACACACTTGGGAAGCTCTAATCTGAAATCTCTCTATGTTTTATTAATAAAAAAGCCATCTGGAATGTAAGAAGAAATGCACGATTGCACTACCCCAATCAAAACTTGTATCCAAAAAACATCTCAGTTAAAAAGCCTTCTTTGCCAACCCATGCAAGGGTGGTGAGGGTTTGGAGTGCTCATGGAGCAGTGGAATTGCTGTCCCTGGCAGGGCCCAGAAGCAGTGCAGACGTGGTGCTCAGTAACAGGGTTTAGCACGGACAGAGCAGCGTTGGGTTAAGGCCTGGACTCAATATCCTCAGACATTTTTCCAACCTTACTGATTCTAGGATTCTATGATTTTTAGATGGTTTGGGGAGATATTTTTCCTTTTTTAGAAATTGTTTAATAGTTTCTGTTGTTATTATTTATTGTTATTATTATTAGTTTCTGTTATTATTATTACTACTGCTGTCCTTAACGTGCTCATGTGCACAAGCATATTGCTGACTTGGATCCTGTTAGTTCACCATACAATAGAAGTATTTCTTTCATTATGTCATGAATGATCAAAAGCCCATCTAATGGGCCTATCTTCAGTGAGTTAGTTTGCTTCCATTCCTCACTCCAATCTGTAACTGCTGACTGCAAGAAGCTCCTTTGGGAACACAGTAACACATGAAAACATCCTGTATCATCTAGTCTTCACATAGTATGCTTCAATGTTTGTTCAATCACAAACATCTCTTCTACAGTGATAGCAACTGAAGCAATGGGATCTCTAAGAAACTAGATACAACATGGAAAATCTTTCCTTTTCACTGCACTGGTATTTATTCATGCTGAGCAACACTTGTGTTAAACAGTAACTATGTGACAGACTACATCTCTGAGGGCTGATCTTATCTCTGCTGTCTCATCTCCAAAGCATTTGGGCAAGAGTCAACCTGCAATGTGCCAAGGGCACCAGCACAAGAGGTTGGTTACAGATCCTCAAACCAAAGAATTTAAAAAAAATTTAAACAGGTGAATACCATTGCATTCAGCTATTCTAACAATTTAAAATACTCTTTCTCCCCCTAAATCTTTTTTCCTTTTCATCCAAGAAGCCTCCCCCTACAGTCACTGAATCAATTTATTATATATTTATACACCAAGGTGCTTCTGGCCTAGCAATTTCCAGCAGGTCATATTAACTGCTGACTTCAAAGTTACTTGTAGTGCAGTGCTCATCAGGTCAGTCTGACGTGTTCCAATATAAATTTCCCTTTCCTGCTTTCCCTTCGCCTCTGGCAAATCAGCCAGAATCAACTTCTACCATAGGTGTCTATGATGACTGGAAGCTATCTTTCAGCTATCCAGCCTCCAGCCCAGTTTACTGTCAGCAAATCCATCTTTCAGACAGTCAAACGAATCCCCTTCCTTCTCTCTCCCCACATATGTTGTCTTTCCTACAATCTAGTGTTTGGCATTTAAATTATCTTCTCTTTCAGTACTATAAACACCCAGAAAGTAAGCCTTACCTGGCACTGAAAATGGAGTTAAACTGTCCTGTTCATTTTCCTCCTCCTGGTTCCCCACAGGGATGTTTCCATTTTCGATATTCTCTTGTCTCCTGTTCTGAAGTGCTTTGCTTGAGCCATTGGCAGATTGGATTAACCGCTGACGCTGCAGTGTCAAAACACAAAACTGCTATAGTTCAGAAAGTATTTACTTTGTGAAATCTGAGTTTTATTGCCTGTCCAGCCCCAGTCACATGAGCCATGAAATTTTTCCTCAAAGCTTTCCTTTCAGTCAAAACTAAACCTGTCGGTGGCCTACCTGTCTTCATCAGGCTTCACCAGGTTAACCATTCATTTCAAAATTACTGGCAGGAGTCTTTCAAGCCACAATGGACAATGTTGCAATATTTGTTCTGCCACACCATGTTTTAACCAATGTGGTTATTCTAAAGCACTTCTCACTCAACAGTTCCCACTCAAACCAGCAACAGCACCATAATCACTCAAGACATCTCTGCACAATTAGAGTTGGCTTATGAATGACTCATTATCCAGGAACTCTCCTTTTCCCTCCTTCTCATCTCCATTCACTAAGGTAAATTTAAACTTCTTATTTTTAATTTCAAAAGCAAGACTAATCCTTGTTGCCCTTGTCCCAGTACATGAAGCTCATAAGTGGCCCTGCAGACATGTATAAGAACTGCTGCAGTTCCAGCAATGACAGCAATAGGTTTTAAACATCAGCACATACAATCATTTATGCATGGGAGAATGTTAGATACAACAGAAAGTTCTTACTTCTACTAAAATAATAAATATTTTTAATTCATTAGATGAGGTAATGCAGAGTTGGTAAGTGTTCTCTTCCCACGACAAACTTGCAAATTCCTAAGAAAGTGCTCTGAAATGCCTTGAAAAACAAAGTAACTGCACAACATGCAAAAAAATTTCTGAAAGGAATATTAACATACTATAATGAAAAACAGAGAAAAACCTTATCTGAATACTTTGCCAAACTTGTTAATATGTAAGTGCGAATACATAAGACCGTAGATCCAAAATGCTCAAGTTTACAGAATGTTTTTTGCAGATGTTGAAAGGGCAAGTATCAGCTTTCTATCCACACAGCCATTAAGAATTTTTCTCTGATCAATGAATTGACTTCAAGGATTACAGAGCCAACTGCTATGACATGCCCTGTCAAATTTTCTACTCCTGACCTTATGGTCACCTTTCACTATTTTACGGTTAAATTCGATTTTTGTTACAGATATATTAATGGTGCTATCTTTTACTGTGGTATTCATAAGGCTGCCTGAACACATGAACTGTGTTTTGATATTGAAATCTATTTATTTGCCAGAGTAAATACCTCTCATATTTGAAACTGTGGGAACAAATTATAAAATCCTGCCTTCACAGCTCCCAGGTTGATAGGCCAAAGATTTCACCCCCAGTACTTCATTCAAGTTCTGAACAGCCTCACTTGCCAAGCCCTGCCACTTCAGCTGCAGTGTATGGAACAGGCAGTATACAGCCATGACAATGTATCAAGTGAGAGATAACCGAAACTGCCCAGGGCAAATTCCCCTCATGAAAATATTTTGGTCCATTTTTATTTTGAGTTGAGGACTACAGTGAATACTAAAGAGGTAGGCAAATCTCTCAAGTGATCCTGGAGTGTTGATAATATAAGAGCAGTTCTTAAGAATTCTGGTTGCCCTCTTCATTGCCCTTTTTTAACCTGATCACTTTTGTAATAATCAAAACCAATCCTTCTGCTGCAAATAAAAACTAAATGTGCACATATGCACACACACACACTGAAATGAACATCTTCTGTCAATGAGATAAGGTAGTCCCTCCTTTTTGACTGCCTTCCCATTAAAACAGGCAGCATCATCAGTTGGGAAACAATCTTCAAATCTGTTCTCATATAGCTGCTAGAGAAAGACATAGTTCTATCCCATCTGTAAGAACATGGGAGATTCTAAATTCCAGAATGACTATGAACAAAACTCTTTGGTGACCCCTCAGCCTCATGGTCATTTACTGTTCTCCTAATGAACATACCTCATTAATGATGAGTCTGCTTGCCATCCGCATCCTGGTGCGTGGTCCAAATTTATTTGTAATCATGATCCGTAATCCAGCTTCAGGGAACCGGTATTTGGGAGGACTGGAGCAGATTATCTCATCCACCATCATAACACTGTTTTTGCCATACTGCTGTATCCCCTTCACTAATGATCACAATGGACAGAGTTAGCAGTGTAATTGATTTTACCGTGTGTCCCATCATGCAGAGCCAGGTCTTTTCAGGCTCAGGTGGGGGTAATATTCCTCTGAATGCCTGAATTTATGAGTTACTTTTCTTTAATATTTCTGCAGCCCGGCGAATCTCCTCATCAGCTGGGAGCTTTGTTTAGATCACATGCTGGAAAGGGGTTTCACTCTGCTAAGGTAGCCACCAAGCCACTGTCAGGTTAGTGGGAGCAGTTTTTCCCCAGCTGCTCATGCTGTAGTACCAGTTTTCTTTGCTTATGTCCCACTAGGGTTTTGTACCCTTTCTCTAAAAGTGTTTGCACCATGGCAGTATAGACAGCACTCCTAAAACCTCTAAAGCTATTCCATTGGATCAAGGTGCTGCACATCCAGAAGGACCTAATGTTGTGCTCATTCCTTCTGGAAATCTTCACTTTACCTTCAAAGAATATTACCAGTACCTCTCACATGAAAAGATTTGAAATTATGAAAAACAACAATTGCCAAGAACAAATCTATGTTAGACTTTGTTAATATAAAGAAACCCAGACCAAGGTTAAGATTATAAGGTTAACAAAGTTCTACTGTGTTAAGAACACGTAGAGACAAAATTTTATTTGGAATCAACACAAGTACAGGCAAGGACTTTACGAGCTCACCACAAAACCAATATTCTTACAAATGCTACAGACTACACACAACAAGAAGAGCAAGGCTCAGCAGACAGGAGACATATTCATGTGGTGTTAGAAAGCAGGACAGGAAATACACACGACTATAATAAATATTAATTATTACATATAATAATATCTACAAGAAAAAAAAAATCTTTGCTGCTTATTTTCTGCTTTGCTTAGCTTGGCCTCCCCCTTTCCCTCCCCTTTTGCATTGTTACTTACATTAAGAAGAGGAGGAGAATTTAGGAGGTAGAAGTGAAAGAGAATTAGTGCATGGTTGCAGTCAGGAAGCAAAGGAAATCTAAGAAAACATTCAACTCAAACCATGGAATTAAAATGGACCTGTTTTAAACACACAGAAGCCTATATTGTTACTCTTTTGCATTGTTAGAGTGTTGAAATATTTTTTTCAGGAAGAAGACTGGATCCAGGCATGTATCTAAGTCACATCATACAATAAAGGCTTTGCTGTCTCAAGCATCTTCTAGCATATTTGCAGTGCAAGAAATATATCCTCCATAATGATTCACCAAGAAAAACCTATTATTACCAATAAACATCTGTAACTTTTATCCTTCAGCATTTGAGTGTCTTGCCTTGTTTCACTGAAATGGGTTCAGTGAGTACACTGGGGTCACCTGAAGTGTCATAAATACAAGATCTCTGGTTTCACAAAGATGTGCCCTACTCAAAGAATCCACTCTGCAGTCTTGTTTGCAGCTTAACACCTCTAATACAGAATAGAACTAGTAGTAATTTTACATTTGCTAAATGTAAAGGAGCAATTATCCTCCTCTATCCCAACATCTAACATCTAAACCAAATTAACCTTGCTGAGTACTGTGGCTGATGATGCAAATAAGGAGCATATCCACTTCAATGACTCTCAGAGTGCGGCAGCTTTTCTGGGAAGGAAAGCCAGACAAGTTTCCTGGGAATCACTCCTCACAGAACAGGACTCAAACACATCAGCTTAACATTTGCTTTAGTTAAAGAAAAATAAATAATTGACAACAATGTTGGTAAGGCAAAAAGGTCAGATATTACCAGTCTCATCAGATTAACTGCTCCCACATAAGTTTCCTCAGAGAATTAACCAAAATACTTCATCTTACAGTGTCATGAAAAACAGGGAAGCAAAGAAGTTACTCTGAAATTGTTTCTTAGAGCCCCATGAAGACAGTGAGCAAACACTCAGCTTTGATAAAAGTACCATAATTAAAAATTTAGCACTGATGTAGAATACCTCATGCTAAATATATGTATAAGTAACTGCAGCTATTTTGACTTGTGGCACATTGCTCTTTTAATTTTTATTATTTTCACTCTGACTCCCTGTGCCTGTAAATATACTTACCTTATTGCCATATAGTATAGACTCCACTTAAAGCTGTTTTAAGAAATGTGAAACAGAGAAAAGCCTTTTGCACTTCTCCTTTGTGATAATCCTTAAAAAAAAATCTAGTGGGAACAGCTTTTCTTTCCAACAAACTTACTGCTCACCACCAAAGATTCATCACCAACAATCCTGTCAAAATCAACAGAAAGCTTCTTGATCACTTCAGCTCTGATCAGGCCCTCAGAAACCCACTTTTGTCCAAATTTCTGGTTTCAGGCAGGGGTCAAACCATGCCACCTGGTGGAAATTTGGGTCAACATAATAAAAGTCAAGGGCAACACACGTTTATACTTTGAAAATTGGAGCAGTATTCACAAAGCACATCTATTTTGCCTTTACCTGTGTGTGCAGAACTCACCCCTGAAATGGAGTTTTTTTAATGGCAAAAAGCTCTCCTTTTTCTTTCTGAAACTTGAGTGATGAAAGGTTTTATATGTACCACAGGAAGCTCTTGACAGTAATGAAACTTAAAAGCATAGAAGAGATTTACAGTGTGTGAACCCACTTTTTACCTGCACCCTGAGCAGCAGACTATCCTTGCTAGAAACAAAGTTCCTCACCCAAAGCAACTGTTCCTTTATGGGGAGTAATCAGGCTTTCCTCCTGCGGAAAATCAGATTAAGGTCAAACCTACACCTCGGTGAAGCCAAGGGAGGTTTTTTGGTGGATCCTGAAAGCTGCTAACTAGTGGTTGAAGGTAAGGCAGAGGCCAGCCCTACTTGTCTCCTTGCTATTAGCAGTGCTCCTTTCTGAAAGCTGCTGCTGGGGAAAATGCAGCTCAGCCTGTGAAGGCAGCATGTGTCAACTAAGAGGGAGTCACTGATGGGTCATGGCATATTTTGAGAGAACCAGAGGGAAGAAGCAAGAGGCAGCCATGTGACAGTTTTCTAGGACAGCATCTTGACATATAAAGCAGCTAGGCTAACGCTGCCATCCTCCCTTCCCACTGTTCATTCCAAACCCTTAATCTCTTCTTCCTGTACTTTCTCATCCCAGGCATGTTTGCCTGTGACACTACCTACACTCTTCGAACAATTGTCCCTTCAATGCAGCATGTATTTGTGTAATGGGTGTTGGAGAAGGCAAAGGGAATCTGACTGAAACTGCAATGTCAGTGCATCTTTGAGGGAAAATCAGAAAAGAAATCTGCTGTGGACAGTTGCTAGCGAAGCCTTCTTGCTTCTTTTCTGCATGTTCTCCACAAGCATTCAATAATCTACACATTTCCTTGAAAAGGAAACAGATGGACAGGCAAGCACTCTGTGCTATCATCCCTTTAGCACAGGGGCTAGAGAGCAGAGCCTGCTGGGAGATGGCATCAGAACCCAATGAATGCCTCAAAAGTAAAAACCACTAATATCTGTGGACTTTACTGGATTATGCTTTTCCCATGTCTCCACTTGAATACAGGAGCTATCTACGGAACCTTGCATGGACACACATCCACATCAAAGTGACAGATCTCACTATATCATAGTCAATGCTCACAGAAGTTCATTATAAAATAAGATTAAAGTATTTCAAAGTCACCTTCATTTAATTATGCTACAATGTCATATGAGAAATAATTTCAAATGAGTATTGTCTAAACACCTTATCTAGGACCATAGTAGCAGTGTGCTGTCATTGAATAAACCTGCAGGTACCTATATCTACCTTAAAGAAATCCCAGCCTAAACACTAAAAGCAAAAAAGTGTGCAATTCCCTGAGTCTGCCCTAAATTCCTGCTTGGCATTATTTGTTATTACGTGAGGATCTTTCCAATGCTACCAACACTGCTGACGAGCTCAGCCTCCTAGAATGGGAGATGTTTGCAAAGAACGAAGTGAGGAGATCTAACTTGTTAAGAGCAGCTCAAGAGCTCACTAAATTACATGGTTTTGGTGCTTTGAAAGCAGGAATGATTTTGCTCTACAGAGAAGAGAGAGAATGGAAGAGAAGAGGGATAAGACAAAGATAAAAAAAGGCTTAGAAAAAAAGCCAAAAATACCCAGGTATTTTTGCTTACATTCAGTACCAGAAGCTGGATATCATCTTTTTTCCTTTATGACAAAGACACAAATAGCAAAGAACCTGCATTTTTCAATATTATATATGTGCCTGGTGATGTATACAGACTATTTAGGCATGTGAAAACCAGTCTTCTAAGGATCTAACTCCAACTGTAATCCCTCTTGCCCACTGATCTACCCATGTCTTTTCCTTCAACATCCACATCTAAGCTTCTCATTCTAAACAATTTTTCAAGTGAAAATTGCCTTCTTCCTGGTAAAAAAATGTATTTATTTCACAATATTTTAGCTCATCACTGAACAGGAGATAAAAAGGGAGCAAAATTGCCAATGTGCAAAGCAGCTTGTTTTCAGAATATTAAAAAAAAAAATCTTTTTTTTTTTAATGTGGGAGTATGATTGGTGAATTACCAAGTTAATCCTGCTTACGACTGAATAGTAACACTGTTTTGATACACATTAAAGAAATAAAAAGAATATCCTGTGAATTACTCTTTCTCCAAGTCCTGTCTGCTCAGCCTTACCTTTACATAGTAATGGAATGGATGGGTCGTCACAACTAGAGGCATAACATTTACCATCTTCCAGCTCATTGTTGACTGTGTCACCATTTCCAACATTCTTTCTTTTAAGCATGAAGAAATTTTGCATCCTCACATTGTACCTGAAAGTGTGAATGAAAGGTCTGAAAAAGCTGCATTTTTGCATTTTCTTGGCAAACTTTTAAGTGTCTGAGAACAACTGACACAGGCAAGCAGTAAAGCCTAGATCCAAGATCTCTGACAACTAAAGGGAGTGAAGAGAAAGGACTGTCCAACTCAGTGGCAAGCTGATAGGAAAGCAAGGACTGCACCTATCTCTCATGACATATAGCAAACTGCAAAAAGGCACTAGAGCAGAGTCAGTGAAGGCAAAATGCAGGAGCTGTGGATTTTGGAGCCAGGACTTTTACTATACAGCAGCTTCTTTCCTCTTGCATCACCTCACAATTCACCTCGTTATTTCTCTCAGTACTGTGTTCCCTGTCAGGGGGTCCTTGAGCATTTCTGGGACTGCTGACCACACCCTTCTAAAGACAGCATACATCTATTTCAGCACTAGGGTACGATCTAAGAGGGCCGTCAATGAACTCTGCTAAGACTTGATGTAGGAGAAAAGGGAGTTCCAACAGGGTGATTTGTGAGGGGAAGGCACCAAGGGATGTAAGTCAAAGCAACTTGCGATAGAAGGGTGGACTCACAGACACTTGCAGTAACAGTCAGACCTCTGACTCTCCTGTCAGAGGCAGTGACACAACAGAAGAAGATGTCAGTACACAACCTGTTATGAGATGGTCTGAAGATAAATACATGCTTAGCACTCTGTCTAAGGTTCCTTGACCTTGTTCTCCAGGGAGTACAAGATACATGTAAGAGCTGACATGATGTGTCCTTACAGTACAGAGTACCCTGCAGATGTTTTATATACCTTTGCATAAATGACATTTTTCTCAACTTTTTCTGAAAGCTACTTTACCTCCGTGCACTATGAAAAGGATGCATGAAAGTATTTGCTGCTGACTGAGCACAAATCTAGAACTAAACTGGTTAAGCACAAAAACTAATATATCTTACACAGAAACATGACTGCCCTCAGGCAGCAAGGTGGAAGACAAAACAAGACCAAAAGAATGAAGGTCAGTTAAGACTAAAGGGTTTAGCAAGAAGTACTTACTTCATGATAAGTATGTAGAATGAATACATAATGATGAGTACAAGGCTTTCCCACCTCAGAAAGACAGAAAGAAATATTAGAAGGCCATTTAAACAGCTGTATGCTTTACCAGTTTTATGTAGGAATGAGCCTTAAACATCTGGTACAAGTCACAATTGCGCACACAGGATTCACATCATTAAGATTAGATGGTGTCTCAGCAGAATGAGAGGGGAAGCAGACTCTCAAGTTTCAATAAACATGCAAACAAAATGCAATGCATGTATTTCAGAAATATGCTA
Organism: Vireo altiloquus; assembly: GCA_013396875.1. Classification (NCBI taxonomy): domain Eukaryota; kingdom Metazoa; phylum Chordata; class Aves; order Passeriformes; family Vireonidae; genus Vireo; species Vireo altiloquus. Next base: position 291,459 of record VZRF01004288.1, read on the forward strand.
TGCAGACTGAAACCACAGCAACCCTGTGAGGATTGTAACACCCAGGGCTTTTGTCATTTCGTTGCTGAAGCACTGAAGCACAGGCCAGGCACTCTCAGAGCACTGTTAGAAGATGACTATGATCTTCTACTATGATTCACATTGGGGTGTTCTCTGGAACATCTGGCACTCCCATAAATGTTAACAGCCAGAATCAGAGCAGAAGAGTTTTGGTTACCCTCTCTGCACATCATAATCTTCAGGCCTTACATACAGCCTATGTATGTCCTTAATGTTTCCTGGTTCTTACACTGTCTTTACAAAACCCAAAGATAATACATAGGATTTCCTAAGTATTCAATCCAGCTCATACTCTCGGTGTGTAGAATGAAAGTAAATTACACAACAACTCTATTTACTGGTGAGCCTCATGGCAAATACAAGACTGTATGGAATAATCTAGACAACTTACCATTCTATCTTCTCATCATATATGAACTAGAAGGAGGAAAAAAAGGAAACATGTAAGTTGACCATTTCTCTCATCTATCTCAAAAAGCAGTCAAAATTCCTTAGCAAATATCAGCCATATCTAGAGAGACCTAATCAAGTTTTGACCCTTTCTAACCAGAACTTCCACCATATGGATAGTGCCCCTCACAAAACACAAACTTTGTGAACAAGGCCTGGATCCCTGTCAGTGGCTGTTCTAAGCACTATTTAGTGAAACAGTTCAAGCACATGAAAGACAGACAGATATGCACACACGTACCCACCTGCTGTGCTGTGCAAATGACAGGAAAGTCACTTATTCCAAAAAGACTTAACTTTTGAGTCCTTTTAATAGCTAGACTAGTTTTAGCAGAAGAGGCTGCCATTCTACTTCTCCTCTCGGGCCAAGTGGTTACACACATTTTACTCCACCCTGTGTAACTGCTCTTACTGAACACACAGCAAGTGCTCCACTTGTATTACAAAACACAGGCTAAGTGGATTCTTCCCTGCCTTGCCATCAGATATCAAATGTGTACACTCAGGAACTACCACACTGCTCTAGACGAACAAAGTGGTATCTCATCTGTGCTCAATGTGGAAAAACCTACTCAGAATCTGAAATAAAATTACAGTATAGAAGCGAGAAAGAGCCACCTTCCCTATTTAACAGAGAAGTGTAGCTCAAAATTTCTCACCTCCACAATGAGCAGTCTCCTAAGTCAAAGGAGAATGCTATCTGCACTGCATAAGAGTAGCCTGCTAGCCTTCAGAACTTTACAAACCCTATGTACAAAATGAATGGACACTGATGGACTTGATGGGAACATATTCCATAGGGATATATGAAATTTTCATATTTATACAACATTGTGGAGCTCAGCCCTCATTTCCAGATGCCACTAGAACTAGCCAGGAAAATAAATATTTGCCAGTTTGTATCAATAGTTAGCAGGCTGGTCCTCCAAAAATTCAGGCAATGAAACACAATAGCTGATAAGAGAACTACTTACAACAATAAGTATGATCACAGATATTGTGTAGTATACAGAATCCCGGAACACAGCCCACTGGGTGAGACAAACCACCTGAAAAATACCACACCTTCAGCCAACAAAAATATGCCATTTCAAAAACAAACAAACAAGCAAAAAGGCCCCATCTTAAAATAACTTAGGTGTGTGAACAGAGCAATTATTATTACTAGCAACAATTCTGAAACCAAATGCAGTTTTATGCTAGTGTGAAGATATATCAGTCTGTTAGACAATCAATCTATAATAAGCATTAGTAATAAAAACCACATAGAAACTTCCACTAATGAAACACATTTCTTACTAATGATACTTGATTTGGTCATAATTTCAATTGTAAAGTACAATTCATCATACTGCAGCAAATCAATTGTTCCTCGTTCCTTAAATTTGTGGATATGCTGGACTTACTACCTGAAAAAATATGATAAACAGTTTAACCATGTATTGAGTAAATGGAGCAAATCTCATGTTTGTGTCCCAGATTCTTTGACTGTCGTCAGTACCACAAGGATCAGCAGATGCCACTGATCAGCTGACTGTAAACACAGTATTGTATGAAGAGGAACCAGTTTCCTCTGTATGCTACATGGTCAGAGTGCCGAAACCACAGCTGGAGTTTTTGGAAACATACGCTATTTGTAAAGCATTTGTAAATTCTTTCCAATTCTTGATGTTCTTCACAATGCCATTTTTGTCTGTGATTCTGTCTTTTTGTTTTTAATATTTGTTCATGGAAACTCTTAAACTGTAAGCAATTGAACTATGTAACGACAAGTATCTTACTAACCTGTCCTGCAAAAAGTCCACAGACACCAACAATGCAGAGAATGTTGAAAACTGCTGAACCAACAATGGTCCCAACTCCTACATCTCCATGAGTGATAAATACACCTGCAGAGGGAGCAAAACACACATAATTACCTCTGTCATTTAATTTCAGGTCACTTGGAACATGTACTACTTGTAAAGTAGAGACTGTTTCAAAGATTAACCAAAATATGTTCCAGAATTAAGGCTCACTTCTCTGCATAATAATTTGTGCTTTTAGTCTAGCTAGCAGCTCCCCAGTTTTGGCTTAAAACCTCTACTTTTAGAAAATGACTTCTTAACTAGTTAGTTCAACAGTAAGTTCTCTGTTTCACAGCTCGGTTGTTAATGGTGCAATAATCCATTCAAATGAGTATAAAACATCCCCAGGCACATTAGAAAAGTGGAATTTATTTAAAGCACAGAAATCTTTCTCCAAGGTGAGCAACCAGACAACTTTTGCTAAAATTACTTGATTGCTAAAGGGAGCCTTAAAGTCTTACTGCTTTTCAAGAAGTTGGATGTGAGGTTATGGTCTATTCCTTTGAATAGTATTTCCCTAAAGTTTGTAAAAACCTCAGTCAGGATAAAGCCTACAAAGGCTTTACTAAAGATTTATCAGATTTAAGCCATCATGCTGCTGGAAAGCTACAACCTAGCTGCATTACTGAAATTTGGCTGGACAAATCCCACAACCAGAGTGCTGCTGTCAATGGCTATGGGCTGCTCAGAAGGGACAGCTGAGGACAGAGCAGTGGGGGTGGCTGCCTATGAGGAAAGGCTGAGGCAGTTGCATTTGTTCAGCCTGGGGTAGAGAAGACTCTGAGGAGACCTTGTTACAGCCCTTCAATACTTAAAGAGATCTTATAGGAAAGATGAGGACAAACTTTTTAGGACCCCTAGGACAAGGGATAATGGTTTTAAACTAAAAGAGGGTAGATATAGACTAGATCAAAGGAATAAATTTTTTACAATGACAGCAGTGAGATGCTGGCACAAAGATGACCTCTGGAATCAGAGTTAGGTTGGATGGAGCTCTGAGCAACCTGATCTAGTTGGAAATGTTGCTGCTCACTGCAGGGCAGCTGAACTAGACGTCCTTTACACGTCTCTTCCTCTAGATGGAGTCTCATAAGAGTGGAGTGGAGGGGTAGAATCACCCCTCAACTTGCTGGCCACACTGCTGTTGGTGCAGCCCAGGATACAGTTGGTTTTCTAGGCTGTAAAGTGCACACTGGCTGCACATTGACAGATCGTGATGAGCTTCTCATCATCCAACACCCCCAAGTCTTTCTCCTCAGGGCTGCTCTTAATCTTATTCCAAATATATCAAATTACTTCTCAGGGGACTTCAATAAATCTCTTCTTCTGCGTCCTGTGTTCAGAATCAGACATTCCTCTCGGTGTTTTGAGAGGAGACTCACAGTTTCATGAGATATTTTGAGTAGTTAATTATACCATGAATCACAGACTAGCTGACAGTTGCAATTGCTGATTATAAATTGACAGAAGAATGGGTACCTGTGCTTGATCTGCTGCTGATTTTTCAACAGCAGATCTCAAAAAAAACTTGTGTGTGGGCTCCATACCTATAACAGATGCAAACAGTTCTGGGGTGGAGCTCCCTGCTGCCATGAATGTGGCTCCAGCAACATCTTCACTCAGATGTAGTTTCTAGAAGAAAAAAAAAGGTAATTTCAGCGCTGCTACTGTATTTACATTGTTGAGTTCTATAGTTATATATGTAAATGAATTGTCAATTGTGGCTTATATGGAGCTGATTAAATAAAAGTATCACTGCAGATTCAAAAATATTGAACCTCAAATTGTTTTCATTAATTTACTTTTGGAACTCTAAACACAATCATTCAATTTCTCAACTCTTAGCACTTCTAAACTTTGCAAATAAAAATCTGTAACAGAAAAATAGAACCTTTGTGAATAAATCCTACAAACAGCAGGCTTGATTCTGGCTTCACTCTTCAACTGTGTTAATCAATAGTGAGTCCGTTGACACAGATAAAATTAGTCCAATTAGACAAAGAGAGGCCTGCGTATGGTAGAGAGATCTATTTTTATGACAGTGTCTCTTAAGCCCTAATAGGATATAGATAACTTAGAGTTCTCAGACCAGCATAAACATGTGCAGGTCCACAAGTGGGCTGCATCAATTTAGCAGTCTGAAGATCTTTCCCTTGAACTATAAACACGGTTTTATGGAGGAGCTTTTTCCTCTCTGAGAGTCTCTACGTTCATCTTTAGTGCATTATTTTTCTTTCAAGGACAGAAAAGTAACTAGTGATAAAAGGAGAAGTAAAACTAATCCTATATTTTTTGAGAAGTTGGTCTGAAAACATCTTAAGCTGATGACAATGGCATCCCACACATCTTGACAAAACATAAAACACAAACATGATCTATTACCAGTCATACTGCTGCAGGAGCTCAAACCTAAGTGTGCTATCTGAACTCTTCTTAGCTGTTTAAATGTTCAGCAGAACATGAAACAAGATGTAAAGATTTTATGAAGGATCAGTAACCAGAAATTGGTACAACCAACTGGTATAACTTAAATAAGGTGTATAAGGTGCATGCTGAATACAGAACACCTGGAAAGGGAAAGAAAAGATCTCAACTGAGTATTTTTCTACTGATCACCTCCCTTATTTTTCTATTTGTTCTTCTACTGATAAGTGTAAGTTTATAACTCATAGTAACACCAACATAGTACATTCAGCCACAGGAAAACAGCCACAAAAAATAGCCACAAAAACCCCCAGGAGTTTTTCAGAAAATGATCACTTTTATTTTTGTTTAAAAGCAAAGATGAGATTTCCATTTTGCCTTTAGAAAGGAGTTAAACTCTACATTTGTATTATGTACTCATTTTGTTCACCAAAGTCATACTCAACACAACATTTACAAGCCATGTGTAAATTCTACCCTGTCACAACCAACTCAATTAGAATCCTACATGTAATTTTGCAAAGACTTCTCAAAAATTATGTAAAGGCATTATGTGTATTTACTTTTTTTTTTTTTCCATATAGAAGAAGTATTCTGATTCCATATCCAAAGTACATGCTTTTCTCATGCATTTTCCCTGTTTTTCACTTTATGGTAAGACCCCATATACTTCCTCTCTCCTTGCTGATACAGTGGTAGATGGGCAGTAAGATTTGCATAGCCAACACATTTATTTTTCTACGATATCTTTTCCCAAGTTACTTTTAAAAAAGGAAGTACAATAATAAACCCAACTCATCCATAACCTGTACCTTTCCTAATTACATGCTTCAGGTATTTAAGAGTGGACTTTGCCATCTGATCTCATTAAATCTTTGATTTTTTTCTGCCTGAATGTGGCCAGAGGAACAAGTATGCACAGATCACTGGTTCATTTTTTGATGGAAGCTCAAATCATTTGAAAAGTATCAAAGCCAAAAAGTTGACAGGAATGAACCCTAAACAATGATGACAGAATTTTTGACTCTCTAAGTAAGTTTTTTAAAAGAGTAATAAAGTTCTTTAACATACCTCACAAATTTTCTCTAAGGATGGAACAAAGAAGTCATCACATACTATGGCCAAAGCATAGAACATATATAGAGCCTGCAAAGAGAATAAATTCAGGGAATACTTCACATTTTTCCTGTACAGGAAAAGAGGAAAAAAGGCAATGCTAATAGCAGAAATATACAGCTTCAATTTTTATTTCATTCCAAATAAAAATCTCCCTGTTGATAAATTTATTACATAAAACCAGATTTTTGAATGTAAGATCTCATTTAGAACAAGAATGTTTGTCAGACCCTAAAATATGAAAGGTACCACACTTTGACAGAACAGGATACCACAACAGATTTCATAAAATGACAAGTAATGGGTAAAGCTTACAAAGCTATGTAGTCATCCCCTGTATTTTTAACTAATTATCAGACCAAGTAATTAAACAGAAAGCAAAACCAGGCTGATTAACAATATTCAGAAAATAATTACACCTGGAAATAAGTGGACCCTGGCCATGGATCACTGCACCAAACTCCAGAAATGATCCTTGTTCCCTGCATATACACGATTCTCCTTCTGTCTTATGCAGCTTTATGTGCTGTGCCCATGCAGTGGGCCTAATCCTGTTGTTGTCCATCAAACACAGCTCCTTCTTACTTTACTTTCCCTGAGCTGGAAATTATAACCTGGAGCCTGCAGGCCTCACTTTCTTTGTTTTTACTACAATAGAAAATAAAACTCCACATGGCATTTCCTATATTCTTCAGGGCTGGTTTCGGTTTTTTTAAATTATAATTGCATCTATTGCATAGAGGCACAAAAGAAGAGACTCAAGAAACTTCCACATCATTCTCGATGTCATCAACAAAGGAATCCCACACTCTGTCTATACAACATGAAGTAAAAGTCATGTGATCCATTCTGCCAGGATTTATCACCAAGAGGATGAATGAATAGGCACTGCATTCAGACTTGCATCATTTTCTTAAATCATAGTGTAATAGAATCATTTAGGTCAGGAAAGACCTCTAAGATCATCAAGTTCAATTGTTAATCTGACAGTATCAAGTCCATGACTATACCACATCCCTAAGATGTTATCTTTTAAGAAATTGTACTCATATAGACATATTAGAAATACTCAAATCAAAGTATTAAAAACTTGTTGATATATACAGTACTCTACTTAGTAAAGTCACTATGATGATTAATATCTTATTTTAAAAAATAGAGTAAGTAACATAAAAAGAAAACAGAAATGAAGCACAGTAGAGGAAAACTTACAGCAGTGATATGAAGCAGAATTCCTCCTTGTTGACGTTCTTTATTTGTAAATATATCTTCAGGAAACTCATTAATGGCTGAAAGAAAAATACACTTTTTAAAAAATGTACAGCATATATAAACGGGAGAACAAAAAATAAGGATGCATCTGTAGAAACAGATGACCAAACGTAAGTGTCTCTTCTGATGTATTACATTACAGTTTGCCACTTCAGAATTTCTTTAGTGCTCTGTAGTTTCGAGATACTATGTAATCACAGTTGACATTCTTACCCTTACAGGAACACAGTACAGGATAATTCACAAACTATTGGTCAAGATGTGGCAATCTGCAATGCTTTAATCTATTTAATAGCTTTTATAAACATTTTAAGATGCCAACAGAAGCATATATGCATGTAACAGCCAAGCAGGTTCCCTGTAGTAATACACTGCTATATGTAGTAATATAGTTATATCTAGTATAGTAAAATACCATTTCCTCCATGTAATCTCATTCCCTCCATGAAAGTGGAATACTCTTCTGGAATAATACTGAAACTCCCTCAGCTTTAAGAACTTCTTGTCAGTCACATAGCTGACAAAAACAAAACTTTCCAGAGAAGTTATCTGCTACCACTTGAAATCAGGTATGGTAAAAAATTAGTAAGCACATAAAGTATGTGGTTTTTAATAAATTCTGCCTATTAAAAACTAATATTAACTGAAGTGATTAGTAACTAAAAATCATTAAGGAAACTTCTCCTGTGACAGAAAAGACCCAGATATACAGCTGCTGGCATCTTACACAGTATGGTTGTTCTTACATCACTGGTTGTGATCACATGGACGCATTCAGGACATACACACTACTTTTCTCACTGCAGCACCCATTTTTTCCTGTCTCCTCCATTCAAGCTGTGGCTGTGAGAATACACATGGGACAGCAAAGAACAGAGCCCTGGCCTGAATCTCCAGCAATGAGAACAGGACCCTGCACATGAGGTAGATCTTCTCACATAATCGGATGCAAAGGTGTGCAGCTCCCATCACAGGTGTTTGCGCCAGAAGTGACATCCCCTTGCTGCCACCATACAGCAGAGGGAACATATCCCTGTTCCCTAACTTGGCAAAATGGATTTGTCATCTGGGAAGCTGTTAGCTGCCCAGTGATCTCATTCAGGTGACTTTATAGTATTTCACAGCACAATGTTAAAAATGGTTAAGTTAGTATAAACTGAAGTTTCAAGAAACGTGAATAAAAATCACCATTTTTCTAATATTTCTAAGGTGACTTTACTTATCTGAAGTTAATACCAAACAGGAAATAAGAAGTCCCAAGGACATCAAAGCTAAGAGCCAGAAAATAAAAATGAGCCTAGGCATCTGATCACAAAACAAAAGCAAAGCAGGTTCACTGCAAACTGCCTTGCTTCACAGACAGCAATAACAGTATATTCTGGTGATAATAGTATTAGTAATAAATAACCACCTGTAATAATATCTGCTTGTTTCACAGAGGTGATTTCAAATGAATTAACATGAAGACAGCTTTTCTCAAAGATAATGCTCCTCTCTACAAAGAACTCATGGAGCACAGTTGTTCCCACAAGGAGACAATTCAAGATCTTCTTTAAAAGTCAGGGACCTTAAACAAAGCTCTGGAGCCTGGTAGGCAAGATTTCTTCCCATTACCCTTAATGTAATGGCCATGTACCAGTGAGCTCCAAGGTACAGTATGGAGTTTTACAGTATAAACATTTGCTGTCTTTAAGGCTTTATTATCCAAATTACCATAGGCTTGGTCTAACTATCATCTACAAATTCTGTATACCTTATCTACATGCACTGTTCTTTATTTACTAGCTATATCATGGTTTTAGTATTTTAAACTATTTGTTTTTCTTACCTACTGCTGTGATAACCTGGTTTCTCTGGAAAAAGCTGTTTGGATTCCCTTGAGTCCTATCTCAGGCCTGGGAATTCAATAATATGTAACTGAAGGGGGCAGTGGCATTCCCTCATCTGTGTAAGCTGACAGAGGAAATATGACATTATCAGAGCTAGAGAAAGCTGTCTGCCCTCATGGTACAATCTGATATGTGTGCACAGCAAGGCACTGCTCTGCTTCACACAGAGATATTTTCTCGTGTATGGGAGATGGAGTTATCTGGCTGCCTGAGTGGGAGCTACATCTCCTTGGTTTCTACTGAAAAGAGACAGAACAGATGGGAGAAGGAGATGAAATGCAAAGCAGTACATCTAATGGGGCTAACCTTTGCCAAAAAAAGGAGGGGAACATATACCCATCATCTTAAAACCAGATAGAAATACAAAAATATTTATCCTGCTGGTACTGTTGCAAACTCATGGCTCCTGCAGCTCATCTTAAGCAGCACAGATCTCAGAAGGAAGGGAGGGCACCAAGAAAGCCAAGTCTATATTGAAATTGCCATCATTCTGTAGCTTGTTCTCTCTCTCCAATCATTAAATGAGTGGGTAAACAAAAGCAACTTAATCCAGTTACGACTTGGAGGGGACATCACCACCTTTTTCTCTGAGTCATGGATATTAAAAAAGCCTTCATTATGGCATGACAGAGAGGATGATTCACCTTTGACAAAAAGTTCTGGCTAAGCTGCCTGTGGCTAAAGAGCTACACAAGGCATGCAAACAGCATGCCTCAGAACACAATACAAGAGTAGCCGCACAGCATAAGCTGCCTGCAAGGCTCTGGAGCTAAGACCTGGCACGAAGCAGCTGGGACAACCCCGGCATGGCGGTGACACCTGCCCTGACTTAGGCTGTTAGCAGATTAATTCTGGGTACCGTGGGAGCATTGTTTCCACATGCCCTACCCATAGTCTGACAGGCAGGCTGCCAATGAAGTTTCAGAATCCCCTAAGCCTGACAACCACCTCAACAACCACGCGGATCTGTGGTTTTATAACCTGCCGTGACATGTGATTTCCTCACCTTATTAGCAGTTGATTTACTCACAACAAACATGCCAACTCTTAACACCTGCTAAGCGTTCAAGCCTGCTACAAGTCTTTACATTGCTCCTCACAGAGAAAATGGATCTGTAGATTTTTGGAGGCTGTGTGCAATCAGCTCTGCCTTTGCAGGAAGAGCGTTAGGCACAGGATGTACATAAAAACTCACTGCTCCTTTAAATGCCTGCATCCTGCTCCTCTGTCCCTTCAGGACGCGTTACAGCTACAGATTGCAACGCCTACCCCTTCACCCTGGCATTCTGCTGATCATCAAACTCACCCAGAGCAGAGGTGTAAAGGGATGAAAAACAGACAGAAGACAGAATTATATACTGCTGCTTTTACCCCTTCAATAATCATATTCACAAGCCAGCTCGAATATTTCAAGTGTGTGTCATTTGTTTAAGCACTGCAAACAGCTTTAGGCACCTCTGCACGTAAATGTGTTTCTGCTTATGTGCAATTCCCTTTTCACATTCCAGATCCTCATCTTCCCCAGGCCTGGGGTTGTGGTCATACACATGCAGTTATGCCTCAGTGACAGGAAAAAAACTCATCACTGAGTGCTGAAGTGAGCTTCTTTGTACCCGTCAAGCAAAAGCATGCATCGTTACCTGGTGTCAGCAGCAAAATGTCAACAGTTTTTGACAGTAGTTGAACTTGCAGGAGACTTCATTGCACTGCAAACTGCACTGATTTATAATTCTGTAATAATCTGTTAGAACATTTGTTTGAAAGCCAAAAAAATCATCACTCCTTCCAACAACATCTCCCTGAATGCAGGGGTCCTATATCAGGTGAGTAGCAATGAATAGGATAAGTATGTCTTAGAACTATTCTTGCTTTTAAAACATTTGTGACTTCAGCCCATACTGCTCTTCAAAATCAGTGCAGCGGGAAGATTTTTTTAGAAAGATGGTTAGCCACTTTGAAAGCATCCTCCCATATTGTCTTTACCCATGAATGTCAAAAGGGTCGGTCCCCTGTCATGTTTCACCTATTAGCTCGGGTGCTGAAGTGGTACAGTCTCAGAAGGGCAGTGGTGACCCCAGTACATGCAGGCAGTCTCAGGGAATGACATAATACACTCATCTGATCCTCTTGCACAACCTGTGCACTGTCAGTATTGTGATGGTAATTGTGTACTTGAGAAAAGAATAGCGGGTAGCTTTTGCTCACAGAAAAGTATTGACTTCAGTTATGTAATGTAGTGTTAATACTGGAAACAAAGTCAAACCCAAAGATCTCACCATCACAGTGAAACAAGTTTACTCAAATATAAAATGTGTCATATGAAAGTCCTCCTTTTTAATTACACTTCCTAAATTAGATATAATGGATTTGAATAGTCATTAGAAAATCACAAATGTTCCAGGGTACATTAAAGGTATGTTTTTTAAAAGAATTACAGGAAGCCTAAAATAATGAAAAACATAAACATAAATCTCAAATTTTAAAAGAACTCTTCGTAAAATCACAAGCCTATATGCACTTGTTGCATATAACTAAATTGTCAGTGAAGAAAAATGGTACACTGAGCAAGTGCATTTAAACATGAAAGCCAGGTAACATATAAATCTTACAAGGACCAAAGAAGAAATAAAGAACAGTTCACTTACAATGATGTTTTTTCCAGAGGATGCCCTCTGGAAAAAAAAAAGAATTACCAAGCTTTGAGCTCCCATTTCCATTAGACAGCTGTTTCCAGTTTTCTGTACCAGGATGACTTGAGAATTTTCCCTCAAAAGCTCAGTTCAGCTTCTGCCGGATACTAACCTAGGCAGTGGTCTTACAGCAAATCAGGAATGGGTTATTCAAAGAAATACACATGTATGTTTGAAAAATTCTGCAAGGGCACTTCTGTAGAGATAATTCTTTAGTAAACTCGTCTCATGGATTATACTACCTGGGCAACAATAAGGCATCCAAATGAAGTGCAATGAAATTATTTGAAACACCACCAGTTCTTCAAGAGGTATTTATGCATTCATGTAAAACTATGTGATGCCAAAGATCAAGCTTTCTATTTGCAGGCAAAGTACCATCTGGCAGGAGGGACACTAAGCATCCTCCTCCATATCCCTCACCTCATAAACAGTAAATTACGAGCAAATTTTATCTCTTTGGTAAATTAATTCAATTTGCATTGCCCAACCAAAAGAGGAGTCCCAAGTGCGATCATATGTGCAATGGTAAAGTGGCAGTTTATGAAGCAAATAACTGACTCAACTCTCAACCATTAATTCCATTTAATATATGATTGTAAAGAATGGTATATTTATGAAATAGCCTTGAAAAATCTCTTTCCACCAGTATGAAGTTATGAAAATACCTATACAAGACTGGATTAGCTACAATAAAAAGCAGAATTAATACCTTATTAAATCCTGGACTTTTTTCTTTTATAAAAAAAGAAAAGTATTTGCACTCATTAAATCAAAGTCAAACAACAAAAAAACACATTAAGAATTATCTGTCAATCAAAAAACTGAAAGGCATGATGAAATCCCAGTTCCTGATCCAGGAAGTCAGTGATGACACAAAGATACACAAGTAGTGCAATGTGAGGATGCATCAGTGTATCAGAGAGTAGGGTTTCACATATTAGCCTTTGCCTTAATGTTTAAGTGTCCTCAAAATAACTCCAAAAGGTTCCCAAGGCTTGGGATCATGTTGTGTTTGGTTTTTCTCCCTGGCCTCCAGACCATTCACACAATTTCTGAACTCTTCTGGCATCTTCTTTTATTATGGTTTTCCACAAAGCATATGTGTATCCTTCAAAACCCCACCTATGGACACCAACCCTTTTATTTTACACCTCAGATTCCTAAACCAGTGTACTAAAATAATATTCACCTTCTCCCGTTTTTTACTCACTGACTCATGCTGCCTCAGCTCTGTTAACACTACCCTGAGCCAAGGCTGGCAAAGCAGTTCAACCACTGGCAGGGTCCAGCACCAGTGCAGCTTTTTCAGATAAGACACGCCATTTTCCAGCTCTGGGGGAATAATTCGGGTTCTCAGAACTGAATAAACACTGTGGACTAATGTGAACAGGTCTAAATTGTACTGCCTCTTGACTGTTCTATGAATTAACTAAAGACATCAGTCACCAGTATAAAATTGCCTCTCCTACGGGGAATTTGCCTCTGGTTTCCCATTCTGAGCTTCATACATTTGATGTTCCCTCTCCACCTTTCTCTCATTTTATTCTTCCTGAAAATCACTGGTTTCTATGGTCTACAGCATCTTGTTTCATTTGAGGGAGAGAGCTCTCTGGCTATGCTGGGTTTTGGACTCAAACAGTTTGACTGTGTCCCTTCTAAATACAGATCAAAAGTGATGTCCCTGGCAAGATCACCTTTTGGAAAAAGGATAATGACTGGATTAACAATCAATACTGTGACTCACATAAAAAGGACAGTTATTAAAAGGCCAGGCAACTTTTCATCCTTACTGAAAAGAATAATTCCTTATGTTTTTCCCAGGCAAGCCTTCCAGCTGCAAACAAGCTGGAGAATCAAACATCTCACTATGAGGTTTTGGTATTATCAGCTCAAGCTCTCTGAGGTCTTGTTTTGTACTTTTTTTACTCCCAGTAACACTCAAAAATCTCTTCCAGAACTAAAGGATGGAAAGTATTTATGCTAATTGTTCAGTCTAATCACTTATAAACTCAATTTGTTCACCTCACAATAATGCCAAGGAAAGGCTGCTTTGTCTGATGTGTCAATAGCATCTCCAAGGGGATTTCACAACAGATCTATTCATAAACTGTATTGCCAGGGCAAAAATGACAACCTGGTTTCTGTAAAAATGGGCTTTGAAAATCAACTACAAAAGTTGTAGCACTTCACTGAAAAGAATACAAGAAGTGTAACATAATTTTAAGACACTGTGGACTAGCGATCCCCTTTGAAATGACCCACTCTATTTGGCACAAAAGGACACTTTTACACACACTGGGTATTAACTCCTCAATTTTGTTACTGAATATGCTCTTACACATACTGTTGTATTATGCCTAATGAATAGCTTGGCAATTAGAGTAGACCACTATCCCTTCCATGGTTCCCAAAATTACTCTCTCAGCAAGTAGTGTACAAGGAACAACCACCACCAAAGCTGCCCTTGACAGACTTCCCCACACTACAGAATTTCATAGCAGGATGAAAATCTTTCCTGGGCTGCTTGAATATGCAAGCAAAAGGGATCAGTTAAGTGAATTTGGTCCAAGGTAGAGATCTTCTCTGAACATCTGAAGACCTCATTTGGCAGAGGGATGCATTATTAGTCCATTCCAACATTATTCCATTGATGCCATGAGAACAATGGGATCAAAACTGTCCTTCAAAAAATAAAAGCTGGTTACCATTGCAGAACTAATAAGAAGGATGATTACATTTATGAAAAAATATAAATGAAGTGACAGGAAATAGCATCTTTCCTTATAAAAATATCACTGATCCTGTTCCATGAACATCTCTGCTTGCAAAACGACTTTGCAAAAAGTACTTTTCTGTATAAATGAGTTCCTTCTACCTGTCCTTCTTCAGTGAACAAAATAGGGTGGTTACTACCTCCTTGCACATGTTGGAGACAGACCTCAAATAACACAGAATATGAGGCTATTTCCTTCCTGGTACACCCTCAGTAAAAGTGACAACCACATTCAAATGGCAAAATGACTGGCAAAATTGACTTGATCCAAGGCAGATCACAGATTGAGTCTGAACGGCTACTAGCCAGAAAAGATACCAGGTTATTTGAAAACTGAACAGATCACATGTAGAAAGTAGTAAGAAAGAAATAAGCAACCACAAGAGGTGCCACAGTAGCTATCATTCAGAACAGAAGTGCACTTTAAATGAAACTGTGCTATTGTGCCTTCAGTACAGTTAATGCATAATAATAAAAGGCTTTTGAATCCCTTCTACTTCAGTAAAAGCTTCAGCATGGCTCATTTAAAAGCAGCTGTATTGGCACACACCATTCTTTTTCCCCAAATGCATGGAAAAGGAAACGAAATTTACTATTTAAAATACACCCCATCCAAACAGGGATTTTAACCATCCAGTAAAATTGTGACACTCTCCAAGCTGAAATAGCACAAAAACTATATATGGCCAAGATTTTACCAGGCTAAGAAAAAGTTTAAAAAACTGTTTTTCTAGAAAAGAAATGGGCATGAGAGAACAGAACAACAGCAGACTTTAAGTCAGGCACACTAAGACCAGAGAAAGTCACAAAACGAAGTCAGGCATGGCTTCATTTCCTTACTTAGAAGCTTCTCTTTCTAGATATAGAAGGAAAATCATGGAAGGCAGCTGTAAAAAGAGCTACTCAAACATTTATTCCACCCATGCCAGCTTAGGATTGTTTCCAACAGTGACTTTTCCTGTGCTTTGTCCAAAAAGCTCCTTTAACCAAGAGGGAACGGGTAAAATTCAAAGATGCTGCAATAAGGCAGAGGCCCTAAGGCCTCTTTGGTGACCCTTCTGAGGCCAGAATCTCCAAGAGAGTTCAGTACAAGCAAGCCAACATTTTCAAGGAACTCAGAAATACTACCCAGCCCTTATAAAAATCATGCTGTTGATGCCACAAGCTGCGATCTGCTGGTTAATTCTCCGAATTTTGCTTTTATTTCTGAAGGAAGCTGAATTTTGAAAAATTAATTCAAGTTGCACGTAATAAGCTCTCAAAAAAACCCTCCAACAGTGTTAAAAACCTCTGGATGAAATCAGCCTTTGAAGTCAACCATTTAGTATAATTTTTGGTTCCATGCACCCCTTGGTGCTTTCAAAGACTCATTTTCATATGGAAATCAGAAGCGCAACAGTTTTTCAGTGTGAGCCATGCTCATGCGGAATAGCCAAGTCTCATTACGTTTTTGTAAAACATAATATTAGTTTTTTTACTTTCTCTGAAACCATGGTCCTGAAATAATGCAATTACGTAAGAACATCAGCTTTCACTTAAAACAAAAAAATCTGCTTCAAGCCTTTTTGTTTGTGGACGAGGGCCTAACACCAAAAACCTAAAAGGTTTACAAAACCCAGAAGACAAACAGAAAAGAGACCCAGACTTGTTGTTTATCTTTTAAACCAACATCACAATTTTGTGGGGCTAGGTTTACACTTTTTGAGCACACGGGATTACTAGCAGTGCTCCTCAGTTCATATGCTTTAGCTCGAAGTCACAAATACATGAACGTTCCAGCATGTGGTTTCTGCTCAGTAACATAAAATGATGTCAATGTGTTTCTTATACCACAGACTAACATCTCCTTCACCTTTTCCACATAAGTAATCCCATCCAATGTAACTAAGAGTTAAACTTCCAGCTCCTATGCCATGATTCCTTTACGACACAAATATTTTTTCAAATGGCAGATTTGCACAGTCCTCCCCAGACAACATCCCTTGGAGCACTTTCTCATTAGTCTAGATGCTCAATAAGAAGCTGTAAATGGTACTGCAGCACTTCAAGAACAATGTCTTTTAAAATTATAACCTCTACTACATACTTCAACAGCCTCACATTTGATGTGAAATCTGGTAAGTAAAAACCAGCTTCTTAGAAGATCTGGAGACTTACACATACTAGTGTCCTGTTAAGGTGCACTGGAGATTTGAGGGAGGGGAAACTGATTTATATCCTAAACACATAGTAATTATTCCAGAATAAAAGTGATCTTGATGTAGAATAGAGGCAAACAGCAGCAGAGTCCACTCTTGGAAAGTAGTAAGATAAACATTACAATAATTTCACAATCCAAAATTACAGTCCTTCTCACGCTGTCTTCGACTACATGGAATCCTATTCCATGACTATTTAGTATCTGTAAATAAATGTTGCAATGAAGCTCATACCAATTCACAGAAAGGAGAGACAAACTCTTAGAACAATGCTACACAAAGCTGAGTACAAGGCCAAAAGCCACTGAAGTGAAATGAGCAAAAGGAAAGAAATAAGGGGAAAAAAGGTACATTAATTTAGTAATGTCACAGCCCAATCATGGGCCTAACCATCAGTAAAAGTTTTTTTTTAGACTATAGAAGTTAAGTGTAGAAGAAAGTGCAGTTGAACACAACACACGTCTCTCTTTAATCCAGCCAGGTCAGACACCACTAATAGGGGAACTACTGTAACACAAGCTTCAGCTCATATGGCACAAGCCCAGCTGGAAGCCTGGATATATAGGTCATAGCTGGAGCTTCTGCTTCACTGCTGCTAGTACTACAAATAACTCACTTAAACTCAGGTATTTCTCCATTACTGCAAAAATTGTCAAGCTGGAAGTTTGGAGCGTTGCTTTGTAAAACCTGGCATCCCAATCCTGTCACAATTCTGCGTGCATGCACTGTCTGAAACGAACTCAGAGGGCAGCGCTTCTCATGCCAAAGTAGCCCTCAATAGTGCCAACAGTTTAAAGAGTGCTAGCAGATTTTATTTTAATTTCTTTCCAAACTTCACTGCCTGACAAGCAAATCAATGAGTTCTCTCCAGCTTATTCTGCACCAGTTTACTACTCAGTATGCATACAGACTATGAGGTAACATTCAGCAGAAAATCCCAAATCAACACATCAAAAATATATTTGTACCTGATGGATGCTTGCAAAAGGCTTAACAGGCACCAAACTATATTGTCCAGCCTTGAGAAGCAAGAAAAGTAGATTTACTTGGACCATCAGAAAGGCACCATGGGAAATAATCAGTCTATAAATATCACTGAAGTAACTTGTAATATAAAGACAGAATTATAGAGTCTCAGAACATGGCAGGAAAATAATCAGCATCTAAAAGTTAAGGAAGGCAGAAATAATCTGTTAAGTACATGCACTAAATTCTCAACAAGATGAGAAAATTACATACTCATCTAACCATATCAAACAGCAGCACATATTTAGGCCATATATTATAAAGCACTTTCTGAGACCATACACACCAAATTTAAAAAGTCTCAGAACACCATTCAAAATTTTCTTAAGAAACGTCACACCAAGATGATGTCCACAAAATACATGTAGAAATAGCTCATTCAAAGGATATTTCTGAGTCTGGTCTAAATGAGGCGAGACTCCAGAGTGATGTTACCCACATCACACTCTGCAGTGCCATTCAATGAACCTAAACATACAGCTGCAAAACAGAGTGCTTCCACTTTGGCCTATATAGGAACAATTCTGAATTACTCTTCTTAAAATAAGCTTGTGTTAAAATAAGCTTGTATCACCTTCATCTCATTACATCAGGTAGTTCAGAAACTGATTTTCCTCTCTTAGTACTAGTTCAGATGAATTGAAGAGGAAATCCCAACTTTCTAACATAAATTAGAAATACACAGAACATATATATATATACACACATATATTCTGTTCATATTCTCTCTATATGCATCTATTTAGATTTTCCTCAAACAGCTAGGTGTAACAACCCCAGCGTGCACAAATAAGGTGGTTCCTTGCACTCCTGCTGTGCACCTGAAAACAGAGATAGTCGAAACAATAAATCTGATAGAATATGGTTGCAGAAGCAGAAGGTGGCTGGAAGAATGGTCAGAAAATGAAGAAATGTGGACTAGGACAATGATTACCCAAAGACAGCAGAACCTCACCACAAGCTTCATCTGCTTTTACCTGATATAAGAAAAGCAAAGCCTTAAACTGCTGATCTGATCAACCATATCTCACCTGCCCAGACAGCCAGACCTAACTTTTCAAAACTTCTTTATACGCCCATTTTGGATCACTAAATTACTAACCTAATAGTGTCACTGTGTCATGCAATACCAATATCTTTCACAGTCAGAGGGGGGAAAAAAAATGTATGAAAATGTCATATACTCTTTGTAACTCCCTTCACCAGCCTGGCGCAATGTAGCTGAATAATACAGCAAGCTGACTGACCTGTTTGTGTATTTCAATTTACCTGGAATCGAGGATTTGCAAACATGAAACGACACTACTAGACGAGTACCATTTTTCTAGTCTTTTGTTCTGTGAAAATGCTTATTTGGTACTCGGCAAACAACAAATACTGAGCATAAAATCTTGTATCTGGTCTCTGAAACAGTAAGGCCTGATAAACCTTTCTTGCTTAATAATGGATTATGCCTTTTAAAATCCTTAACTTGAGCATGGCAGTGCTTTGATTCCAGTTGGCTAGCCTGCCAGAAAGCACTAGTTACTGCTTACTTCAGCACCTCTCATCAGCCACTAATACAATCACTGCAGTCATTCAATCACTGTGTGAAGCTTGTGCATTATTTTCCAGTGCAGTTGCTCTCATCGATGTTAAATGAATTCAAGATAGATCATTCAAATTAATTTTGCAGTGAAGACACAAGCTGCATGATAGAACATGATTTCCCCAACCGCATGGTGTAATTAACGCCACAGTCGGGAATGATATGTACCAGTTTGATTTCCAGCAGTTGTTCAAACCACTAGACAAAACTCTTCCCATTCTTACAGTGAAAGCTTATATTGTGGTTTAGTACAAGACTGGGCAGTTAACCAAGCAACAGCTTGTTTTTATCAGTTTGGTTTTTTTCTTCCTAAATTTAACAGTTGGGAGATTTTGAAATGTGTCTGCAGATGAATCAACAGCTTAAATGGTTCACTGAGCAAAATAATTGTATGGATTTTTTTGGTCAACACGGGGATTTTAACATATTTGCACATTGCAGACATAAATTAGAGTAAAACTCATTTCAGTTTTGGTTCCCTTTAACTCTCATTTCTTAACCACATTTTTGCTGAAAAGCTAATATTGAAATTAAGAAACATAGCTCTAGAGAAGTTAATGGAGCTCTGCTGATTTACACCAGTTCGAGATTCCAGCCCACATATTTTGCTTTAATTAGAAAGACTCAGAGGCATAAACAGTGCAAACATTGTAAGTGCATTATGTTGCTCTCAAGTTTGAATTTAGAAGCAGACAAAAGAATTCTGAAGTAGAAAAATTCTTTGGATGATACATTTCAAAAAAGATAGAATAAGTTTTCATGGTGTTTCTCAACAACTATATGGCACAAATGAAGGACCTAGATTCCATAATGGGCTGAGTGCTCTGCCTAGAGTAAGGTGATCATCACAAATCCAGCCCAACAGTTACAGAAATTCCTATTAATATTGTCTCATTTCAATTAAACTTCTTTTTAGAGTTAGGCACCTATTTAACTACTCTGATAAAGTTCCTGTGATGATTTTATCAAAAATAAAGCTGCCAAGCAAAGACATATTTGCCTTTGCAGTTTATTTCACTGAAGAGAGTTCTGGTTGTAACAAAACAGTAAAACTACATTCTGCTAGACTACAGCACTATTTACATGGAGAAAAAATTATACGTATATATTATACCAATTATAAATTACATATATACCAGTGGTAGGCAAAACAAAATTCTAAATACTGAGAAACATATGTTGACAATTTAGCCATTATATTCAATGGTGCCCTTTTTCCAATGGATTCACACCATTAACATTCATGCAGCTACAACACCAGCACAGACTGTAGAATAAAGATGAGCTGTTGTAGTACCCCAGCTTGAGGAAAGGTGGGGAAGCTCTCAAAGAACCCAAAAAGGTGTTCTATTTGGAAGGCTCTCTTTTTCTGCTAAGCTCTGTCCAAATTGCTTTTAAGTCTGTCTTCAGTCCTAAATTGTAACCTTTTACCCCAGTTTCCATGGTTACCCCTTCCCCTGAGCTCTGTTCCTCCCCACAGGTTACCGAGCCCATTCCCCCACCCCCTGGGCAGAGAGTCCCTGTCAATCCCCCCAAGGCACATCTTTCCCTCCAGAAAGTTCCCTGTTGTCCGGTGTATCATTGGATCCTGTTTCCTAATCCCTCCCCTGCTGTTCCCTAAGTGGTTGATAAGTTGTCATTCTTCCCCTGATCCACCCCTTTGCCCTTTC
Source organism: Vireo altiloquus (assembly GCA_013396875.1). Taxonomy (NCBI): domain Eukaryota; kingdom Metazoa; phylum Chordata; class Aves; order Passeriformes; family Vireonidae; genus Vireo; species Vireo altiloquus. Next base: position 312,465 of record VZRF01004288.1, read on the forward strand.
CCCGTTGGATCCCAACTTCTCCCTCCCCCTGTATAAGAACCCTTGCCCCAGCGTGAGATCTGTCTCCTCCCTGGTCCTTCCTAAGGTTGTGAACCTTTGGAACCCATATGAGAGACCCCCTCCTCCTTTTTTGTCTCCATGGGCGCACTGTCCCCGGGTAGCAGCCTGCCACCAAAGAGGAGACCGCAAGGTCCGCCATACTGCAGCCAGCCATAAGGCCATCAGGGCCTCTGCGGTGGGACGTGGTGGGCCTCGGGCGGCACGCTGCCAGCATCACTGAGTTGGTACACAGGCCATACTGTTCGAAGCCATAATGTAAGGCTTTAGACATAACTGAGAGGGAAAAGCACAGTAACATCAATCGGACATCAGTCAGACTGGGCTCCTTATTCCAATTTTTAACCTAGACATTGTGGGCACAGTGCTCTGCTACCTTCATGGTGGAGGAGTTGCAGCCCTAGAAGGCTCCGAATTACTGAATCACTGTAATAAAATGTGATGTCCCACCCACGGCAAATGTCTCACAGAAAGCAACTGGAATGTGACCCCTTAAGGAAGCAAGGATTATTAAAGAAATCCAGCCATACACAGTACATACAGTGACAGTAGCCCAAGCTAGGCCTAATCTCTTTTACTCAAGGGATGCTGTGGCACTTAGGAATGTGATTGCGAGACTGAAATAAGCTCCATTATTTGTGGAAGTGTTTGCAACAGGAGATCATCACAGGACTGAGATGCAAGCCGTCTTTGACACTGGAAGAGGCCTGTCCTGGTTTTTGAATGTGACATACCACACAACTGGGCTGTGGATGGTGAAAATGTAAGGAAATGACAGATTCTGACACATACAGTAATAACTGTAAACCTTAACAAATACCAGCAATGTTAGTAATGACAGAAAAGGCTGCAGCCAAGGAAGAGTCCACAGGGGTCCTCTGCCACCTCATCAAGAAGGAAGAAATTTGGTTGAAAAGCTAAAGGCGGCACAGCTTCCAAGGAAAAGAAGATGGCATAGGTGTGCCAGCAGGCTGAGGTGGTGTCAGTGGCAGCTAGAAGCAGCTGAGGAATGGGGTGGTAATTGTCTAAAATTAACCTGTAAAGAGGGAACACTGTACCATGAATAATTGCCATGAACAATCAAAAGACGAGTAGAACCTTTTCTTAATAATAAATGCAGCCACATAAAGGCATCAGAACACTGAATAACCTTCCTAATAAAGCACTGGTAAAAACATCGACAGCAAGAGTGCTGTAGGAAAACTAGATATAGGACAGAAAACAATGCCTACAGAAAAAAAACCCAAACAAAACCAGAGTCTTTACAAAGTCACAATTCTCCACACATTTCATATGCAATCATACATTTGTTTTCCCACAAAAAAACCCCAAAGAAAAACAACAAAAAACCAAAACAAACTAAAAACCTAAAAAAACCCAAAAAACCAAAACACCACACCAAAAAGAAACAGAAATCCCTAATCCCCCCCCCACAAAAAAAGAAACAACCCCCCAAAAAAACCCACCTCACTGGCATAGTTCTGGGTTAAAGGATACAGACTGCAGGAGGGAAGTGTCTAGAGGAGATTCCAAAAGCCAGTTTATATGCATTTGGCTTAAATGTCAGCTGCACTTTAAATAAGCCTTTAAATACTACCATACTGACATGCTAGAGAGATGAAAGTGAGATCACAGGCCGGTACATATTAATCAATACATAATCAAAGTAGTAGCCTAATTTTGCAAAAAAGTCCTACTATTCAAGTCCAATGAAGTAGAGCTGCTAAAGAGTTCACACAAAAGTCATCCCATCATTATGGAATGTTCTCCTTGTTAAGAAAAATGGAAGTAGTAGATTATCTTCACAGCATTCTTAAAATTCATTATTCCTAATACTTTATTGTATAACTTTTGTGTGCAGTAACACCACTAAGCATAATAGCTAATGTCATAAAACCAAAAAGAAATCACAGAAAACACTATACAGGATTAAGAGATTATTGATAAAGTAATTGCCTTTTTTTTTTTTTACAAGAGCAAAAGATTTCAACAACAGCTACAAAAAAACACCTAAGAACCATAGAAGCACAGAATATTCTTAGTTGAAAGGAGCCCACAAGGACCACCAAGTCCAACTCTTGGCCTTGCACAGGACCATACCCAATAGTCACACCACGTCTGAGAGCATTGTCCAAACACTTCTTGGAACTCTGTCAGGGTGGTGCTGTGACCACTGCCCTGGGGAGCCCCAGTTCCAGTGCCCAGCCACCCTCTGGGTGAAGATCCTTTTTCTAATATCCAACCCAAACCTCCCCTGACAACTTCAGGCCATTCCCTCAGCCCTGTCACTGGACGCAAGAGTGAAGAGATCGGTGTCTGCCCTTCCTCTTCCCCTCATGAGAAAGTTGTAATTGCAGTGGCGTTTCCCCTCAGTCCCCTGTTCTCCAGGCTGAACAGACCAACCCCTCAGGCCCTTCACCATCTTTGTGGCCTCCTTTGAATACTCTTTAATAGTTCCATGTCTTTCTTATACTGTGGCACCCAAAACTGCCCCCAGCATTCAAGGTGAGGCCATCCCACTGCAGAGCAGAGCAGGACAATTCCCTCCCTTGCCCGGCTGGCAATGCTGTGCCTGATGCCCCCAGGACACCCTTGGCCCTCCTGCCTGCCAGGGCACTGCTGACTTGTGTTCAATTTAAGAGGACCCCCAGGTCCCTTTCCACGGTGTTTTCTCCACAGCATCTCATTTCTCCGTGTGTATGTACATTGAGGGTTTTTGAAGAGGAAGAAATCAAAGACTTTTTATGAAGGCACAAAGAGCTAAGAAAGAGAAGACTTGAAACAAGTGCAGAGCATACAGAGAGAAGTATAGGAAACTAAATGAGGAGTGGGAAATTACACAAAACATGCACAGTAAGGAATAATTACTAAGAGGCAAAATGCCGTTTTTGACTAAACATTCAGGGATGTGCTAATGAGACACAAGGACATCTAGGGAGAAAAGCCTGAAGATCTGAGAACAGAAAAATGTGTGAGAATCAGGCACAGATTCACATACTTGGAAATTAACCATCAAAGAAGTGATGATTGAACCAGCAGAGATGAAGACGTCATAAAGTAGGCAACAGAAGGAAGAAACATGAATTATGCCAAAAGAAAAATAAAAGAGGGCAAGTAAATTATGAGTAAAGCCTAAGATATCCAACAGAACATGACCCTAAAGAAGACAAGAGAAAGGAATAAACAGAGTGACAATAGTATCAGCAGGAATATACAGATAGATCAAGAACTGTCCCAGTGGTCTCTCTTAAGGACACAAAAAGAAATCACAATTACTCCACATATTTCATTACAAGTGAACCTATGAGAACCACAGATGTTAAAAACATTTTAACCAAAACACCAAAACTGTAACTCCCATCAAAGAACCCACAAAAATAACTAGCGTGTAAAGAGCCTGATCGAACAGTATCAGTCAGGTAAAACTTGCAGTTCAAATCAGGTGATCAGAAAGACTTCAGTAATTAGTAACAGTGATTTCTAAAACACAGTAAATTAAACCAAACAGTATTTACTTAAGACCCATTATTGTCACAGTGGCTTTTCCCTGAAATATGACTGCACATTTTGGCCCAACTCGTCATTTTTCTTTAGATTTTAAAATCTTTTCTCTTCCAAAATCTAAATTACTTGTTGGCTGACTTTTGAACAGTATTAATTAATAAACTGTAACAGCTGGGCTAGTATTCTGTCCTCAACTCACCCTGACATATAATTTTGAATAAAAACATTTGGATTCAGATCATTCATATCACCCATTTCCCATCTCACCATTTTGACACTTTGGATGACTGAGATGCAAAGAGGTTTTACAACTGAAGACTTTGTAGATAATAGTGCCTACACTAAAGGACAAGCTACGAAAATCCTTTTCTTGTTATCAAACATGAACATGCCAGTAAGCGTAAGGAAGATATTTTCAAGACATCTACTGAGATGTAGGAGATTAGATTGTTGAGACATTTGTTAGTTGGACTTGCTATTACTTCGACTTTCGTAAAAGCTCAGTTAACACTATCAAAGAGATGTATGCTAGCTGTGTTTTTCTAGTTTTAATAAATGTGTCTATAACACTTAACATGCGTGTATTATTTAGGTGATTTTGATGAAAATATTTCAGACTTCAGGTACCAAACATAATAGTCTCAAGATTTTGCCTCTTAAAAAGAAATTCAGGAAAGGAGAAAAATACACTCTTAACATGAGTATATGCTGTGCAGAGTCACAAAATAGCCATTGTGATCTCAGAGAAAATATTATTAGACAATGTTACATTTCATGCTTTAAATTCTATCAAGGTTTAAATTCAATGTTTAAATTCTATCAAGTCCGAGACTATCTGGTTCTCTTAGCATCTGCCCTTCCAGCAGCAAAAAGAATCACTGAATTGCAGAGGCAGAAACAATGCTGCTTTTTTTCAGGTACGCTGAAGCAGACTGACTACACCAAGCAAAAAATTGAGTCGGATGAACTGGAAGCATCCTCATCTACTTGGACTTCCTGAATTGTATAGCCAGGTAAAACAGCATGCTTAGCTCTGGTTTGAATCACCTGTGCTACCCCATACAAGTAATCCCCTACTTAACTTGATATATTAATATAATTTATCTCTCCTATTCAACCATATAAAGTATATAACCCTCCTGAAGAGTGTAAGATGACTTGCATTCTAGTTTTTATTAAAACATAATCAAGCAATGTAATGGGATTCCAGAGAATATTAAAAGACTGTGCTGAATGATATATACTTGAAAGCAACTCCAGATCAAAATGAGAAAGAAAGAACACATCATTAGGGGTAGGGTGAACACTTTTAACAACTATCAAATATCACTTCCAAAGTTCTAATTATTAGAAATCTTGCAATGAAACAGCCAATTACCTCTGTTTTACCTGTTTTATAAAACTTCAGGGCTGGAGGTGTGTATGCTTGTGCAGAAGATACTGTGAATGTTTTAAGACCTGATTCTCCTATATGAATGTTTGTTCCAGTTTTGTTCCAAAAACAAAGTCTAGATGACCCAAAATTTGACTTCCAGCCCTGTATTTCTGTAACTGGAGGTGCCAAGGTTTATGTGGCAAACTTATTCAAATGCAGGTGCCCTAAATGAAGTCTGAGTTTCATGACCATAAATGCCTATTTCTGGGTAATTATCCAACCTGACCATTTGCTGTCAATTCTTGAGCTCTCCGCTTCACATTTCCATCTTGTCACCCATGCTTGCTTCAGCCTCCCACCCTCTTTACACCAAACCTGCTCTCAGCCCATTGTTAATTGCACTTTAATCCATAGCCTTTCTGTCTCTCCAGCACTCACTGGACCTTCTTTCATCTCAGTCACTTTCCTGCATTTTATTTTAGACTCTAATCTTGGGAGACACCTCAAAGCATGGTTAAACTTGCTTTCTCTAATAAGGGCAGACATTAACACATGTTATACTAAGCCCCAGTCTGGGGCTGTGTTTCATGTTGAAAGCTGAGGCAGGGCACAGGAATAAGTATCTCTCTAGATATCCTGTTTACAGGTTTGTAAACCTACAGACCCCTAGAAGAAAAAAATCAGAGGACAATTTTCAGGTTGCTTTTAGTTTACTGAACTAGAACAAAATTGAAAGTGGTTATAAAACACAGCTGTAAGAAAACAATGAAGAGATTGCATTTGGGGCTTTTTATTTTAAGAGACTGATGGCCAGAGCAAGGGTATATAAAATTTTCCTATATATTCTTCCTAGTCTTTTCAGTATACAGCTCTCTTCTGTACTCTAATATAGCCCCAGATATCTAATAATTCCCCCTTCTCCTTCTACTGCCACCTTTTAAAAGTTCTCAAAACCAGTAATCTTAAATCTGGTCATAACAGGATACAGAAGAACTGAGATAAAAAGCTTTTTGTCCCTTGCAATTAAAAAAAGCATTTAAGAAGCCAGAAGCATAATTCTTGCCATTACAAAACTGCAGGCCGAAAGAGGAAAATTTAGTAGCAAAGGAATGAAGATGCAAGTTTTCAAAGATTACTGGAGGATTTAGTGCTATTTTGACTTTATTCAAATTGTATATCCAAATCCCTAACTCGATTGTGCAGATTTCATCTGGGAAGTTCAGATTCCATTCTAGAGGCAAAATGTCTAAAATTCTAATTTCCATACGCAGTGTAATGCAAGTTGCAACACTGTGGATCTAACAAGAAATTCCATTAAGACCATACTTTGAATGTTTTCAAGTAACATTTCTAACATGCCAGTTACCTCAGAATACAGTTGAAAATGTCATGTAAAACAGAATAAACATCTCCAGCTAAAAAGCTGCCATACTGACAGTCTAAGAGTTGAGCTCCCAGTATTGTATGTAGAGAATCAGAATCTCTGATACAAAAATCAGGGTTCAAGTTGAGTCCATTACTGCTTCAACTTTTCTCTTTTGAGAGAATCTGGAATAAAAAATCAAGTGCCAATATACAGTTTACCTTCCAAAGAAAGCGTTAACTCACTAGGAATAAGAACTGCAAAGCTTATGTATCACAGCACCACCTGGTGTGGATTGCCATGGATACAGATTTTAAGCAGACAAAACCTACCAGGTCATCTAATTTACGTGTCAATCAGTGCAGAATACCTCACTGTAACATACCTTTGGTGGTTTTAGTTTTATCACTTGTTTTGGAAGACATAATTTATATCTAATCAGATTTCTGAACAGTATTTCATGCAGAAGTAGCAAATAAAATTCCAGTCACAAGACTGATAGTTCGGTCTTAATTGACAAATAATCTCTTCGTAAACGTGGTCACTTCCCACTTCATGATGACTATCAAGTATGCAAGACAACATGCCTCTCTCTTCTTAGAAATATAAGTTGGTTAAGTGTCACAAGCAGAAAAATGTGAAATCTCAATGTGAAAACGTAAAGTGCATTAGCAAAGATCACAATACAAAGCAGCATGACCCTCCAAATCCTATGAGAGAAGATCTTCCTATCAGGTGATGAAGGGGCATTCTGCTGAGATTACACAGAGGATTACACAGCACACTTAATTGCATTGTGCTTACCTGTTTGCATGCTTAGCTGCTTGGCAAGTCATAAAAGATAAATTAATTCTTTAGTTATTCTATCAATATTAGGATAGACAGCCTGAGCAGAGAAGGTCAGAAACACACTATGTCTTAAGTATGTTTTAAGTATCTGGTACACAGGTACCCAACACATTGCTTTATAAAGTATTCCACTTCCTCTTACCCTTGTCTGCTAAAAAAGTTACTGTATGACACACATAATCCAAACAGCAAAAGGCCTTATTTATGTCTTCTGTTGTCATAAATGAAGAAGTGCATGGAATTCAATAGAATGTGAACTGCTACAGTTTAGCAGAAAATCAGTCCCAAAAGCCAACAACCAGACCAGTCTCTTCTCAAAAACAAAAAGTGAGTTGGTGTGTTCAGCTACATCAGTTCTCTTTGTCCTGCACATATTTGAGTGCTTATGGGGTTTTTTTTCCCAGGCTACTGGCAGGGAGGTGCATCTCTGGCTAGGAACAGTGCAAGCTGGCATCTGTCTAGTCAAACAAAAGTACCAAAATTTAGTACAGAACACAAATCTTACTAAATCTTGCCAAAACCTGGTTTCTAAATATTCCATAAAATGCATTTTCCTGTACACAGTAATCCACTGTCCTCTGTTCTGCAAAGGGAAGAGCATTCTTGACAACAAACAGTAATACAACTTTCAAAAATAAGCTGGTGTATCTTACTAGAGATACAAACAAAAGAAAAGGTGAAACTAACACTGAAGGATGGAGACAGCTGCTTTCTAAAACACTCAACAGTAACACTATCGACAGTCTTCCTTTCCTTGTCAAAAGCCTGAACAAAGGCCAAGCAACTTGCAGACAGGCCTTTCTTTAAAACCAGAAGCTTGCTAAGTTTCTAAATACCTCTAAAATTCCGCCAGACACTTTTGGCAATTTTTAAACAGATTCTTTTGTAATTGCAATGCCATTACAAAAAGGAATCTAAACCTTCGATAGGTTCTGAGTCTGTATGGAAAAATCTTGTGCACATAACATCACCTGCTGTCCTATATGAGAACCCCCTAAAAATAGACTGAGTATTAACACTGTCCCTCACACAGAAACAGCCTAAAGGAACCAGTAAATTTCCTTTATTACAGTTTTCATTTTGGAGATCTGTTACACAAAAATCACCACCTGCCAAATTTTTCTGAAATACAGAGGAGCATGTTTCAAAGAAAGAAATACCATGAATGTCAGTCACAAATATGCACTATGCTCAAGTGGCAATTAAAAATTCATTTTGCTGTTTACTTACCTTCTTCATGTCTAATTTTATGCGTATATAACTCATTAAAGTTTCCCTTAGGACCAATCTATTCTTACTTTTTCAGCTTCCTTTCTTTGAGGTAGAAAATATGTGTTGCCAGAACATCATCAACTGCCAACAATTGAATTAGGTAAAAGAATATCAGGCAATTTTAAAAATAATTTTCAAAGAAACTACTCCCTCTGCAAGAAAATTAAGTGAGCAAAGTATCTGTAAATCCTTGTCAGTATACTGAAAAAACAATTAGGTCTATGCTTTTGATAAAGTAAGATGACAAGAACCTTTCACCTCTTCTCGAAGATGCAATTTGCCATGGAAATTTCTAATTTCTCTTTTGATACACAAAGCAAAAGAAAAAAGAGAAAATGAAAGATCAAGTGCTTTTGAACTTGTACTAATAAATAATGTATATCATTATCCTAATCGTAGTATAAATTCTCTAAATCTAAACTTACAGTTTATCAATCAAAATTATCCTAAAAATAAGAATGCTTTTTTACCAAGAATAGTAAAAACTTCCTGAAAAGTGGTTAAAACTACGATCTCCAGTCTACTTATCTATCAGTAGAATATAAATATTTACCTAAAAACATCAAGTATGTGCAAAAATAGGTTTAGAGAAGTCTCCTGATTCTTGGGAATTGCATAAAAGGTGTCCAGCTTGCTGTGGTATAATGTTTTGCCTCCTGATTTAAAGTCATCTGTATGAAACACCTTAGTCACTCATAGCACACAGGGATCTTGGAAAAATCTTTTCCAGCTTACCCATCACTACTTTTGATGTTAGAAGGGAGAAGGCAATCCATTTAGTTACATATTAGAATTACATGCTTCATTTGTGGGCAATCCTGCTTCAGAAAGGCTGAAATCTTAAAGAAAACCCAAAAAACCCTCAAATGCAGTCATATGTCCAAAAATCTGAAAGAATCCCAGTCTTCAAAAAGGAAGAGACAGAGTGCCCTTTTCCTCACTCCTAATGCCTTTCCCTTACTCCTAATTTTCTCTTTTAAACAATCAAGTTTATAATGTTATCTACTGTTCTTCCAAAGAGCAACTGGTGTGGCTTCTTTTAAATGCTTCCTTTTATAGGGGTTCATTTTTTCAGTACTCTCCTAGTGTTCAAATCAGAAATGCAGTATTGTTTGTTCTCTGAATATTTCATATCAATTTATCAAACACATACAAAAGTCAGTGAGGTGATAACAATAGCACAAGTTTCCACCACAGCGAATGCTATTTTTTTGTCCCTTTTCAAATTAGTTTTCATAGACTTGTACATTTTGGAGCCAGAAAGGACCTTTTTAATCAGATATCTTAATCTTCAATTTAGCCTACAGTAGGATAGGTTATGCCAAGAAACTCCACATAATCATTTTTTTATTAATCCACTGGGGATTTAAAGGAAATACATTACATCGCTAAGTAATCTATTTTGAAGCTGGATTATGCTCATTGTTAAAACATCCATTTGCTTTTTACTGTGAAATTATCATAGACTTGGTAATTTCCATTTCCTGCCAGATGAGAATGCCAGTTTTTCAAAGATTTCGGGACAGTTATACTCATTTCTATCAGGTAAGGATCTCATATCCCAGGGTACAGCTCTGCATCATGCGTAAGACATGACAAGATATGAAACTGCAGGATTTTCAACAACTTATGAAATAAATTATTTCAAATTTCTGATGAGCATATGGCCAATGAGGCATTCAGTTCTGGAAGAAGAAAAAAAAGATGTTGAGCTATTTTGGTCAGGTATGAGTATTCCTGTGTTCTTGAGTCAGACACAAGCTTATCTCCATAAGTAATTGTAAAAAGCAGGTTCTATTCCTCACAGGGGTCCTTGGTGGGGAATGTAGTATATCTGCATATTATAGACACAAACAGCATTACATTTTAATGCTATAAAATCATAATACACTAGAATAACTTAGTTCCAGACCCATACTTAAACATCACCGCACAAACATAAAGCAATTACCAAAGGCAACTAATTAATTAACTTGTTTTTTAGGCAAGATAACAGTTACCCAGGTCTTATATACATGAGGCAGTATTCTTCTTCATTGTTGCAGAAGAGAAATTGCCAGGCTTATATGCCCATACCAGTGTATTCTACACAGAGGTAAACACCTGCTGCAACCTGTTCTGTGTGAAAGCAGGATCCCACACATCTTTTCAGAACACCCCAAAAACCTCAGCTGGACAACTGCTTCTGATTTGCAGCCCAGATATGGAGAGTAACCACAGTGAAATGGGTGCAGTGACTAAGACTGGAAAGAGCCCATGGCTTGGAGCTTCTCTTGACAGGGAGTGCTGCTGCCTGCCACGTGGTCCCTGTCGGGGAGATCCCTGTCGGCGGCATCTCTGCCGCCGAGATGCTGAACGCCAGATGCACCACTCAAGAGTCACAACCACAAAACAGTTTATACCACACTGAATCTGTATCATGAAAAATGAAGAAAATAACTGGATCCAAAGAACTTCTACAATCAGAGTCATCTCAGGCTGGTGTGATAATGGCACATTTTAAAAGATCTTAATTTTAATAAAATGTCAAATTCTGCTATCAAACACATAAATAATTTTAATAAGGAAAATGTAGGCTATATTGTACATCATTAACAAACAAACACTTCAAAAGTAAGGATTTCAATGTCAAGAGAAAAAATATCTGAATTAGCTAATAGTAGCTAATTACTATCCATTTACTAATATGCATATGAATCAAAAATATGCACATGTAACAGGTGACTGCTGCATTTACACGTTTTAGCTGTTTTCCGTATCTGAATAAATGTGCTGAAAACAGTGTTGAAGTTGCAAGCACGAATGGTAACAAGCTCAGAAAGAGTATAGGAGGAATGAATATTGGGAAGAAAAGGAAGGATAACATCTAGCAAAAACAGGGAAATGGTCAGATTCAGCAACTCATCACTTGTACCTACATTAGTAGGGATATGTAAAGAGATTAAAGAAAAGTCTGGAGGAGGAGGAGAGGGAGAGAAGAACCACAGATTTGCTCGAAAATGGTCCTTCCAAGTACATTTATTGGCATGCTTACCTTCCCCATGCCCCATTTCTTACTGTTACCTAATAATAATATTAAGAAAGACGTGTTTGGCTACAAGTCATACGAGACAAAGCAATAAGCTGTCTCTCTCCTGAGGTCTCACAAAAGGTGACAGCCTCACTGAACAAAGTTTCCAACACTTATGAAGAAGAGATAACATAGGGGCAGCTTCATTTTGAGGACAATCAGGAAGCAACTACAAAAGAAAGATATGACAGTTCACTGCCATCAAGATGGCAGTGAAGTAGTGAAGAGAAAAAAGAGTGACAATGACAGATACCTGAGGGATCCCTAAGGATGACAGCAGTAACAAATTACTTCAGAAAAAAACATGAATTAATAGTACTTCAAAAGAAGCAAAAATGTCATTTACATGTTGTGAGAAGGTCCTTTAAGTTATATGCATTTAAAAGGGCAGTAGGTGCAGACACTCTTCCCAGTCTCTTCAGCTAGATGGCTGGATGTACAGGAACTCTCTTAATAATTCCGGAGTGTTCAGTGAGAAATAGGCACTACTCTGAAGAGACCACACTGAGAAGTACTTACAGGCCAGAGAGAGAAATACGTAAGCTTAACACCTACTAGAACACTTAAACTAGATACTCACAGATTTAAAAGAGTTAAGAGAGTTCAGCCTACCTGCAGCACTGAATTCCAGGTTATTCTAGAGACTAAAAATACTTCTAACTGCAGAGAGAACATGTATCAAGTAGACCAGCATTTACTGCTTATCATTACTGCAGTACAAGCATTCTACTACCAAAAAAGATCAAGCTGTTTCCTTAAACAAAATGCTTATGCACATACCTCACTTACTGCATACAACCAAATAGTGAGAGGCACAGCAAGGTCAACAATGGTAAAGCTAGTGATAAGACAACTAAATTAATCTGTAATGTTCCTTAGTTACAAAGCGAGTTTCATCTTAAAACCCCAATAGCACCTCCACCATTGTCCTAAGGTTTGAGGCATGAAACAAAAATCCACACGAAACCCTGTCTGAATGTAGCGAAAATGGAACTTGGATACAATATAAAATACACCCAGTTTCATAGGAAGTGGAGTCCAGCTTCTTTCTAAAAGGCAGGAGACAACTGCAGACAGATCCCATCTAATGCGAAAGGTACTGTGCATAATTGTAACCCCTAGACATGTGGAGAGCAGAAAGAAGAGCTTTGTCTCAGCTAAAATTCTTTGGTTCCAGTGGCTTTTAGTATACCGGATGCCAAGAAATATTTGATACATGAAACTGAGTAGATTTCAAAATTTTAACTTAGATGGAGAAACCCTTGTCCACCACGATATAAGAACCTACATTTTTCATGTAATTTGGTCAATAAAAGAAAGGAAAATAGAGTGGTACTCAGAGTAGCAATTTCAGTGTTTTTAAGAGTCTCTGAAATGCACTGGCATTCCCCAGAAGACAAGTGTTATAATCAATGTACCAACATAGAGCAAAATTAAGAGTTGCATTTGACTGACTTTATTACGAAGTGTATAGAATGTTGAGTTAAATCAACAGAAGAAACTAATAATCTAATAACAGTTTTCAGTGATAAAAAGTTGCATACAACTTTCATGCTTTCAGTTCTTCATTATACCATTTCAACAAAGCACTAAAATGTGCAAATAACATTAGCTTAAATAAAATCTAGAAACTTTTTTGAACTGAGCCCTAAGACAGTTCCTTTGAGCACACCTGTATCTAGAATGAAAAGACAATTACATAGTAGACTATTTCCCACACCAACACGATCCTTAAGTTGCCATTTTCAAAATGGCAACAATGCCCTCAAGTAAATCACACACCTGCCTGCAGCACATCTACAAACTTTTCACTGTTTAATATTCAAAGCTTCCTCATATTGTCACGGAGCTACCTCAAGTGGAAAATTTTCATGTCATCAGAAAGAAAATTATCTGCAAGACGACTGATTTTTTTTTTAACACTACACAAAAAGAAATTAATTGCTGATTTCCACAAGAAAAGAACAACTTTTCAAAGATCTAGATTCCAGAGAAGAGTAAATAGTTTGCAAACTCTATTCACTATATAGGAGAAAAAAAGAAAATAAAGTATGAGGGATGCAGAAACAGCTCTGTTCTGCTGTCTTAGGTACAGGGTCACGTATTATACCTGCACTAATGTGTTTATCAGAGCTCTTGAAAGAATGTTGAACCTTAAAAAATATATCCTGAGTAAGAAACAATTAGTTTGCAAAGCACTTCAGATGTGAAGTACTCATGATTAAGGCAGTAAGATAACTGAGGCTCATGACTGCCGTCCTGGCCTGCGCATGTATGCTTAGATTTCAAAATCAGTATTTGTCAGATCCACACACAGTATCTACTCTCCTAAGAAACTGAAGTCATTCTCTTGTTTTCAATGTCTCTTTACTCCTAGAACAGAAAGTATCCCTCAGTCCTTGGTTTATCTGGGGTGGGGATGGAAGTATTATCGGGATAGAGGAAGAATCACATATAGTCTTAGATTTTCTGGAAGTCCCAGAATCAGCAAAACACTGTTGACGACACACTCTGGGCATTTCACTATTGCACCCTCCAGCTGGGCAGGGCTGGAGAGTTGCCTTCTTAGGTGGTGCCGCACTACTGATGTAAATCCACATGCAATTAAAAAAGTCCACCAAGTCTCAGGTGGTGGCAAAGCTGGAGGAAGAAGTTCCTGTCTTGTATGTGCTCTGCCACACCATTTTTTTTCTGCTTTTTTCTCCCTACCATCCAAGCTGTGCATGTACCTCTATTTTCAGACACCTTCAAATAAGGATAGTTCTTTACCTAGAACTCTACCTGAGCTGCCTTACAGCACAACAAAGGTAACAGTAAAGGGAAGTAACAAGTCAAACAAGAGGTCAAAGGTGAGGACTTCTTAAGTCAGTTTTATCACCAGAGCCAGCATCTTGCAAAAGGAGCTGTAAGCTTTCACCTACTTCCAGGCCATTCCTACCCAGCTGCACTGCTCCAGAAGCAGCAGCCCAGTGTACTACTCTTGCCTAAGGCCAGGTTCTGACAGATTGCCTGTACTGGCATATGAGAAGCTGTATAAATCCCCTTATTCACCCATACAGTCACAAATGCTATAAAAATAAGAGTAGGCTCTGCTATAGATCTCCATATCTTCTTTAATGAGGTTAGATGGATTTTCTTCTCTCACTCACTTGTGTCCTATGTCACGTGTGGGGTGTAATTATGTAATGGATGTGTGACATCCATCTATGTGCATGCAATTAATGTGCATGTCAGTAACTGGGAACTCCATTTTCTTTCACTATCAGCACTTCTACTGCACATATGACCAGAAAGCACAATATGAACACAATCAAAATACCACCTTTATAAGCTGGAAAATATTATGCTGAGAACAAAATTTCATCTAGGGGCTTTAACACTCTAAGACATCACATCTCATAATCTGTAGTAGTAAAAAGCAGCAGGCATTATCTTGCTTACAGTACAGCAGGTACACTGTTATAAGAGACACTAGAAAATGGTTCACGATTACAATGGAGTTTAGATCAAAATGTACTCCGCAATTTTTTCTTCTTTAGCGTGTGTTCACAGATGACTCAATTTTCTGACAAATACTTATTTAATACTTTTGCTTAATAAAAAAAAAATCACTGAGAAAAACAAAAATACTGATGGGGTGATCCCTAAAAACGGTAAGGTATGTACTCTTTCAACTTTTTCTTTGCTTTCTGCGAGTTCCAAATGTTTGATTTACTGTCTGCCGATCAGTTCTGCAGATGCTACATGATCTGTAGAAGGAGTTGGCCAGGAGACCTGGGGATAGCTGGAATGAGATCAACAGTTCATGCAAGAACAAACCTTCAGCTTTGGCTGTAAACTCAGAACAGAAGAAATGAAGTGGTGACATGATGTTCACTCCTTAAGATTAAACGCATTGTTTTATGCTAATCTTGAGCATAATTCAATAAGCATGGAATGCCTAATATTCACAAGATAGAAAAAACCTTTATTTTCAAGAGTATTGCTTCACCTTTCATTGGTTTGGGAAAGAGCATCCCCCTCCCACAGTAACATCAGTTCAAATATAAACTAATTTTTCTCTGAGGCCTCTGGTTAGGAGTACTCAAATTTTCTACCTTCAGCAGACCCTGTTAACAACATGCTTAAATACTCTCCTGAATTAGGGCCATAATTTAATTATCTATTGCATGAGATCAAGCTGGCAGCTGATTTTGAAATATTTCCTTAAAACATCCACAGATGTAGATTTATATAATTAAGCTCTTTTAGATTATTTAATGAGGTTGCAAAAATGTACTAATAGTAATTCATCACTTGGAAGCTTGTGCTGTTTGACTTATGGTTACTAAGGCTGCCTGCTTAGTAGAACATGGAGACAGGAAAATTCATATTTGTGAAAAAAAAACACCTCCTAAACATTTTACTTAAGAGCAATTTTGCTTTAATATCTAGAGTAAACAAAAACAGAGTAGGATGCAGTATACCATACAGGCTTTATTTGTATCCACCTGGAATGACATCTATTACCCACCAGCAGATCCAAACATTGCAAACACTAACAAGATGTTCACATGACAAAAGGCAACTCCATATTCTGCTCCTGCTTGGATCACTGACTACACATGCACGCATCAGTGATAGCAGGCACGTGACATACACCCCAGGATCTCCCAATTGGGCAAATTAGCCCCATGGGATTTTAGACAATTATGCCAGAGGAACACAGAATCATAGAATACCAGGCTGGAAGTGAACCTGAAGGATCACCTGATCCAACCTTTTTTGGCAAAAGCACAGTCTAGGTAAGATGTTCCAGCATCCTGTCCAGACAAATTTTAAATGTACAGTATTTGGGAATTCGCCACTTCCCTGGAGAGATGCCAGTGGCTGATCATTCTGAATGTGAAATATATTCCTCTTGCATCCAATCAGCACCTCCTCAGGGCTAACTTGTATTCATTACCCTCATCTTTTCCACATGACTCCTTGTAAGAAGGGAGTCTCCATCATCTTTTTAGCCACCCTTTAAATACTGGAACACAGTGATAAGATGTTTCCTAAGCCTTCTCTTCTCAAGGCTGAACAAACCCAGTTCCCTCTGCCTTTGCTTATATGGCCAGCTTCCCAGTCCCTGGATCACCTTCGTGGTCCTTTTCTGGACCCTTTCCAGCCTGGGCACAACTTTTTTTTATTGCTGACACCAAAACTGAACAAAGTATTCCACATGGTACCTGACAATCGCTGAGTGGAGTGGGATAGTGACATCTTTATCTCTGCTGTTAATGCCCTTGTTGATGAATATGAGCATCCTGTTGTCTACTTTTCCACACCAGTGCACTGTTCACTCATACAGAGCTTGTCCACCAGGATCCCCAGGTCCCTTTCCACAGAGCTGCTCCCCAGCTGGTTAGATCCCAACCTGTGCTGCACTCCTGGATGATGTTTTCCCAGGTGTAAAAGCCTAATACTTGTCCTTGTAGAGCTTCCTAAGGTTCTTGTTAGCCCTCTCTTCCAGCCAATCCAAGTCACCCTGCAGGGTGGCTCTCCTTTCTGATGTGTCCACTTCCCCACTGTTTGGTATCATCAGCCATCTTCACCAGGGTGCACTTGATCCCATCTTCCAGATCACTTATGAAGATAATAAAGTGTTGTGCCCAAAATCCCAGAGGACATCACTTGTGACGGGCTGCTAGTTTGAAAGGGAGCTACTTATCCTGACCCTGGTGCTGCCTGCCAGCCAGTTCCCCACGCACAGCACAGAGTCCCTCTCCAGACCCCAACACACTGGCTTCTCTAGGAGGAGGCTGTGGAAAACCATAGTGAGAGCCTTGGAGAAATCCAGGCAGACAATGCCTGCCACCTGCCCCACATCAGCCAAGCAGGTTACTGCTTTGTCATGGAAGATGATAGAGTTAGTCAAGCACAATTTGCCCGTGGTAAATCCATGCTGTCTTTTCCCAACTGTGTGCTTCATCTGACTTGACAGCCTCCAGGAGGATTCATTCCATAGTTTTCCCAAGGACTGAAGTAAGACTGATGTGTCTAAAATTTCCTGGATCCTCTTTTAAGCCCTTCTTGTAGATGGGGGTGACCTTTGCCTTCTTCCAGTTTTCTGGAATGTCCCCTCATCTCCACAACTTCTGAAAAATTATGGAGAGTGGCTTCACAATGACATCAGCCAGCTCTCCTAACATCCTCAGGCAGATATTGTCAGGACCCATCGATTTGTAGGAGTGAAGGAACATGGCTTGCTCTTATAATCTTGTCTCTCAGAGTTCAAAATACTGAGTTCTTTCCCTAAGAAATCTATATTTAACAAGTGCTTCAAGGCATTTTTTTATTTACATACAATTTACATAAATGTGTCCAAAATCATAAAAATAAAGCTGACCACTGAGTGTCTGAAAAGGACAGGTTTGGTTGCTGTTCCAAAGGTAAGAGGATGCAATGGAAATGCTCTGCTATAGCAGAGGAACATGGCTATAAGCACAGCTCTTGAGTGTGTCTACTCAGATACTGTATGTTTCCTTTCTATTAGTTCAGCTGGTCCAATGAATTTCTACTTGTTTTACACAGACCAACAGGGGAGAACAGAGAACAGGGTAGAACTAGAAAGACTATAAAAAATGGAGACAAAGTATTTCAGCTTTTATGTGCAACAAACACATACACTTACATTAAAAAAAACCCACCCACATTAATATTTGTTTTCTAGTCAAATACACTCAATCAGAACATCCATACTACTGAACAGACAGAACCATGCCAGTACTGATATATGAGTCTGGGAGGTGAGGGACGTTCCCCCAAAAGGGATAAGATAAGTAAGTGAACATGAGGGAGAGAGGCACAAACGGCACCATATCAATTTCTTGTGATAGACCAATTTCCTTAGATTTCCCATAAATACACTCTCTCAGTTCAACTCCTCTAATTAAAAAGAGATCCACACCACAGTAAGTGCCCCGAGTTTATTACAGTTTACATTCTTTGGATGGAAGAAGCATTACTATGTGTGCCTGAAAATTATGACATCTAATTACTACCTTCTCAGCTGAAAGATACTTTGCTAGGGAAACCAATAAGTAATCTGCAGTCCACACATATTAGTGACATTCCACACAAGAGCTAGTGATAATGTACAATGAAAATATGACTGGGAATTATTTAAATATATAATTCAAAAATATATAGTATGTAGAAGATATATAATGCTGCTGTTGACAGATCATGTGTGCATGCTCAGAAGAACAAGAAATTGCTAAAAAAAAACCACTCAAAGGTACAAAGGAACATCTAACCACACAGGTTAGAAGATAACCAGTAAGATGATGGATGGTACAGTGTCCAAGTAACAGTCTCTGCTTCTGTAGACTTGGCCTTCCGAAGAACTGAATCTCTCAGTGCAGGTTTCGATCACAAGTGAAGAGCACTGAGCTGCAGTCTGGGGCAGTGAGCAACAGCAGCACTGGTGCCTGCGCTGCCTGACTAAAGGAACCTGCATGACAAATTTGGTGATGCGGAACATCTGAGGAGGGAGTCAGCAATGCCGGCTTGGTGAGAAAAGTAGATTTGGACCACTCCATACAAACAATGCTTAGAAGATTAACTGCCACCCTAGAAAAGCAAGGAGGGAACAAGAGTCCTAAAGTATTTCTAATGTCCAATGAGAGATCCAAATCCTGGCAGAAAGCATCAGCTGGCATTTTAAAATCACATTCTCTGTATGCAAATAGTGACAGAACGCACAATATCCTAATTCTTACTTTTTTAACTTCCTCCCTCTATAAGAAATGAATAAAGGAAACATCCAGGTACAGGATATATCTCTTGTCATTTGCTCTATGAGACAAACTAGTGATTGCTGCAGCAACACAAATGAGACAACAAAATGTCACTCAAAGTCACATATACATAAATTCTTCTAAAAACATAGAAGAGTCTCTTGAAGAAAGCAACTCACAAAAACCTAAGACAAGTCAAAGCAAAGTGATAAGTCATGGGCAACGTGTAAAAGAATACAATGCAGCAGCAAATTAAGAAAGAAGTTGGTCACATTTCTTTCCACCATCTTAGCTGGGCCATTACCAAAATGTACTTAGAACTGTGTCTCTGGAGATTGAATTTCACTCATAAAGGATGCTTGCTTTAGAACAGAAAAGTAAGACACCAAATTCCTCTGACTATCAGTGTACAAGGTATTTAAGACGCTTGTCTCCACTGAGTATAAACATGATCTACATGACTTAACAGTCTCAATTTTAAATGGTTAATGTCACTTGCAAGCTACTCTCACGATAAACAGCCAATATAATATGCACTACAGGGAGCCAAACTTTTAATGGTACGTGCTCACTACTGTCTAAAGAGCCAAATATTCAACAGGTAAAAAAAAAAAAATTCAACAATACTGTCATCATGGTTTCTGAACAGGTGAATATTTAAAATTTGCAGCTAAAATAACTATAGCATAAGATGTGGTATGTCATTTGAAAGGTCTGTAATTCTGTCATTACGTATCTTCAGGGAGGAGTTATTTCAGATGCAATGTTCGATTTCAGAAACAATTTAAGTGTATCTTGGGTATAACTGCCTAGTGTCAAGTATTCTGTGGTTATGACTGTCTTTGTTTGTAGTATTTTGCAGCTTCCACTACTGTAGCACAGCATTTCTGTCTAAAGCACAAAACTTCATTGTACATTTGTGAGACATAAAACTGTTTTAAGTCAAAGTGCACAAGTAAGGCCTGAAACATAGAGGATTAGATGAGAACTACCAAATTTTGCACTGAACCAGGATTAATACTGAATTTGAGTAAATAAATGATCCAGAAAGTTTGCATTAGCAGTTACCTATCCCTGGAGGCAGCATGAATATAGCACCTCCCTATTTATCTTGCAGGTTCCCTAGGCAATTTCACCTGCGCAGAGCTACCTTCCTGTGGAGAGAGAGACGACATTCCACCTGAGCAACACTGCGCTCCAGTAACAAGGTGAAACAGCACTGAAATCTGCCAAAGCCTCTAGATTAGGTGTGTCCAAAATACTCCTTACACACTGACTGAATTCAGCACTGTTACTATGGCCATTTCAATTTAAAAAGTTAAACCTAAATCCTTCTATTTCCAGACTAGTTCTCTCACACCTCACTGGTCACTAATTCAAGGAAATTTTAAGGAGAAAACCTCTCCTTTAAAAACCCCAAAAGATACAGACTATGTCAACTGTAGTCTGAAAGTTGAGTCATACAGCAGAACAATTTTGCATCTTTGCACATATACAAGTCTGTCCAAAATGAGTGACAGAGTGTTGCTAGCAAGGCAAAACAGCTCCACAGTTCCCACCCTGCTCCACAAGAACTGCTAACTTTTGAACATCAGTTTTCTCCTACAGTCAGACTTACACTCTCTGCTGCTTTACTGTCCCTCATTTGTTCCTTGTGTTTACTGTGAAAGATTCTGTAGTGAGGGCTACTCATCCACTTGTCAAAAGCTCATTTTGTGTTCAGAAGTCCTCACCAACTTTACTGGACGCACTGCAGGTATGATTCAGGTTTAGAGGCCTACATCATTTCAGAAAGAAAATACAGTTCTTCTAGAACACAGCAGAAAGTTTTATTTGACTTTTCCCCTACTGCTGAAGTACCAAGATGTCCAGGTACCTAAGGATGCACTTAGTGAGATTGCCAAAGAGATCTAACTCCAATTGAGATCCAGAGAATTGAGCACATTTACTCTAAAGATTTCACAGAGAATCTGTCTATATCTAAGTATTGATAGATACCTTAAAATCCCACTCTACACTCCATTTCCCTTTCCTGTTCAAGGGAATTTTCCTTACTGACTTTTATGAGAATGGCATCAATTAGTTTACAGTAATATACCCAGTTATTTCACTGTCAGAGATACAATTTCTATGGACAGGGGTGCAACTCACACTACAAGAACATATTGCTTTATTACACTGCCAGTATCCGTTCCATAGCACTGGATGCACAGAAATAGGTAAAGAAATTAAACTTTAAGGATGACACAGTGCTTTCAGACCACATAGAACACTTTATACCGTCATCTGGCACTTTTCCAAAGGCCAAGGACAACAAACAGCCTCAAACACAGAGATTTACAGTTTCTGCTTTACCACCCAAAGTCATTTACCAAGATTCAAGGTACTTCTGTGCACTAGACAGCACAGTGAGATCAGTTTTCATCATCTGAGAGGGAAACATTTCAAGCAATGGTTGCTTTGCTTTCCACCAGACAAATTAGTTTCGCTGTGATCTTTTTCAGATGTATAACCCATGAATTTTAAGTTGGTTGTAAAAGTCCACAGAAATGCAATTTAGCATCTTCCATCTGTACAGATTTAAATGCTCTTCTAGAAAAGCAACTTTAATAGTTTTGAAATGTCCTTTCCCTTGGTTCCCTTCCTTCCTCCTCCTTATCTATACACTGTTTATTAGTTTTGATGACACAGAGCTATTTCAGTACTTTAACAATTACATTGAGCACGTCAGTGTTTTCACTATATAATTAGAGGAAGAAATACAAACACCTGACAGTAACTATGATTTTGTCTGATTTAGTATCAGAATAGTCTCACTGTTTAAAATTATTAATAACCTTCACAGACTGCTACATAGTCCTATTGTGAAAGAAAAACTATTTCACAAAAAATTATGAGAAAACTTTAACTTTTTTTTTTTCTTTATAAGGTGCATCACTAACATGAATCAAGAATAATGTCTGAGAATGCCAAATAAAGGATATTTCTCTCAGTGGAATTAAGATTTTAATACTTTGCCTTTGATCTGAATTACACAGTATTCTTTAAATCCAAGAGCACAAAATTCCAGACTTCCGTAAATAACCTGAAGCTTGCTAGCACAAATCTGCCAACTAACAAATCCCTCTTCATCTCTCCAAAGGCTGCATTTTTAAAGGTCATTAGATGGTCAGCTCACACACTAGCCTTACAGACCATGTAAATATAATAGACAAAAGACAAAAAATGTCCATTCCCCATTTTGAGTAGCAGTGCTTCTTAAGAGTTATCATCCCTCAAGTAAATCAGAGTGCCTGCATAAACTACCTGCATGCAGGTAATACTCGCAGGTAATAATAACAAGATCCTAACTTCCACTAGATAAAGCAGTCTGGTGCTGCATTTGCTGTGTCTGTAGGGGTCCTCCTGATGTGAACAGCAGCTTAGGAAGAGTACAACATCAAAATACTCCCTTGAAGAAAAAAAACCTCCAGGAAACTCAAAACCTTTGATTCCTGCCTGAGTCTACATCCCCAAAATCAAAACACAGAGGCTGAAACAAGAATGATCCCTCCCAATGGGTACTCAAGGCATTGGGAAGGCCTCCGTTCACAACAAGATCAATGACTTCAGGTCAATTACCTGTTCAGTGTTAAAGTTCTTCATAAATGCTGTACTAAATCTGAATATTGGCTCAAGTGAGCCAAGTGAAATCATGGATTAGATCCACTTTGAGTGGATACTTAAAAATCTGCCCTTCAAACTGAAATTAAGACACTATAGTATGGAGTGTTGTAACAAACTTCCAGTTCTAGACAGCTTGGTCCTGAGGCAGAAATGGTCCCTCCAGCTACTGCCGTGTGTGTGCCAGTACCTCAACTGCAACACTCCAGTCCACAGTTTTTGTTTTCAAAAAGTAGATCAAGAAGATGTCAACTGAACAAAAAAAAAAAAAAACAAAATCAAAACACCTAAAGTAAATAAATACAAACCAAATTAAATAAACACAAACCTCTAAACCTGTACATACATTTACATTAACATTGCAAGATTGGACTATTCCTGCAATACTGAAGTGTGACCATGTTTGCGTGGGTCATTTCACTTCAGCTATGCCTCCTGCCTGTCGTCAACGCTATGTGGGAGGTTTACACTAATCAGCTTTTTCTGAAGTTTAAATTGCAGTATCACATCAACAGCTGTTACACAACATCAGGAAACAGGAGCTGTGCTGATTTATGAAAGCCAACCTGGTGCTATTTTCAAGCCTCTGAATTAGAAGATATTTTTCCCCATAATATTATTCAACATCATAAAGTTAAGTGTTTTACTTATGAACTAATAAATACAGTGATGCACAATGTTCTGAAAAGCCAGAGCTATTTTATAATGAGCATAAATTTACCAGCAATTAATACCTTAAAACAGTATGGTTTTTCTCACAACTTTAATTATGTGTTTATAACTTCATATATTGGAGTGGACATTTTCCCAAAAGGGAGAAAAATGTATACTACTTTCCCGAGTTTGTTTTAAAGAAAATCAAATTATCCTCTAAACTATCCTCTAATAAAACACTGACAACTCAACAACCAGCGAAGCCAAATTTCAAATTTCTATTTTTGGATTTTGTTGCTTTGCAGAGGTAAAGGTGTCTGGCACTCACAGCAGCATCTGAAGGAACACCTCTGTCATTTAAGCCTTTTACATTCTTTGAAAATCCTTCAGCTAATAGAATTTTTCTCAAAAGGAAAATCTGGGCGGGGGGGACCAAAAGAGAGAGAAAATAAAGTCAAACACATATCCAGTCAAAGCACACACGTATTCACGTATCAGTCTTCAGGAAAAATCAAAACATAGTGTAACTCTTGTTAATCTCATAATTGCAAGAGGCTTTTACCCACGGCTGTTAAATAATACGATCTAAATGCCTCTTCAAGATTAAGTATATAAAGTCACCGTGCAACTAAAATAGCAAGACACCAAAGGGTATGCTACACCATTTGCATAGAGAAGAGAAAGATTACTATTGTTTCCTTAGTATTTAAGTACATTTACTAGCAGAATATAAAAGCATTCTTTGGGAACATAATGACTGTAACTTTGAATTTTTACTCCTGTAAATGCCTAATCTGATTACATTACTTTAGAACAAGCAAATTTGCTTTTCCCATATAAAAGATCAATTTCACAGACAGAAAAGGACAAAAGGTATTTTTGCAGAGGAAAAAAATAATCTGAGCAATGAACTGAATGACCTGAGGGCAGGAAATAGGTGCCTCACTGACAAGCTACATCATATTTACATTCATTCTAAATCAGAATTTATATTGTGGCACCAAAGTAATTGTAAATCTACCACTGGGAAATCCAAGATCATCTTCACTCTCTATGGAGAACAAGGCTTACTATTACAAAGATGCTTTCCAGGTTCAGAGCCCAATCTAAATAGGTAATATTTGTAGAAGGAATAAAGAGATCAAGGTTCTCTGCTAGTGTTGAATTAAATTTTTGCTCCCTGGGGAATAAAAAAAAAGTTTTTTTTCTGGATTGAAGGAACATAGGGTAAAGTTCCAAAGAAATTCACTGCTGTAGGCACAGCTAGAATTGAGGATTTTCTGGTCCCCATACCACACTGAAACACTGGATCTCAATCTCTTGCAAAAATGATTGGTGTATAAGGTTATTATGCAGCTCTGTATGTTTCATGTCAACACACAGAACTACCAAACACAAATTTCTACTATAATAAAACTGCCATTAAAACAACTGGTTTGCAAAATATCTGTTACTTACAAAAAGAGATGCAAGTTTTTGTTGTAAAAAAAACTCCGAACAAAAAGAACAAAAAAACCTCTCTCCACTTAGTATTTAGTCAGTGAACTTAGTCTCCTACACAAAACAGATGATAATCTGGTTTCTTATAATAATGCTCAAGATCTCAGTTTGGGGTCATGTCTGTAGGCACTCCAGAACCAGGACATATCACTCCCTACTACAGTCTGAGCCCAGTGAGATGTCACAAGTCTTAGCACAGACAGGCACACAGCCAGTGTTGTCCAACACAGCCATTTTCCCCTTTACACTTAGGATACAGGAGGTTCTCATCTCTTCCACAAGTTACCAGATGTGCAGCCTCTCACAGATGAAAACCCTTTGGAGGACTGAATTGACCCAGAGTTCAGACTGCGTCAGAAAGTATCCTCAGAGGCTCCTCAGAGCTGAACTGCACTGCTGAATTCATAGTCCAGCCTAGAGTCAGCAGTGCAGTAGGGTTCCAAAATATTTGGAATTGGTTACTGATGGAAGGAAAGAATTTTGGCTGTGAAGATTACAGTTTTATTTGTAGGAAGCATAGAGTACATGCATCATTATACCCATCCCATCTGCAATTTCATCCCTGAGTAATAGTAATGCTACTGGCATTTGTGTAGTATTCTTTCCAGCAATGAGTAGAATGGGGGGGAAAACATCAAATTTTGAAAGTGTTCAACAAAACCAAGGGATTCTGCAAATAATTTCATTCACTCCACCAAATATGAATCATTTCAAAAGCCAATAAGCTTACCCAGAAACTTATATAGTACTTTTTAAGACCCTGAAAAAGTTGTACGATATGGGCAACTATCCTTTTTCAATGTAACATCTTTTTTACATGTGCAAAGTGGTTTTGTATCTATATCTAGGGAGCAACTGGTGAAACACTGAGTAAAAAATTTCACAAGTAGTTATTTAGCAGAGACTTAATCATTCTTTAGCCAGTCTGCATTTTTTTCTTTAAAGCAAATTAGAGTCCCGAGTGCAAAATGGGTATCGTGACTGTTTCAACACCCGCTGTAAGTACTCCTTTCAACCTAAGCAATTTGAAGTATTTTGATACCTAGACTACATGAAACATAACACTGACTTTCAAAATCCCCTAAGACAACAGAAAAATAAAATTGAGTTGGGAGACCAGGCTCGGTGCTATTCAGAAGATAGCACTGAACCAAACTGACAAACTTCCCATTACCAGTCTGCTGTCTTGCAGAGAAAGCAGCCCAGCTCCAACCTTTAATTACCTAAGTAGTACTTACTAAACTTAGTTGCCCTAAATATCCACAGATTAAAGCAGTTCTGGAGATGATCCGAGATAGTCTTTCCAAGTAAGAACTCTCTCATCACGTGCTATTACTAAACAATCCTGTACAACCAAATAACTATAGTAAACACATATGGTATTGAAAAACACAATTGATTAACAGATTAACTTCAAATCTGAGGCACATCTTCTGCACTCAAAAGTCAATTGGCGTAAATACACCCTCCCTTCATCCTCTAGGAAATTAAAAAAAAAAAATTTCAAAGAGCTTTGAGTCAGGTGTAAGCACAGGTTTGTTCACACATGAGAAAATACTGCTGAACATTTCCTTTCCTTTTTCAATCTGCAAGCAGCAAGAGGTCCTCATTTTATCCCTAGTATGTCAACAGAGTGTTGGTCTCACACTCCCTCTCACACAGCAGTCCCAAAAAGCCCAGTGGTAGAAACATCATCACAGCAGAGACCTGCAACTTCCCTAGTCCCAATTTTTCATCTCCGTTCTCTGTGGAGAGCAGTTGGCCCAAAGGTGGGTCAGCCAGCAATGTACTCACCCCCTCCTAGGAGCAACTAAAAAGATCTATACATTCCAAGGCTTCTTCTCCCTCTAAGTGGAGGACATTAAGAAATCAGAAGTGTGCTCTGTATGTAGCATTGAGCTACCAGTTATATCTAGCTGGGAAGTGCTAACGCTTTACTTATGGTGAAAAGTTGTGTCTTTCATTTTAAGAAGCATGATAAAAGAGTCAAGTCATGAGCTGATCAGGAAGGAGGGCTGAGAGGTCATGGTGGCAGCAGCAACAGCTCCAGGCTCAATGAACTTAATGTGGCTACAATTTATGATTATGTGGGGGGGAAATGGAGCTTAACTACTGACCTTCTCTGCAGACTTTGGGTAAGCCACTTTGCCTTTTTTTGGTACTTTTTTGTTTTTCTTTGCCCATTTTCATTAGGCACTCTTAGGGACTATCACTGTATGTCATAACAAGGACAGACAACACTACAGCTCTATAGGGACCTCCCACCCTCAACTAGCAAAACATCACTGAAACAGGACTAATATGCTATCTTAGACTTCTTCCCTGTCTAGCCAATCTTGACTGGCCAATTTCCGAGAGCACCATAGTACATATGGCTCATGAAGTGAGATTCAAGAAAGGACAAGTGATAATATTCCAGAGAGTTTCTTTCACCTTCTGCTCTGGAAGAGTCTGCATAAAAATAACAAGAAAAGGTAAACAAACATTGGAAACATCTCAAAGTGTCAGTGCAGGTAAATGAAGCAGACAAAGGACAGCAGCAAGAAGGAAGGCTTGCGAAAGGCTTCAGAAGGTAAGAAAAAACCTTACAATTTTAGGCAACAGCAGTCAAAGATCCTATGGAGAGATTCGAAAAAGTGTGACATAATCAAGTAAAGAATGCAACCTTTACGAAGGCATGAAAAGTAAAAGGGAGAAAATTCTCATCGAAGAACTAAACCAGAAGCAGCATCCCACCATCCAGCTCTAAATCTGTACAGCAGAGCCTCAGCTGCTGTAAACTGTCATGGTTCTATTGATGTTTTGATGTCATGATGTATTGATGAGCACAGATATGCTCCCTGCGGCTCTAAAGAACAACTATCTCTCTCAAAGAGTCGGTTTTGGTCTAGGAGCTCACAAAACTCAAAGCACAAGCTGATTCAGAGTAAATGGGGGGAGTGGGTAATAAATCTGTTTTCCACATTTCAATCAATTTAAACTTCCAAACACAAATTTCATTCAGAAATTCCATTCCAGAACTTTAAATGTATCTCACCATCTGTGAATATCTTACATCTTGCTATTAAAAGGTTTAAATACCTTCGAATAGCAATAGATTCAATCATATTACCCTCAGCCCACTAAACAACTGAGTATATCATATGCAGGGGAAAAATAATTCATCAGGTTTAGGCAATCTCTGAGAATATTCCAACAAGCATTTATGGAAACTGAACAGGCAGAGTCTAAATTATCACCTTCTTGCTTGCAGGAAAGCACATTGACCACTGTTCCTTGCTATGGGTAGATAATGTCGCCCTCAGCATCGTTAATGCAGCACCTGTCATTAACACTAAACCATTAAACTCATGTTGCAAAAAAGAAACAATTGACTGAGAACACACATGGTAACCTGCATTCCATCTGAAGTGTGTACAGTGCTCTGCTGTACTTCAACTTACCAGTAGAGTCCCAGCAGGAATTAATCTGTTTCTAAGGCTATTACAATTTCTACTAGAATGTCTTCAATGTCTGTCAACTTCAAAGAATAAAGAAAACCACCACTCTTTATTGCCTGAAAGTCTTGCCTCCCTGTAGAACAGGACTGATGCCAGTTGAATTGTCAGCAGGTTCATGGAGTATTTTCAGCCTACTAGGTTAGTAACCACATCTATTCCGTAAAATGTCATTGGCATAATGAATACAGAACCAAGTATGTATAATAAAATTTTGTTAACTTCAGAAAAAAACAATTATAAGGGTTGTTATCAAAAATATTAGCAGAACAAAGTTTAAAACCAATTTACTGTAATGAAATTCTAGACTTCTTGCCCAACCAAAACCAAACCTCTCTCTACATTTTGATTTTTCACTTTAACACTTTCTCTGCTTACTACTTTCCAGGGCCTACCTCTTTGCCTTGCTATTCCCAAGATTCTTCCATGGTTCACTATCCAAATTCAGTCTCCCTTCACTCACATGTCTCTTTCATCTATCCTCCAACTCCAGGATAAGCTTAGCCTTTCTACCACACAATTCCAACCCCCAAATTTCTCCATCCCTCTGGAAGCTTCTGGTGACAATCTTCTATCTCTGGGTGCTTTTCACAATCTGCACTTCCCTGCAGCCCAGTTCTGCACTTGTACAGTTTTGTCTGAATCCTCCACACTGGTGGGTCCAAGTTACAGACTGATGAAAACACCAAGAGCACAGAGATGAAGAAATGAATCCAGTCTTTTAGCATCTGTCAAGGAACCCAGTATCTCATAAAGACTGTGCTAGGCCAACCCCTGGAGTATGGATTAATGCTCACAGGCTGATTTACAAGGCCTTTTCAACCCACTTCCTACAACAGCCAAGTCGGGTGCAGTAACTGCACGTGATACAAGGCAAGACAGCAGCGCTTTCAGTCTTAGCTGCAGTACAAGACAACATCACAGAAGCATAATCAAAGTTGCTATGGACAAGGATGGGTACATTTAAACACACCTTTAATACCAACAGCACCATTTTCTGAGTGGAAAATGGGGCACATATCCACAAAACAGTCTACCTCCGCAGTCGTACTAGAGAAGAATGTATCCAAATACACATTATCCCCCACTAAAGGTGAGTCAGTCAGCAATACCATGGAAAGCTGCATGTTCAAGTCTCGTTAACTTTGATTTTGAAATCCCTAATTCAGGATTTCAAATATATTCTGAGTGAAATGTAATTCATTTGACTTCCATACATACTTCCAGTTGTCACAGGACAACTCAGGTTGGATGGAAGTTCAGGAGGTCATACTAGTCCAGATTTTTGTTCAAATATCATTTTTCCAGGAGCCCAAATCTGAACTGAGGTATCTGGACTTGATTCTATCGCATACTTCCTTTTTGACCTCAGGCCAGTAATTTACACAGCTAGTCTCTGGCTGAGTTGTCTGCAGTTACAGAAAAAGAGATAATCAGTATTACTACACTAAGACTGTTGCACTATTGCTACATTAATATCTGAGGAGTGCTCAGGTAATGCGATTTGAAATACAGGCAAATCAGGTATCTAAACACTAGAGCTGGGCTAATACAGGAAACTCGAGATCCTAGTCTAGCACTCCAAAGCATTCCATCGGGATATTTCAAGGATGAACCTATGTCCACAGTCATTCAATTTAGTTCTGAAGTGGCTACATTTTAAAAACTCAAATTTTTGTTTCAGACCTGCTTCTTGGTTTCAAAGCAAAGACTTAGTTTATAAAAGTCCTCATCCACAGTGTGCTTCAACTGGACCCAAGCCAACTGTAAATAAATCTGAGTCATATGAAATAAAGATTATATTAAGTAATATTTTTACTAGATTTAAGAATATACAGTAAAATAAGAAAATACTATTTAATATGTTTAATTTGCTTTTGTTTACTACATCGCTACATGCCATTTTAGACACACCTTAATTTACTGTGTGTTAAACTGCTTCCAGCAAACTTGACACCTAGGCCTGGCAAAATGGATAAATTACCCTGGAGTTCATTTTCTGTTCTTAGCTCTCCAGGGGATGCTGCTGGCAGGTTGAGTCAAAGCACAGAGAGATGTTTGTCTCATTTCTTTCTAGTATTTTGAATGCCAGTATTAATACACTGTTGGAAAACGAACAGCTCAGAAAGAAGGATGATTATTTTTCAAATTCTATGTTCAGTCAAAGCACATTTCCTACACTGGTTCACAGAAAAACCACAAACAAAACAAAACCAAACCAAACAAACAAAAAAACCCAAAAACCCCAACAACAAAAAAAAACAACAAAACAAAAAAAACCCCAACACAACCAAAAACCCCACCATTTTTCCCAACTAACTTCAACTACACCTACCTGCATAACCATTTAATACCCACATTCATAGGCCACACAAAGATGTCAGAAGTTCAACCTCAGTCTAGGTGTGAATTCTGATTTAGGAGACCTTGGCAGTCACATGAGAAAAACTTGTAATAAAGTGTTTGTCATTTGCCATCAACTACCCCACTAAAACTAGTTTTAAATTGTCACACATGTATCTTCCCCAGAATCAGAAGCCATATAAATGAGATCACAATCAATAAAGTTTACTACTCAGCATCTACAGGGACAAGAGGAAAGGAGTTGGAGTCACTGGGTGAGGGGGAACAACCCAAAGCAAACACAAAACAAATAAAACCCCACCGGGATATGACAAGTGGCTACAGAAATAAGCTACATGCTAGCTTAAGTGTTTCAACTATATAAATAAACACATTCACAGGAGACTGCACCTATATGTTACGTTAATACCATATCCATAAAGTAACTAAGAAATTTTTTCCTAAACCTTTCTTCATTTTCATTTCCTTTTAGACCAACACAAAAATAGAACGTTTATGGCTGATAACTTTCCTGGTCTTTGAGGGCATATCACACTGGAGTGACAAAATATTTTAAATCCACATGCATGCACTATCAATAAATCTATCATACTACAATAGTTGCACATATTCTATGCATCGAGGCAGAAAACAAGTCTGACTAATACGCAAGCGGGGAGTATTTGCAAATAACAGAACACAGTAATTGCCTGTATTATCTCAATGAGACCATGGTCTTTCTGTGCTAGGTATTGTATGAATGCACAGTAAGAGCACATGCAGGTCATGCCGAGCTTACTAATTTTTAGGCTGTTCATGAAACAAAGGTTTACAGTGAAATTATTAATACCACATCCTTAAAAGTGGAGGTCTAAGGCATTTATCCCTGCTACAAAATGGAAGTTTGATCATGTTTAAACATGAGAGCATTGTTTAAAAGAAATACATATTATCACATTGTTTAAAAAAAATTTACATCAGCACAGAATTATATATTCCACCAGCATTTATTCCTCTTAAGTTTATGATCTTATATATTAAGGTTTCTATAAGAATTAAAGAAAAAAAAAGATACATTTATCCAGCATGTTAAGACTCATGCATTCAAATAAGCACTGTGTTTGTTAAATAAAACTAATGGAAATCAATACTTCCTGTAGTGTCTTTACTACAAGTGTCTAAGAAATAACTTTTTCTACACCTTTGGAAAATTGCTTGGAAGAGTCAGTCCTGTCTTCTCTAGTCATCATCGATTCTTGTAGCAAAAAATAACACTCTTGTTCTCTCTATGGTACACTAACAAAACTGTCTAAGACTTCTGTAGTTTCTCTACAATGCATCACATCTTACATGAGTTCCCAAGGTTATAACTAACACTGTAAAATATACACAAACTTAATGACTTTGATCCTGACTCAGAACTCAGTTGTACATACGCTACTGGGAAACACTTCACTTTACTGTAGAGGACTGATTCTTTCTCTCTCACTGCAAGAACAGGAAACATTACTACAATGTGTCTTTTAATTGTAATCTAAAAATGCTCAGGGAGAAATGCTAACCGTCTTTCCCCCAGCCCACAATTCATCTTTACCCACTCATAACAATGGGAGGAATATGCTTGAACCAAATCACCAACTATTTAAAATCCTTGTAGCTCATGAACTGTCCATGGTTGACAAGCCATACGCAAGAAAATCCCATAGCCTTTTTGCTTCAAGACCGCACACTGACTAGTGTCAGAAGACAATGGTAGTATATTCCCATACATTCCTAATTCACACAAAAAAGATATTTTCTGTCCATATACAGGGATTACTTGAAAATATTTGCAACAGCAGATAGGATCAGTTGTTAAACAGCCTAACATGCCCCAGTGGAGTGACGTGGTAAGAAACATCATGACACCCAGTCACCCCACCTTGTAAGTGCCCTGGAAATGTTCCTTGGAGTTCTGGAGGACATGGAGTCATGGGAACATTTTGAAACAAGAGGCAAGCCATTGGAGCAGAGAAGCTACAAATCAGACTTGCTGGCCAGATGGCACTGCAAGCTAGCAAGCTGATGGCAGATGGAAGTGAGAGCTTGGATAAGGCAAAAAAATCAGTTGCAAACTAATGAGATATGTTAAGATGCTAGAAACTACTCCTCCTTTCTGATCTCTCTGTTTTAAGTGAGGGTCAGGTCAACTCCTCCTCCCACAGAAATCTACCCAGAGCCATAAAGAAAAGGTAGTTTGGTTTCCTTCCAAGAGGAAAACCCACAGTAGCCATCCAGAGAGTTACTCAATACCAAATAAACGTTAGATTCATAATTCAAAAATCCCAGGCTCTCATTATATTTCTGAAGTCCAGAGCCTTCTACATACAATCTCTAAGCCCTTTAGCCTCCAGGACAATATAAGACCGATATCTTATCATGGCAGAGGAGCTTTTACCAATGGGGAAGTTAAAAGCCAGGAAGGATCTTCAATTGAAAAATGCTATGGAACAAATTAACCGTAGTGAGGATTTGGTCTCAGTCAAGACTAGAACCAAGGTTGGCTTGGTGCTCACAAACACTTCCTGCAGCTGACCTATAGTTCCTTCGCTGCTGTGGGATAGAGAAAATCTATAACTTTTCATGATTGCAGAATATTACTACAAGAAAAAATATGGAGCACCTCTTACAATACTCATGATTATCAATCCTCTGATAAAAAACCCCAACTTTTCTCCCCTAGTTATATACACACATACATATATTTTCTTTTCCTTTTTCAGAGTTTCCTGGTTCTTTTTAAAAGCAGCATTGCCAAGACTTCAGTATTTTTCCTCTTCTGATACAATGGCACCAGAAACTTTATCAATGTTTCCAGAAGAACACCATACAAAATTATCTACTTCTGTAAATGAGATTAATCTCAAACTGTGTACATTATGTGAGCTTCTAGAAGATAGCATATATCCCACAAGCTTCTAACATCACTTCTAGTAGCTTATAATGTTTTTATCCCAAGATATATTACAAAGGGTGAACCTTTCTTGCCAGTGTCATGAAGTGCAGGGATCTCATGGTCTTATAAACTTTTACGGCTGCCATTTCTAACAATTAGGGGGTTTTTTTGTTTTACTTACACGTAAATAAGAAAATCAGGTAAAGTGGTAAATCTGTTAACTTCATCGAAAGCGTTTGGAAAAAGGGAAGGAAAGCTGCAGACTTGTGTGGGAAGCTAATGAAAAGGGAACACAGCAATGGCGCAGCAATGACACAAGGGATTAACAGGCTCTCAGCAAGAACCTGCATTTCTCAAGGTACTGTGAAATTCTGGTATCCTAAACACACATAAAAACATCCACATAACAAAAGAAAACTGCTGTATACCATACACACAGCCATGCATTTGTATGGCCACCCATGCTTAGAGCAGACACAGAAATGACATAGGTAAGAATAAGTACATCTCATAAAGGAGCCGACAGGGAACCATGTATTCATATTCCAACTGAAAATCCACACTCTCACCAATTTTCTATGCAATCTCCATCAAGTCTCTTGACCTTTCCTGGGTCAAGAGACTTCTCTCTCTGTAGTCATGTGATTACACAAGCTACATTCCCACAGAGATGAGCTGTATTACTTGCTCTTTTTTGGTAAGTGTTCGATCATTGCTACCTTCTTGTTACATGACAAATCTCAATCCCTGGCTACCAGACAAGAATGAAGAAAATAAGTAGAAAAAAAGCAAGTCAACATCTCATAAGTAAAAAATAGAAGAACGAAAAACAAAGCCAGAAAAAAACCCTACCCCAAATCTACAGAAGTTGTTACTGAGCAACAACAGTAATGGGTTCTTATGGACCCACTCCTGCCCAACAACCATCAATTTCAGCTATTTTCAAATGTTCTCTTTATTTGCAGCTTACATCTAGTCACTCTTGCAGCATCTCAATTCCCCTTTCAGCTGCAGAAGATACATAGTGATAAGCAGTACATAACTGCAGAATAACAGGAAGTGATTAAAAATGCTAAAATTGCAATCCTGTGAGAGATTTGATCTGGAAATCTATGTTCTAACTGAAGAAACACTTTTTAAAATAAAGGCTACTACCATCACTGTGACTTGAAATTATTAATTTAATGCAAGCCTTGTGATATTTTTCTTAGAACTTCAGCATCCTGAGGTATATTCAGGCCTCCCTTGTGTCCATCTCTTGTGGTTACAGAGGAAAGTGCACCTCAGAGACCTGAATTTCAGAAAGCACATCAAAATGACCCAACTGTATTTATCTATTCCAATTGTTCTTAAACTTATCTTAGAAGAATGGAGGAAACTGAACTATTTATTTTAAACATGTGAAGAAGTCAGCATTGTTTCTGGAATTCCAATTTACACGCGAGCATGTTTTTGCCTTGGTAGTTACATCATGAAAAAGTTCTCATTTGTGCTAAATGGAAGTCCCCATCAAAACTTTGACAGGTATCTTTCCGATCTAGCTTCTACAGTTTTGTGTCCTCCATTGCCTTGACTCCAAGTATGCTGCCAAGTATGTGCTCAGACATGATCACATTGATGCATCCACATATAAAGAGGAAATGAAAGAGGGGTTGGAAAGAGTAGTATTTTCTGACTATTCATTGAGAATCATTATGTGTTTCCAAAAGGTCCCTTCTGTGTTCTTTCTTGGTTGTGAACAACTTTGACATACAAATTAAGAGCATCCTAAGGTTACAGATGCAGAACACAGCAAACTGAGCCATGAAGTTCTTAACAAAAGCAGAGGGAAGCTCTTGGACTCGAAGAAGATACAGTTAAAACTTTTGGACCCACATACTTCGAGCAATGTTCTTCCACTCCTCTCTTGGGAGTGTATAAGCACAGTAGTGATCCTCAATCCATACAACAGGCACCTCAGTATTACAACAAACATGTAAGCGAGGACAGGAACACTGCTCCAAACTCTCTTAGTGCCTGGGGCTGACGGTCCTAGAACTCATGCTGACACTATTGGCGAGAAGGGACAGGCTCCATTCCCATCAAAGAGTTGATCAAAGAGTCACATTAAAAAAAAATAAATCTGAACTTTAAATTAACTTGGCTAGTGCCATTGGCATAATGTCTCATCTCCCACACACCATAAACCATAGAGAGGCAAGGAGAGAGAGAAAGGAAATACACACTGGAAAGACAGATGGGAAGATGAAAGCATTGTGGACTAACACCGGCACTAAAATGCATCATCTATTCTTGCCCTCAATCAATTCTTTTCG
Source organism: Vireo altiloquus (assembly GCA_013396875.1). Classification (NCBI taxonomy): domain Eukaryota; kingdom Metazoa; phylum Chordata; class Aves; order Passeriformes; family Vireonidae; genus Vireo; species Vireo altiloquus. The sequence goes on from VZRF01004288.1 coordinate 348,628, forward strand.
CCTGGTCAAGATAGATATCCTGAAGTAAAATAGATTCCAGGGTTTCCATATCACTTATCTCATCATCCCCTTCCACACAACACAAATTCCTACTTTGAATACATAGTTTATCATTAAACCAGCAAAACATGATAAACAGTGTAATGGTAATGAACACAAATCACTGTGCTCAGATGTCATCTAAAACACCACATGTTTAGCTACCCACAGTTTTAAGAGGAGCACAGCTCTCATGACTTGTGCAATATACACAGCACACAGCTGGACAGAAATGAATAATCACCAAAGGAACAAAACTACAGAAATCAAATTGTCAGCACTAGTCCCACAATGACTCCAAAACATTCCTCTAGCTGAACATTACCTTTTGCCTTTGATACACAAAATCGTGTCATTATTTAGCCTTATTTCTAAACAGAACCTTATTAACAACCTGTTAGAACCTTTTCTAATAAAACTTATTTCTACACAGAATAGTCCTGGTTTGTCGGGGTTTTTTAAGTTTAACGCTGATGTTTACACATCACTGCAGCTTGGTTGGTCATGACAGAACTACCCAATACATCTCAAGAGCTTATAGGACATTGCGAAGTTTCCCCATCTTACCTGGCTCTGTACAGTTCTCTGTGTGTGTCCCATTAGGTGATGCCATCAACCTTCTATTTCTCCACATTCCTGATACAATGCTTCTGTCTGGAATAGCTGATTCTTGGCCTATATTAAATAAAAAAAACGTTATGCCCACTAGCACCAATTTTTTCCTGCATCATCCCAACTGGACTACACGTGCCCACTAGCAAGGAGCATGGACAGACCACCAGAATGCAAATGGGGCAAAATCCGAGGTGTGACTGGAGCACGTGACAACAGTTGTGTGCTAGGTGCCCCTAGCTCCAAAGGGTGCAACTAGGCACCACATCCAAGCTGTTGGTGTGTTCTGGCTATCGGAACTATCAGAACACTTGGCTGTGACCCACAGCAGGAAAATATTCTCCAGCAAGCAAATGCTGAAGCCTGTACCTGTGAAAGTCAACACTTAGCAGTTCCTACAGATGAAACCAGCCCAGCTATGGTGACATGAGCAAAAATCACACTTCCATTTAGTCATCTGTACTTGCACATATTACATTACTGCTTTCACAAAAAAATAAAAATGCATATGGATATGTTCTAGTTACATTTTAGTTTATCCTGAAATTTTCAGTCTTGGGTATGCTTAATAACATGAAACCATTCATAACTTGTCAAAGAAAACAGAAATCACAGTGAAACCTCATAAGCCTTAAAAAAACCAAATTTTTTTAGAAGTCAGAGGAGCTTTTGGCAAAAATTATATTCTAGATGCATTCTCAATGAAACCTGTTAAATAGAGTATAGGAGCTCTTGTGAGATCATGTACTGTATGCAATTATAATAATCAAAGAATAGAGTCTCTTAATTAAATCACTTCCACCTCAATCTTATTTATTTCAAATGAACATACTATAATAACAACAAAAATTCTTCCTTGGCCAATTTTAGAATTTATACAGTCATCACGTAATGCTTGTGTTTTCTTAGTGACTCTTGGAAAAAGAAATCCTGTTTGGAAGATAGTTTTTCAAGAGTAAAATATTCTGGGCCACAATTACAAGAAACATAGACAACAGATGGTCGCTGTTTATGGATAATATGTACTGTAAATTAGCCAGCTGAAAAAAAAACCCTACCTGATGCAGCATACCATCAAAAATTAGGTTATGAGGGATTTATCTGATAACCCAGGAGATTAAAAACTTTCATTAGTCATGACATTTTTCATGAAAACCTAAAAAAGTTCTGGAAAGCAACAACTGCACCAAAAAAAACTCTCAAGATATGCAAACATATTCATACCCTCATTACTTGTTTTCAAGTTGAAAAAAACAAGTTGAAAGTTTTAAGATGAGCAATATGGTAATATGGTCTAAGACACCGAATTCTTATATGAATAGTTTGTTGCCATCATAGATGCAGCTCAAAAAAGCCAGGCAATAATTTGAGCACAAGAGCATTACAAACTATGACAAGTTCCAGCAGATTTTTCTTCCCTAAAGCACACACTTGAACTTCAGCTATAATTTAAGCAGATGACCCATCCTAATTGTGCTGAAATCTGAGTTTCTTATATTAAATGTAGATGCTTAGTGATAAGCTTAGTCGATTTTGTTCTTAAATCTTCAAGGACTGTTGGCAACCCTACCTAGAGACCCAAGTGCTGTCCCAGCAACCTTAGACTTTTTATTCGAGGGATGCAAAGCGTATTGCAGGATGAGGACCTGAAACTGCACACTTACAGCCCAAACTGTGCCAGCAGGCAGAAAAATAAGTGGGAATGACATGGTTAATTATAAATGCATCAGTTTACCAATACAGCACTTGCACAAAGGATGCAAAAGATTGTGTAATACTCTCTCTACAAAACCTAAGATTTGCACTGTTCCCAGCCTAAAACGCAGAATTTTCTGTCACATCTATACTGTAACGGGGGGAGAGGTGTTGGGGGTGCGTGTGAGATTGAGAAAAGAAGCAGCTATAGCTGATGGAGGTTTACAAACTAAGGACAAAACGAAGGTAGCCCGAAGTTGCAGAGGAGACCACAGGCGGCTGGAGACAACTCCACTCTGATGCAACGGCAGGGGGGAAACTCCTTCAGGGCCGTTCCCAGGCGCAGAGCTGCCCCGTGATGCCCTTTCGGGTCCCGACCCGAGAGGCGCGGCGGGCTCGGGGCCGGGGAGCCGTGGACGAGCAGGCGCCAGAGGCGCAGCTTCCCCCTGTCCCCGGGGCTGCGGCCGCGCATCCGCCCGGCGCGGGGCTTTCTCCCGAGGAACCCGCGCTGCTCCTCCGCCTCGCCCGCATGCCGGGGCATTTCCACTGGGAGACTCCAACCGGGGACAGCCACCGCCGCCTGATCCCGCCAAACCCGGGCCGCCCCGGGGCAGCTGCAGTCCCCGGGCCGCCCGAGCCGCCCGCCCGGCCCTGCCGGGGTCCGCCGGTCCCGCCGCCACTGCCACTCACCCGCTCTGGAGAGCAGGCTGGACATGCACCAGGCGAAGAAGAGGATGGCGCAGATGAAGCCCAGCTGCTGCAGCAGCATCTCCCGCCTCTTGCGAACTTTCCTTAGCATAAGCAGCATGGTCTTTGGGGTGGCGAGCGGCATCTCCTGCAGCTCCATCGGAGCGAGCGCGGGCACCGAGGGGGCGGCCAGTGGGTCGGTGGGAAAGCGGGGATCACTCCCGGCGGCTTCCCGCGGACGGCTCCATACCGGTCGGGCTGCAGCGCGAAGAGAAGCCGATGCCCAGGGCCTCAGGTCGGCAGCGGCGCAGCGGAGGGAGAGGCAGGTGGCGGGCGGGGAGGCGGCGGCAGCCCGGAGCGGGGGGGGCGAGGCGTCGCGCTCAGGGGCCGGGCTGAGCCCCGCGCCCCAT